>JANAVB010002234.1:0-32589 GCA_029216955.1 Iris pallida | reverse complement strand
GAAAATTCAAGGGAATGCCGATGAGAATCGGCACATGACGCTGCGATCTTGTGCAACTCGAAGATGATCCTTAACTTGCCTGACCACCTCAATAGTCCGTGTGATCATCTCTGGTCCAAGATCTGCCTCTCACCTATATCATCCACGCTAGCGGGGATCTGCGCTTCCTGCCATACAATGCCTCGAAAGGTGCCATCTGAATACTGGCCTGGAAACTGTTGTTGTAGGAGAATTTTACAAGATGCAGGTTATCTTCCTATGAACCCCGAAGTCATGTACATGACCGCAACCTATCTTCAATAGTCGGATCGTGGTTCTGACTGACCATCTGTCTGCGGATGATAAGCTGAATTGAACTTGAGACGAGTCCCCAAACTTTTCTGAAGACTCTGCCAAAAGTGCATGTGAATCTCGAATCTCTGTCGGACCAATACTGACCGGTACTCCATGCAACTTGACTATCTACCCGAGTACATCTCTGCTAGCTGATCCGTCGACTGACCAACCCTGAAGAAAAGAAAAAGCGCTACCTTGGTAAGTCTGTCAACTATAACCCAAATATAATCTCTTTCAGTTGGGGATCTAGGTAATCTAGTTACAAAATCCATGGTAATGTGCTCCCATTTCCATTCTGGGATCGGTAAAGGTTGAAGAAGTCTAGCCGGTCTCTATGTTCAGCTTTAACTTCTTGGCAAACTAAACATCGAGAGACAAATCGGGCTATCTCCCTCTTTATGCCATTCCACCAAAAATGCTGTTGGATATCACGATACATCTTCGTACCGCCCGTATGAATCGAATACTGAGAACTGTGAGCTTCTGCCATGATCTCCTGTCTGATATCACCACTAGGTACACAAAGTTGCCTCGATCGAAGTGTACCGTCCTCATGGATACATAACTCTGGTCTTCGTTCTGCTACACATTCTGCCCTAAGCCGCTGAAGCTTAGAATCTGGGTTGAGCCAACTTGATCCTCTCAACTATATTGGACTGAACTTGCATATGGCCATCAACGCTACATTGGTAGGAAGGACAACCTCTATACCATCTTCTGAAGATCTGCTAACAATTCTGGTTGTGTTGTTAGAAAATAAACTCCGGCTCTTCTGCTCAATGCATCTGCAACGACGTTGGCCTTCCTAAGATGATACTGCAGGTTGATGTCATAATCCACAAGTAGCTCTAGCCATCTCCTCTGACGCATGTTAAGGTCCTTTGGGTAAACACATACTTCAAGCTCTTGTGGTCGGTAAAAATCTCTACCTTATCTCCATACAAGTGTGCTCCACAACTTAAGTGCAAACACTACTGCTCCAGTTCCAAGTCGTAGGTCGGTTAATTCCTCTCATGATCACGAAGTTGTCGTGACGCACAAGCTATTACCTTCCTATGCTGCATCAAAGCACATCCTAAATCTCTGTCTGAAGCTTCATAATATACTGAGAATCCCCCGGTCCTATCTAGAAGCGTGAGAATGGGGCGGTCATCAAACCTTGCTTCAACTTCTCAAAAGAATCCTGACATTCTGATGTCCAAGCAAACTGCACATCCTTGCGGGTTAACTAGGTCATAGGTGCTAAAATCGTGTAAAGTCTGAAACAAATCGCCGATAGTAGCCGGCCAAGCCAAGAAAACTGCGAACTTCTGCAACTCTGCTGGGTACCAGCCACGTCTCAATAGCCGCGATCTTCTGGGGATCCACTTCTACTCCATCTTTAGTGATGATATGACCCAAGTATGAAATACGATCGAGCCAAAACTCGTATTTACTGAACTTCGCGTACAACTGGTGTTCTCGGAGAATTTAGAGGACAACTCTGAGGTACTGATCATGCTCCGCTTCACTCTTACTGTAGACCAGATGTCCTCTATGAACACAATCACGAACTGATCCAAATAAGGCATGAAAATACGATTCATGAGGTCCATGAATACAGCCGGCGCATTGGTTGCTCAAAGGGCATAACAAGGAACTCCCAATGCCCATACCTGGATCTAAATCGTCTTCGGATGTCCTGCTCTCTGACTCTGATCTGGTGGTATCCTGACCGTATATGACTGCAAGTCAATCTTCGAAAATACGGATGCCCCTTTGAGTTGATCAAACAAGTCATCTATCCTTGGAGAGGATATCTGTTCTTGATTGTCACTGAGTTCAAGATACGATATGCCATGCCCCGCTCCCGGATAATCGGGTAGGGTCGATGCATGCCCGGCCTACACTGTCGTTGACAGCGGTAGTGAGCCGTCTAGTCATATAAATACGAGAGTGTCTCATCACAGCATCTAATCACGGAATCTATACTAACCATCACAGCAATCCACTATATAATTATTACAACTTATACATGAATGTCCGGGTACAAAGCCGTAAAATATAAATGATACAACAACATGTAAACAAATACACTCAATCAATCTCCTATACATGAAACTAATGTCAATATCAAGTAAGCTCCAATGCCAGCCATGACAATCTAATATCCCTCTCACCTGTAATCAACGATCCAGTCAGGAAAGGAGCAAAGTATAATGTAACTCAATAAACTCACCATGGAAGATCAATGGAATGGTACAATGTAGCAAGTAGAACTGAACAGAGAAACAATGGAATATAATATAAATATGCACTAACTATGTGTACATGTGCAATTGGACGTTATCAACATATAAGAACTAATATAATCAGGCATATAAAATATATATGCTATCAGTCACGAATAATCAGGCATGTCTAATGACAATGCTATCAGTCACGCAATAATCAGCATGTCTGACGACAATGCTATCAGTCACGCATGAAATGGACTCAGGCATACAGAGTATGCTATCAGGCAAGATTTGTCCAATATTAGTCCATCACATGTCTCTAGAATGTCCCCCACCCGACGAGAAATAATGCAAGCAAACAATCAATCGATCAAGAACAAGTAAATAAATGACACGATAACAAGTGTAAGTGCAATACATGCAATGGGTAATACTGAGTACATGTACTTGCCTTGATTCGGAATTTTGTCCAAGATTGCTCCGAGTCCAAAACCTAATAGAAATCCAATAAATAATTTTCTATTAAACTTCATAAATCTCCAAAAGCCTTACTCCAATAATTACTATGAACCCATTCCTCAATACTACCAAGTAGGCTAAGTCCCACCAATTCAAACTTTTAGCTTACAACATAAAGCTTATGGCCCAAACAACTCTATGAAAACTCCAAAGGTCTGGTCATACCCAGTATTTCAATTGCTACATGCCACTTAACCTTTATTTCATATTAACACCACAGTCTAATGACCAGCCCATCATAATGTATCAAAACTCTATAACCAAGGCCCATTTCCTAGACATCAACTCATGTAGACATAGGTCAATGGTTCAAGTCTTGGTGTTCCAATTCGAACTCACCTGGAACAGTCAAGGTTCAAATAACCTAACAGCTACTAAATATTAGCTGGAAATCAAACACACTCTGGAATATATGACTCCATTGGAACTAACTCTGATATCTGTGTCTCGTAATATCACAATGACACGGAGCCCATTGTCCTCGACACAACTATTGTACAGATGGTCCTTCCATATGCTCGAACCCGATCTCCTCTCCTGGACACAGCCTAACTCCGGCCAGACATGGACGGTCTGTTACTAAACACCCGTTCTCACTACAAATCCCGACACGACCTAGTTAAACCAATCAGAGAAATACTGTGCTCTTACAGAGTCAGGGACACTCCTTAGTGTCCGATGATGGTGTCCCCGAGTCCACAGCTCGCCGATACGTCCTTCTGGGCATTTCGTCGAGCAGGTCATGCGCGAGAACAGAGGAAGCAACTGTGAGTTCAATTTGAATTGGCTCGACTCCAAAATTTGGAGAAAATACATAAGATTAATCAAGAACTCACCCACGAGTTCTCACCACAAAAATCTAGAGAATCGGTTCAATTCGTACAATCGATGTTGCCAAGAAATTCATCCAAATAATATCAAAAGAAGAAGAACGGAGGACGAAGAAGGAACTTACATTGATTCGATCACTTCCGCAGGGACTTGAAGGACGATGGACTCGACGCAGCAGCTCTTCGTCACGTCGTCGCCCACACTATGAAGCTTGGAACTCGGATCACCATGGTCGATCAATGGCACATGAACTCCTACGCACGCAGAGCTTGCCGATAGCCATGGCCGGCTCCACGAGCTCTCTCAACGAGGACGGAGAAGAAAAGAGGAGTAAAGAAGAGGGCAGTCACCAGCATGGCAGGGCTTCGCCGTGGTTGGATTAGGAAGAAGGAGAAGGTGGGGGTCTTTAAATAGGCACGGCGACGGGCAGCAGGCGGTTGGGGGGCAGCGGTCAGGTGGCGAGGCGGTTGGACGGGCAGGCGAGGTAGCGCTGGACGGTTAGGCGGTTACGATCTTGGAAGCTTCGGAGTTGTCTCGGTAGCATCGTCGTTATGTCGTCGTCATCGTCGTTCCCCAATCGCAGCTGCAGAGCAAAGGAGGGAAGAATGGAAAAGTTTGAAATTAAAACAGAGAATGAGAGTTTAGGGGAGGAAACGGTTATATAACTATTGGATGCGGGTTTGTGGGTATTGGGTTATCGGGTTTGGAGTTTTGAACCCGCGCCCTATAGAGATAAGAGGCTGACTGGGCTGGGCTTAATAGGACGGGCTGTTTGAAACGAATGACTGAAAGGGTCTAGCTGGCCTATAGGCCGAATAATCAAAGATTAGTTAAGGAAAATTAATCAATAAGTTTAAATAAAATATAAAAATAATTTATAGAATTATTAATAATAATTAGTGATTAGTTAAGAGAATCAGAAATAAAGTCTTAAATTAATTCAAATAAAATCATAGGAAAAATACTCAATTTTATTTATTCAAGAAAAGTAGAGTACAAATCTACCCACCTTACAAAAATTTCGTCCTCGAAATTTCAAAAGAATCGACTAGGAATAACTGGCACGATAATCAACTAAGCACTACAATAGAAGGAACCTATCTGGCACGATTAAGAAACAATCCAAGTAATTTAAAGGCAATGCAATAATGATTATAATCCGTCAAGGCACAGATAGGGATACGAGTGAATTAATATAATCATGATTAAGTTTTAATCACGACTAAGGATAGTCAGGGTTTCGATAAAGTCAATTAGAATGATATAGTAAATTTATATAGGCACGATCTTGAATAGAAATTTAGAAGATTTAGCACGATCCAAAACAACGGCATAGTCATGGTCAATTTTAAAGTCTAAGCACGATTAAAGATAATCAGCATGATTATAATTAATTAGGCATGAAATGAATCGAAGGTCAAAAAGAGTTGACACGATCTAAAACAAAATCATGATCAATTGAGTATCTAAGTTACTTAGGCATGATTAGAACATGATTTGGGCACGATAGATTCAAATATTTAGGCACGATCTACTCGTAACTATTGAAATTGTCTAGGCACGATTAAATTTGAGTCATGGTTGAAAATCAAGATAAATTCTGGTAAAGTTGTCAATGGTGATAGGAGGCTAATCATGAATTAGTCTAAAAATATTCGGAACTCATGCATATCCGGAATCACTTCACCTAAAATCCATGCCCCGCCAGTGTACATCTGGCTGCATGAACTCTCGGCTCCGTGACTCAAGAATGATAGGTACCGAATAATTTCTAAACTTTACCCGTGGACAAAACAACTTCAAGGAACATAATCTCGAGAATATTCGAAACCTATACATACCTGAGATCACTTCGACTTAAGCCCTGCCTCGCCAGTGCGCTGATGGCTGCAGTGGACCTACAGTTTCCATGATCCAGATAAATGGCTGCAGTGCGCGGCTGCCACGCCATAGTAGGATATCGAATATTCCTCAACAGTTATTCATTGGAATTCCAAAGGAGTATTTTGATAATTCAAATTCAAGCAACTTCCTATCCACTAAGGAGATTCAATCACAAAGGAAGGAAATTGATCAATTATCAAATAGGAAGAAGGAACCGTAATGATTGATTCAAGCCAAAAGTAGTATCAGTTCTTCAACGTTTCTCTAATACTCAATGATGGAGGTTAGGAGCTTATAGACACGAAATTCAATCAAAATTCAACTATGGCTAATTGAGTCGGATTCAGGAAAATAAAACAATAAAATTTTGAGTGGAAGAATCAACGAATGGGATTGTTATTGGCTCTTAGAATAGTACTTAGAAAGTATTTGAAGAACAGTTTGGCAACTCTAGAGGGGGATGAATAGAGTTTATGTAGAAAATAACCGATTAAAAAATAACTCTTTTACGATCTATGAATAATCAGAGTAAAATACGAAAAGTAAATGAAGAGCAAGAAAGCATACGCAACACAGCGATTTTAACCTGGTTTCCCTCGTGGAGGACTAGTCCAGGCCTGAAAACTCTAGCTCAGGATTAAATCCACTATTTGTGAAATAGTAGTTTACAACCCGTGCCTTTTCTTCAGAAGAGCACGTCAACTTCTTACAGTGTATCGCAGTGGCGATTTGCTTGGAATTGTCCAAGCGACTTCTTCAACTCTTGCACAAGAGTCCTAACTGAGAGATGCTGAGCACTCGAGACTTAGGAGGCTTGTGGCTAGTAGATGGGAAGGGTATGGCTTATTTGAGCTATAAGGGAGAAGAGAAGAGAAGATTGGATGATTTGAAATAAGAGAATTTATGCCCTATTTATAGTGTTTTTATAGGCAGAATTCGGCTAGAATTCGGGTAGGAAAATTCAAATATTTGGCCGTTGGACAACTAGCAACCAGCTAACCCTAAAATTAGGGTTCCTGATTTCTAGGGGACAGAGTTCGGCCCGAACTCTGTGTGGAGGCAGAGTTCGGCCCGAACTCTGTCTCTAGAGCACAGAGTGGTTCTAAGGGGACCATTGGGCAATTTCTGGTTTGGTGGAGCTTGGGATTATTGGGTAGGCTATAGTCTAAGTTTCAAGAGCTCAGCATGACTCAGATTACATTAGTCTAGACTCAAAGAAAGTGTAAAATACAGACTCAAATTTAACTGAGAAGCGGAGGCTGAGCTGTCGTCTGTCTTGAGCTTAATGCAGACGTCGTGTGTCGTATTGAATTATTACAGATATTATTTAGTCAATGTTGTCAATATTTGGTTGACTGTGACTTTGTGTCAACAATCTCCCCCATATTGATAATTGGCAAAATAATATATGTATATTCAACATTCATACCTGGACACAGTTGATTATAGAAACATAGCTCCCCCATATTCGATGCCGAGCTAGAAATAATAGCTCCCCTGTAATCAGCGAACGGTGCTGAGCTAGAAGCAATAGCTCCCCCGTAAATAATGCATTGAACCTGTTGGCCTGATAAATAATATTTCCAAAAAGCACAAACAAGCACAAATATATCCAGAATATACATAGTTCTCCCCCTTTTGGCATTTAGCAATATAGACTGCAGATGAAAGAATAGCATAGAAACTGCAGTATAGACAATTAATAGTGATGCAACCACACCAAGCAGAGAAGAAACAGTATATGAATAATCAAAATGTGTCACTAGCATAAAATATAAAACTACGATAAGCATAAAATGTCATCACATAGAACCAATTGTCAAACACACAACCAGAGTTTTAGAACATCCAAGTACATAAATCTAAAAACAAACTAAATAACTAAAAATCAAAATGCATCAACTAAGATCATCATCAGCAACAACAGCAGATAGTAGCCAATCTCCATCACGGAGCACGAGAAGGCCCAGCAGAGTCTGAATGATCAGTAAAAGAGCAGTTAGGGTCCACGATAGCAGCATCCGGATCCAGGTACCGCATGATCAAGGGGTCGTCAATGCGATATCCAGCGCGACCAGGATCCCGCTCCATGGGAATGGGTATAGAGGGGTGACGAGACATGGAATACCGGATATCATGCAGCGAGTTGCTGAGGGCACACATCTGCAGGGTAGTCTGATAGTCCATCTGAGTCCAGCGATCGTCCTCAAGAGCAAAACGATCCCGGAGCATAGTCTGAATAGACTCAAGAGTGGCAGGTGGAGGTGGTGCATCCTGACCGAGTGGAGGGGCGTCAGGCTCCTCATCATCAGACTGCTCAGAAGTCTCAAGAGAGGCGACGACTGCCTGAAGATGTCGTGCCTTGGAAAGGAATGCAGGAGCAGGCAAGAAAGGACAAGCAAGAAAAGGTATATGGAATGCACGAAAAATCATAGGAAGATATGAGGCATAAACCAAGGCTCGTGGTTTCTTCCTGCAGTTAATCATCCAGTCTATCATGGTTCGTGGAAGATTGAAAGAAACACCAAAGTGGAGATGATATAAAGCGGAGATCTCAAAGTATGTGACTTCATCGGTGGAGCCAGCTTTTGGCAAGATAGTGTTGAAAATGATTCGATGAAGTTCATAGAAATACGGGTTGAGGTGCTTGGCCATAAGTTTGCGAGGACTTATGTTAGGGGCACATAATTCCTCCTTGAAACCTTCAAGAGAAGTTTCACCAACAAATTGGAATTGGCGAGCTTCCACAAGCTTATCCCAAATATCGAGATCTTGAAGTGCAAGATACTCGCCCAACTCATAAGCATCAAAAGCAATATCAATACCGGCAACCCGGGAATAGGTGTGGGTCGCATCGTGAGACAAATTACAATAAAACATTTGGATGGCGCTACGGTAAATGACAAAGTTTGAGGCAACTAACTCATCCAAACATAGATCACGAAACAATGATTCATATTGAGAAAAGATGGTAAAATTTATAGGATGTCCCCCGAACACCGGACGAGTCCGAAAGTCGCTAAACCACTCGTTAGATGCGTCTAGCGACACAAACAATCGATCGTCATATGTATTAGGATCGTGGGAACTAGGCGGGTTGAACAACGGATGAATGGGTTGTTGTTCAGCTACTTGCTCAATGGGAGGAGGAGGATTCGAAGAGGAAGCACCCTCGGTTCGGATCCTCTTCCCACGATTAGGCAAGCGAGGAGCCATTTGCAAACAAATAGAGAACTTGAAATAGAGAGGGAGAAGGAGTTATACCTCAAATCAACAACAAACAGTGGAAGAGAATGATGAGAAACCCCTTTCCCTTGATTTTAAGGAGTAATGGAGCACTCTTGATAGAAAACTAGGGTTAGGGTTTGTAGGAAAAAGTTTGGAGAGGTGGAGAAAAAGGAAAGAATTAAGGAGAGAGATGAAAACCCGAAAATAAAGAGAGGGTTTTCTTTGGTCGGAGGGAATCTGGACCGTACGATCGAAAATAATCAAACGGCTGAGGCTGTCCCCGACGCTGGAACAATGGGACCGAACTCGGCCCGAACTCTGTTAGGGGCAGAGTTCGGCCCGAGTTCTGGATCAGTATTCCAGAACAGAAAAATAGGCTAGAAGATAGAAAAAAAGGTTAAGTGTTGAAGAGGAGTTAGAAATGAGGATAAAAGCTTGATGGAATCAATCAAATAGATAGAGAGGTATACTAATATCAGAATGAACTTAGAAAATATCAAGTAGGCAATAATAAATCAAAACGAACCATATAATAAACAAGGAAATATATTATAATTCAATAGTTTGAATTTGCCATGGGTTAGCTGCAGGGGCCGGATCCCAGCTAGCGGTAGTCCTGAGGACTAGTGCACCGTGTCGCTTAGGCTTTTACGCCTTATTGTCAGAAGGGCCCTTTCGGCTTGTACCCATAGCAAGTTCATCGTAAGAGAATCATAATATAATCGATATTTACGCAGGTGAGTTTTAATTTATGACAGCTTCATCTAAAATTCCAAGTTCACGACAAAGGAAATTGAAGCGCTCTTCGGATAATGGCTTAGTAAAGAAATCTGCTAGCTGATGATCAGTGTCAATAAACTCTAAGTTAATCGGGCCATTTTGCTGATGATCACGCAAAAAGTGGTGTCTGATTTCAATGTGTTTTGTGCGTGAGTGACAGATAGGGTTCTTAGTCAGGTTAATAGCACTAGTATTGTCACAGAATATAGGAATGTGCATGAAAGATAGATTATAGTCTTCAAGGGTTTGCTTCATCCACAGAATTTGTGCACAACAACGCCCAGCTGCGATGTATTCAGCTTCTGTTGTGCATAGTGCGACAGAGTTCTGTTTCTTGCTAAACCAGGAGACTAAAGCCTTTCCTAATAAATGACACATGCCGCTCGTACTTTTACGGTCGACCTTGCATCCAGCGAAGTCAGCATCAGAGTAACCAATGAGGTCAAATGATGTTGACTTAGGATACCATAGGCCCACTGTAACCGTACCCTTAAGGTATCGAAAGATACGCTTAACTGCGGTCAGGTGTGATTCCTTAGGATTTGCTTGATATCTAGTACATAGACAAACACTAAACATGATATCGGGATGACTGGCAGTTAAATAAAGTAAGCTATCTATCATACCTCGATACTTACGTTGATCAGCTGGTTTGCCACATTCATCTGGTTCTAGTTTGGTTGAAGTAGCCATTGGAGTGCTGATTGGTTTGACGTTGTCAAGATCGAACTTCTTCAGCATATCCTTTGTATACTTCGACTGACAGATGAAAGTTCCATTAGCCATTTGTTTTACTTGCAGACCAAGAAAGTAGTTGAGTTCTTCCATCATGCTCATCTCAAATTCTGTCTGTATACACTTGGCAAATTCTTGACAGAGGGTTTCATCAGTAGAACCAAAAATGATATCATCAACATAAATTTGAATTAATAGAATAGTTTCTTTAAAAGATTTTATAAAAAGTGTAGTGTCAATTTTCCCTTTTGAAAAACCTTTCTCAAGCAAGAAACTGCTTAGCCTTTCATACCAAGCTCTGGGGGCTTGTTTGAGGCCATAAAGCGCTTTCTTCAGCTTGAACATGTGGTCGGGAAATTTGTGATTTTCAAATCCAGGGGATTGTTTGACATAAACTTCCTCCTTAATAAAACTATTCAAGAAAGCACTTTTCACATCCATTTGAAATAATTTAAAGTTTTGATGATTTGCAAATGCACAAAGCATCCGAATGGATTCTAGTCTAGCAACAGGAGCATACGTCTCATCGTAGTCGATACCTTCCTCTTGGTTGTATCCTTGAGCTACTAGAAAAGCTTTGTTACGTGTGACTGAACCATCTTCATTCACTTTGTTTCTAAACACCCATTTAGTACCAATTATCGAGTGATTGGCCGGTCTAGAAACTAGTTCCCACACTTGGCTCCTCTCGAATTGGTTGAGTTCATCTTGCATAGCAGAAATCCAAAATTCATCATTAAAAGCTTCAGAAATGTTTTTCGGCTCAACTTGCGAAATAAAGGCAGTGCTAGCAATAGAGTCTCTTAGTGATGATCTGGTAGTTACTCCACGTGAAACTTCACCTATAACTAAATTTTCTGGATGAGAAGGTTTGAAAGAAAATTTCTTAGGCAAACCCTCCAGAGAATCAGTTTCAGTTGAAGTATTCATTGGAGTAGAAGTTGATGGCTCAACGTCATCATCAAGAGTACTTACTGCACTGTTATCTTCATCAAAAGTCACATTTCTTGACTCTTCCACAATTAGTGAGCGTTTATTAAAGACTCTATATCCCTTACTCTTGGCGGCATAACCAAGGAAAATACCATCGTCAGCTTTGGCATCAAATTTGCCTAAGTTGTCTTTGGTGTTAAGGATAAAACATCTACATCCAAAATTTTAAAATAAGAAACATTCGGGGTTCTCCCAAACCAAAACTCATAGGGTGTTTTTTTCGTAATGGGACGAATAAGCACCCTATTCAAAATGTGGCATGCTGTACTGACAGATTCTGCTCAAAAATATTTCGGAAGTGAAAATTTATTCAACATGACTCTAGCTATATCGCCGAGAGTCCTATTCTTCCGCTCTACAACACCATTTTGTTGAGGAGTTCTTGGACAAGAAAATTCATGATCAAAACCATTTGCATTACAAAAATTTTCAAAATCATAATTTACGAATTCACCTCCATGATCACTTCGGATTCGAGTAATCATGTAGCCTTTTTCATTTTGAACTTTCTTTACAAAAACTTTGAAAACAGAAATAGCATCGCTCTTATTTGCGAGAAAGAAAACCCAAGTAAATCTTAAAAAATCATCAACAATAACAAATGCATAAAGCTTGCCACCAAGACTAGCTATTCTACTAGGACCAAATAAATCCATATGAAGTAGTTGCAGGGGTCTAGTGGTACTTACAGAGTTGATGGAATGAAATGAGGATTTGGTTGCCTTGTTTAGTTCACATTCGGCACATACCGTGTCCTTTTTGAATGTGATGTCGGGCAATCCTCTCACTAGCTTCTTGGTCGATAGCCTGGATATAGCATCCACGTTGGCATGACCAAGACGCTGGTGCCAGTAGTCGTTCGTCTTTGTGGGCATATAGACATCTACCTGCATTGTTAGTATTTATAGAAAGATAGAAAATATAGATGTTGTCCTCTCTTTTCCTTTCAAAAGCAATGTCTCCCGTTGACCTATCATAGATGTAGCAATTGTTTTGTCCAAAGTTAATATCATATCCATGATCAGCAAGATGACTAATGCTGAGCAGGTTATGCTTTAACTCGGTCACTAGGCAGACATCCTTTATTACAGGAGAAGGAGGATGACCAATAATACCATTACCTATTATGTGCCCTTTCAAATTGTTACCGAAGGATACGTATCCTTCTCTCTTCATCGATAGTGATGCAAAAAGATTTACGTCTCCTGTCATATGTCGCGAGCATCCACTATCGAGAATCCACTTACTTTCAGTTGAGGAGGGAAGGTCCACCTACATCAAGAGTAGATGTGACCTTTGGTACCCGAGTTCTTGAGGGTCCTGAAAAGTTAGTTTTCGGAAACCATGCATATATCTTTTTGTCTACCAGTCTTCTAACTCTACATTGTGGTGAAATGTGTCCATGTGATCCACAGTAGGTACAGATAGCATTTTTATTTATACTAGGAGCATGAGAATAATATCTATAAGCAACAGGATGTGGATGGACATGATGTGAAAAGTTAGCATGGTGATGATGATTATGCATGGAATGAGTGGCATGGTGATGGTGTCTATGTGGCATAGCATGATGATTTTGTCTATATGACATGGCATGATGATGATTTCTATATGTAGAGTGATGTTGGTTGTGTCTTTGTGCAGTATGAAGAGGGGTATTCTTACGTGCACGTGGTTTATGGAAGTTTGTGTATATAAAAGCATGGTTATGTGTTGCATGAGGATGACGTGGTTGACTAGAATGAGTGGTGTTGTGCCCATGTGATTGGGTTTGAGGTTGAACAACCTGTTTACCCAATTTGGTTTCTAATCTCTTAGAAACAGCTTGCAGTTCATCAACCTTAATATTTAAGCCATATAACTTAGTCATAAAAATCTTGTGTCTACTCTTTTCTTCAGCAAGCAGCGTGTTGAGAGTAGTGATTTCTTGAGTTTGTTGCTCAATACGTGCTTCAGCATCATGTAAGCTTATTTTAAGCTTGGATACTTCATTTGTGACATCAGTGGGTGATGTGTCTCTAACATTATCAAGAAGTAAAGAAATTCTTTGTATCTCGTCTTCAAGACTTTTGATTTTGTCCTTGGCGTGTTTGTATTTACCGATGACCTTTTTGTGATTATCGAGTAAATCAGTGAAGGCATCGCCAAGTTCATCAAAAGAGAAGACATCTAAAGTTTCGTTAGATACCTTGTTGGAAGTTGCCATTAGGCACACATTTGCCGTATCTTGAGGAGAGTCCTTTTCTTCCTCGGAGTCACTTGCTTCACTTTCATGCCAAATGCTTGTGTTGGCATATTTCTTTGATAAGTTCTTTTTGTATGGCTTCTCATAGCGGTTGCTCTTCTTCAAGAATGGACAGTCTTTTCGGACGTGTCCAGTCTTCTTGCAACCGTAGCAGGTTGGCTCTTCTTCATCGTCTTCTTGTGGTTCCTTCTTTCTTCGATTGAAGCGAAGAAATTTCTTGAAGTTGTGAACCATGAGGGCTTGGTCTTCATCATCTGAGTTGTCGTCTTCGGTCTCATCGTGATCAGCCCTTCGTCGATGAGTTTTGAGAGCGATCTCCCTGGTCTTCGGAGCAGGCTCTTCAAAGTCCTTGAGGTCAAGCTCGTGAGTCATGAGCTTACCCATCAAGGTCTCCATTGACATTGTTGTGAGATCGTTTCCTTCTATGATGGCTGTCACCTTAGGGTTCCAAATCTTTGGTAACCTGTGAGCAACTTGCGAATCTTCTCATGATTTGAATATTGTTTTCCAAGTGAAGGCAGGGGGTTGATGATGTCGAGGAATCTTATGAACATCTGTGTGATCGTCTCGTTTGGCTTCATCTTGAATGCCTCATATTCTTGCGTAAGACGACTGATTTTTGATTCCTTGACTTGGGTGGTTCCTTCATGCGTCACTTCTAGAAGCTTCCATACTTCGTGGGATGTGGTGCATGTGGATACCCTGTTAAACTCATTCCTGTCTATAGCACAGAATAAAGAATTAATAGCTCTAGCGTCTAGACTTGCCTGTTTCTTCTCTTCGTCAGAATATTTGTCATGTGATTTCTCAATGAGATCACCGTTGACAACTATCCTGGCGGGCTTTTTGTAACCATCAGTGACGACTGTCCACAGGTCGAAGTCTAGAGACTTGAGATAAAAACTCATCCTTGTTTTCCAATACGTGTAGTTAGTTCCATCAAATAGGGGAGGCCTATGAGTGGACTGTCCTTCACCGTGATTGGAAATCAAGGATTGTGTGGTTGCCATGGATCAGCTCTAGGATGTAAATCCTTGTAAAGAGAACAGAGCTCTGATACCAATTGAAGAATAGTTTGGCAACTCTAGAGGGGGGTGAATAGAGTTTATATAGAAAATAATCGATTAAAAAATAACTCTTTTACGATCTATGAATAATCAGAGTAAAATGCGAAAAGTAAATGAAGAGCAAGAAAGCATACGCAAACACAGCGATTTTAACATGGTTTTCCTCGTGGAGGACTAGTCCAGGCCTGAGAACTCTAGCTCAGGATTAAATCCACTATTTGTGAAATAGTAGTTTACAACCCGTGTCTTTTCTTCAGAAGAGCACGTCAACTTCTTACAGAGGATCGCAGTGGCGATTTGCTTGGAATTGTCCAAGCGACTTCTTCAACTCTTGCACAAGAGTCCTAACTGAGAGATGCTGAGCACTCGAGACTTAGGAGGCTTGTAGCTAGTAGATGGGAAGGGTATGGCTTATTTGAGCTATAAGAGAGAAGAGAAGAGAATATTGGATGATTTGAAATAAGAGAATTTATGCCCTATTTATAGTGTTTTTATAGGCAGAATTCGGCCAGAATTCGGGTAGGAAAATTCAAATATTTGGCCGTTGGACAACTAGCAACCAGCTAACCCTAAAATTAGGGTTCCTGATTTCTAGGGGACAGAGTTGGGCCCGAACTCTGTATGGAGGCAGAGTTCGGCCCGAACTCTGTCTCCAGAGCACAGAGTGGTTCTAAGAGGACCATTGGGCAATTTCTGGTTTGGTGGAGCTTGGGATTATTGGGTAGGCTATAGTCTAAGTTTCAAGAGCTCAGCATGATTCAGATTACATTAGTCTAGACTCAAAGAAAGTGTAAAATACAGACTCGAATTTAACTGAGAAGCGGAGGCTGAGCTGTCGTCTATCTTGAGCTTAATGCAGACGTCGTGTGTCGTATTCAATTATTACAGATATTATTTAGTCAATGTTGTCAATATTTGGTTGACTGTGACTTTGTGTCAACAGTATTGTCCAATAATGGAATCATTTTTTTTGGGGAAAATAATTCCTTACGGCCAATGGATAATTTTGGAAGAATTTGGATCAAAGGCTAGTATATGAGCTCTAAATGAAATACTTGGGCTTTGGAAAATCACATAGGAATCTTAGCCAAAATCAACGGAGAAGTTGAATGACTATCAAAAGACCCATTAGACTTGCTAAATAAGGAGTTACAACTCTAAATAGTGGATAGTTCTAGATCCCAAATAGAGAAATAGGACCTTGATTAAACTAGTTTGAGAAAATTGAAATAGTCCATGAATAGGCTTGCTAAAGGAGGAGTTTGGAAATCGGACTTAATCTCTAAGTAGCAAGGAAGTCCAGATTCTAAAGGACGTTAGAATCTGATAATGTTGCGGGAGAAGATAATCTCCAAAAGTCATGGAATTGTAATCACGACTTTTGTAGAGACCACGATGAGACATAGAAAAATTCAAATTACTGTAGATAGCAAAATACACACAATCACACAATCGGCCTATGCTGTGATGAGTTTCCTATTTCCGCAGGCTTCCAGTGGCACTATAATCCTAAGTACCATTAGATAGAGACCTGCATGGGCCACCACAAAAACATGTTACGCCCCGCTCCCGGATAATCGGGTACGGTTCGATGCACGCCCGGCCTACACTGTCGTTGATAGCGGTAGTGAGCCGTCTAGTCATATAAATACAAGAGTATCTCATCACAGCATCTAATCACGGAATCTATACTAACCATCACAGCAATCCACTATATAATTATTACAACTTATACATGAATGTCCGGGTGCAAAGCCGGTAAAATATAAATGATACAACAACAACATGTAAACAAATACACTCAATCAATCTCCTATACATGAAACTAATGTCTCGATATCAAGTAAGCTCCAATGCCAGCCATGACAATCTAATATCCCTCTCACCTGTAATCAACGATCCAGTCAGAAAAGGAGCAAAGTACAATGTAACTCAATAAAACTCACCATGGAAGATCAATGGAATGGTACAATGTAGCAAGTAGAACTGAACAGAGAAACAATAGAATATAATATAAATATGCACTAACTATGTGTACATGTGCAATTGGACGTTATCAACATGTGGGAACTAATATAATCAGGCATATAAAATATATATGCTATCAGTCAAGAATAATCAGGCATGTCTAATGACAATGCTATCAGTTACGCAATAATCAGGCATGTCTGACGACAATGCTATCAGTCACGCACGAAATGGACTCAGGCATACAGAGTATGCTATAAGGCAAGATTTGTCCAATATTAGTCCATCACATGTCTCTAGAACGTCCACCACCCGACACGAGAAACAATACAAGCAAGCAATCAATCGATCAAGAACAAGTGAAATAAATGACACGATAACAAGTGTAAGTGCAATGCATACAATGATGGTAATACTGAGTACATGTACTTGCCTTGATTTCGGAATTTTGTCCAAGATTGCTCCGAGTCCAAAACCTAATAGAAATCCAATAAATAATTTTCTATTAAACTTCATAAATCTCCAAAAGCCTTACTCCAATAATTACTATGAACCCATTCCTCAATACTACCAAGTAGGCTGAGTCCCACCAATTCAAACTTTTAGCTTACAACATAAAGCTTATGGCCCAAATAACTCTATGAAAACTCCAAAGGTCTGGTCATACCCAGTATTTCAATTGCTACATGCCACTTAACCTTTATTTCATATTAACACCACAGTCTAATGACCAGCCCATCATAATGTATCAAATCTCTATAACCAAGGCCCATTTCCTAGACATCAACTCATGTAGACATACGTCGATGGTTCAAGTCTTGGTGTTCCTAATTCGAACTCACCTGGAACAGTCAAGGTTCAAATAACCTAACGGCTACTAAATATTAGCTGGAAAATGAAACACACTCTGGAATATATGACTCTATTGGAACTAACTCTGACATCTGTGTCTCGTAATATCACACTGACACGGAGCCCATTGTCCTCGACACAACTATTGTATAGATGGTCCTCCCATATGCTCGAACCCGATCTCCTCTCCTAGATACAGCCTAACTCCGGCCAGACATGGACGGTCTGTTACTAAACACCCGTTCTCACTACAAATCCCGACACGACCTAGTTAAACCAATCAGAGAAATACCTGTGCTCTTACAAAGTTAGGGACACTCCTTAGTGTCCGATGATGGTGTCCCCGAGTCCACAGCTCGCCGATACGTCCTTCTGGGCATTTCGTCGAGCAGGTCATGCGCGAGAACAGAGGAAGCAACTGTGAGTTCAATTTGAATTGGCTCGACTCCAAAATTTGGAGAAAATACATAAGATTAATCAAGAACTCACCCACGAGTTCTTACCACACCAAAAATCTAGAGAATCGGTTCAATTCGTACAATCGATGTTGCCAAAAAATTCATCCAAATAATATCAAGAAGAAGAAGAACGGAGGACGAAGAAGGAACTTACATTGATTCGATCACTTCCGTAGGGACTTGAAGGACGATGGACTCGATGCAACAGCTCTTCGTCATGTCGTCGCCCACACTATGAAGCTTGGAACTCAGATCGCCATGGTCGATCAATGGCACAGGAGACTCCTACGCACGCAGAGCTTACCGATAGCCATGGCTGGCTCCACGAGCTCTCTCAACGAGGACGGGGGAGAAAAGAGGAGTAAAGAAGAGGGCAGTCACCAGCGCGGCAGGGCTTCGCCGTGGTTGGATTGAGGAAGAAGGAGAAGACTGGGGGTCTTTAAATAGGCACGACGACGGGCAGCAGGCGGTTGGGCGGGCAACGGTCAGGTGGCGAGGCGGTTTGGTGGACAGGTGAGGTGGCGCTCGACGGTTAGGCGGTTACGATCTTTGGAAGCTTCGGAGTTGTCTCGGTGGCATCGTCGTTACTGTCGTCGTCGTCGTTCCCCAATCGCAGCTGCAGAGCAAAGGAGGGAAGAATGGAAAAGTTTGAAATTAAAACAAATAATGAGAGTTTAGGGAAGGAAACGGTTATATAACTATTGGATGCGGGTTTGTGGGTATTGGGTTATCGGGTTTGGAGTTTTGAACCCGCGCCCTATAGAGATAAGAGGCCGGCTGGGCTGGGCTTAATAGGACGGGCTGGTTTGAAACGAATGACTGAAAGGGTCTGGCTGGCCCATAGGCCGAATAATCAAAGATTAGTTAAGGAAAATTAATCAATAATTTTAAATAAAATATAAAAATAATTTATAGAATCATTAATAATAATTAGTGATTAGTTAAGAGAATCAGAAATAAAGTCTTAAATTAATTCAAATAAAATCATAGGAAAAATACTCAATTTTATTTATTCAACACATAATCTGGATGTACCATCCTTCTTTTTCACAAGAAGCATCGGGGCTCCCCAAGGCGATCCACTAGCACGGATGAATCCCTTGGTCCTGAGTTCTTCAATCATCTTATACAAGATCTCCAATTCTGACGGTGCCATCCGGTAGACCCTCTCTGACACCGGTGCTATTCCGGGGATCAAGTCTATGGTGAACTCGATCTCTCTCTCTGGTGGCATACCTGGAAGCTCCTCGGGGAAAATATCGAGAAACTATTCTACAACTCTAGGAAATCGAACTGCCGCTGCAACTGCCCTCCGAAATACTGGGGGAGAAGGTTCTATACCGCCTCGAAAGAATAAAAACTCTAGCTCACTAGTAATACTAAAAATAATCTTGCCGATATGGCAATCTATTCTAGCATACTGGTCCCTCAACCAATCCATCCCTAAGACCACATCATAATCGGTTATCGAGAATTCTATCAACCTAGCAAAAAACTCTCTACCGCTAACTACGATCCGATACGAGGAAAATACTCTATCTACTCCCACAAGTCCGTTACCAGTAAGTATATTGAGCCTTACTGATAATGACTCGGGCTCCAGTCCTTTCCGCGTCGCGAATCCTATAGACATAAATGAATGCGATGCACTAGAATCAAATAACGCTGATGCTGGAAAAGAGTTGACGAGAATAGTACCCGCTACTACCTCACCTGATGCTAACTCCTCCTCCACGGTCAAAGCCATCACTTGACCTTACCCTCTGGGTGCTGGTCCCCTCTGCTGGAAACCTCTCGGGCGGTTCTGGATCTGAGCTTGGACTTGTGTATACTGCTGGGGGTTCTGCTGCTGAAAGGCTTGGGCCTGAGGCGACAAGGGCCTCGGAAATGGGTGTTGTTGTTTTTGTTGAAATGGTACTGGGGCTGGCCCCCTAACCGAGGGACTAGAAAAGGTCGAAGAACATGAACTCCCCCAATTCGGACAGTTCCCAACCCTGTGATCCGGTGCCCCACAAACCAAGCACAAACCCTGTGCTCTGCGACACTCTGACACCACATGTCCTAGCTTCCCACAATGAGTGCAACTCGTTGCAGAAGACAGCTTCTGCTGCTGCTACTGAGGATATGCCAGGGTCGAATACTGAGTCAACGTAACAGAAGCTGCCCGCCTCGGAGCTCCAATGGTCAAAGCCCTAGCTGCCGGGGCTGGTGCTGAAGACTGGTTCATCTGGCCATGAGACCGCTTTCGACTCTCGGTCTGGTCCACAATCCTCTGGAAGGTATACTCATGCCTCCTAGCTGCTCTCAATACTGCATCGAAAGTCTGATGCTCAAACTGCTCCACCGCCAGTAAAATCTCCAGGTGCAGTCATTGCTGGAACCGCTGAGCTCGATCGAACTTGGTCGCCGCCAAGGTAGAAGCAAACCGACTAAGCCTAGAGAACTCGGTCGCATATCCATCGACCGTCCTGCCCATCTGCTTCAAATTGGTGAACCTTGTCTGTAGATCGTACCGAGCTACAGCGTCAAAATACTTGGTCTGGAATCTCTCACGGAATGCTGTCCAGGCAATAGGGGCCACTAATCTAACGACCTGTGCTTTCCACCAGCTGCGGGCTAGATCCAATAACTGTAAGCGCACCATGGCCATCTTTTCGTCTTCTGGGGTACTGGCTGCTTTTAAATAACCTCAGTGTCCTGCAGCCAAGCATCTGCGACAATAACATCTTCGCTGCAATCAAAGAAGGAAGGGTTCAAGCGCTTGAAGCTGTTGGCCGCACTGTTACCTTGATGACCACCTCTGCTCAGAGCATCTTGTACTGTCTGGTGTAATGCATCACCTCGACGATCCTGTGATGCAAGCAACTCCCTGATGAGTCCAACCAAGACTTCATCCTGCCTTGCAGGTTGGGCTGGCTGCACTGGGGGTTCTGGACCTCCGGAAAGCATGACTCGGGAAGCTTCGACTAAGTGCTGAGCTTGATCCCCTTGTTGCTGCTGAGGTGCTAGTTGAGCTCCTCATTGCTGATAGGTAGGACCAGGAACAATGCCACTGGAAAACAATGACATAGGGGACAATAAGAAAGGACCAAGATAGACCGAGGATATAAGCATGTGATCAGGTCAAGATTTTAAGAAGATTAAAAGGCACGAGTAGAGATCAAAGGTGAGTACTGATTGAGACATCTATTCAGTGAAACCCTCATATATCTTGATTTACAAGACCTATATGGGCCACAACTTAAACCGTGTCATGCCCCAAAACCAGAATACTAGAGAGCGGGGGCAGACACAGCCAGCTACGTATATTGAAGTGCAACCCACCTCGTTATACGGTCACGGCTGTCTAGATACATGAGGGTTTAACTACAAGCCATCAGTCTCTTATGGTCATGAACAAGCCTTGTGTCTCAATCTCAAGAAAGTAATAGAAGTTTACACGATATCGGAGTACCAAATATACAATAGTAAGGCGTCCCATACATTACATATTTGGATGATCATGAAGCTAGTCATACAAAATATGAAGACTAGCAAGAGTTTCAGTCATACATGATCAACCCTAGGATTTTTTAATCATGCTACAGCCCGTAGGCAGACAGTAAGTAAAGTGCAGTCGAGCTAACACGTGCTCGTCGGCTAAACGCCTCAAAAGAATACTTTTGCAATAGAGTGGAAGGGCCAAAAATATAACCCACTCGTTTCCAGGGTTACGCCTGGCAGTCACCATCTGGCTGGAAGGTAAGGAGATCCTCTGGAGCCGCTCCGGTATCTGGCCACGCAAAACCAGCTCGGTCAGATCCCAGAAAGAGCAAGTGCCACAAAGAATGCTTCACTTAAGAACTAAAACCAGCATATCAGAATCATAAAATGAAAAAGGTAAATAAGACATGAAATTAATAGGGTAATAACTGGAAAGAAGATAAGAAATTATTCAGGTCAGTATAATAGAGGTAAGCATGAACAATCATGTTCCATGATGGCTATGTACTAGAACAAGACAAGGCTTAGACTGGCTAGACTCCAATCAACATTCACGGCCAAGCAATAAGTACGGCTTGATACTTTAACTGACTAGGGTTATCACAGGCCTAGTTACTACCAAGATACAATAAGATCGTTCCAACAGCCACAAGCCCTGCAGACCAACCAGGTTATCCGGACGCAATTAGGGGTTGAGTTCATGTGGGTACATCATCCAGGAAACGCATGTACCTTTAAGTAGCTTAAAGGATGCAACACATGACAGTGTGCTGGAAATGTACCCTACTCGACGGTAGGCTACAAATCCCATGATGGGGCACCCAGATAACGGGATTGCCTGTAGCTGGGAAATCTTTTCATGACTACTGGATTATTCTAGTTATTAGCCTTAGTCAGTTTAAGTAGGTACCCCTGACCGTGGTACTCAGGGATCCTTGTCCTAGATATGATGCAAGACAGTACTGGTTTATTTATACAAACACAATCATCCACGGTGTCCAGGCCATTCATTCTTGTCATGTCATGCTAGCCATCGTAACAGCATCCAATAGTTTCCCATTGTTTTACTTAACAAAATGCCTAAAATTGGCTTTTGAAAGAAAACTAAAAAAAGTACAAAAGTTCAAATTATTCTGGGAAGTATTGCTATGGAAGTCTGATCTGAGAGCGATCACTTTTTTCCTTGGACCATATAATGATGAAGAAGAAAACTGCTTGAAGAAGATCAACAATCGGAAGAACTAAGTCACCGGAAAGGTATCGAGCAACGGCATTGATGGCACAGTCGAATGTTTTCTTGCTTTGCTTCACCCTATTCTTGAGAAAAAGTTAAAGAAATGCTTCTGGGAATATCACTCTGAAAGTATGAGTTTTCTCAGAATCTTCTATTATGTCTCTCTATTGATCTCTTGATGTTTAAAAATAAGTCTATTTATAGACTAGATCTTTTGTGCGTAAAAAGCAACAAAGTTTGGTATCTGTCTCCCATGATGAGAATCAACCTTTACGTGTGATGACATGTGTCCCACGTAGAGTTTTGATCTCTACGCATGGTAACACGTGTCCCACTACTTCAACAAAATGAGGAGAGCATGTACACACGTTCCTCAATAAGTGTGGCATGAAAGCCACGTAAGCAGACCACGTTCTCTTGTAGCCAGAAAAGATCGGGCGTAAAAATGACCCAAAATAGACTTCCTGCGTAAAGTAGCAGACTCCGCGTAAAATAACCAAAAACAAACTTCCCGCGTAAAGTGGCTAAAATAGCCTTGAGCGTAAAATTAGCTCAAATAAACTTTACACACACAACAGCCTTGAGCGTAAAAAGCTCGAATAGCTTTCGTGCGTAAAAGAAATAATCTTTTGAGCGTAAAGTAGCTCATCTGCACACTAAACGACAGTATTGGGTTTGGTGTAAATCAAATCTTCTCGACTTCTGTGTTGTTCGCTGTCAGAAAATTATTACATCAGAACAGTATCACGCGCATTAAATGCGATGATTTGACAGCCTATCCTTCGCGTAAAAGCTCAATGAATAGCTCTCGCGTAAAGTAGCCCGCGTAGAGTTGTACTCTGTTTAGTATCTGCGTAAAAGTCTGAGTCTGAATCAGTTTGAATTGCGTAAAGTTCTCAGCTTCTTTGACTTGGTTTATGAAGTACTTGTTACGCTCCTACAAGACCCCCTTCAAAGTTTTCAAATTATTTTCAAAATTTAAAATACTTTGAACAGAAGCGTAAAATCAGGGAATTCCATCAGTCTGCGTAAAATTCGGGATACCCAACGGTCATCCGCGTAAAGTTCGGGATAATCAATAGTCCGCGTAAAAGTCGAGAATTTGAACCGAATTCAAAATTCTTTATAAATAGAGCTCTTCGAGTAGAGATAGAACTTTACTTGTCTTTCGTAATCCCGATCTCTCTTTACTCTTCTTCCTCCTTCATACCCTCGCTTCGATCCAATGGCCCCCAAGAGCAAGACCGCCGCCGGCAAGGGCAAGAAGTCCGCTGCTGATTCATCGTTGGCCGACCATGCAAAAACTGTCGTCCCATAATCGACGATGCCCCGACAGACAAATCCCCAAGTAGCTCCGGCCATAAAAGGTAGAATACTACCTAACTTCGGCTGTGAGTTTGCCGGAGAAGAAGATTCACTTCACGCCCATGTTATACGTGTCAGCGTAAAAAAAACTGAGATAACAAAATACGCCCACGTCATACGTGTCAGCATAAAATTAAAAAACATACGCCCACGTCTATACGTGTCAGCATAAAAATACGCTCACATCAATATGTGCCAGCGTAAAATTCAAATTACGCTCACGTCTATACGTGTCAGCGTAAAAAATAAAATGCGCTTATGTCAACACATGCCAGCGTAAAATTCAAATTACGCTCACGTCTATACGTGTCAGCATAAAATCTAAAATACGTTCATGTCAACACATGCCAGCGTAAAATTTAAATTACACTCACATCAACATATGCCAGCGTAAAATTAACCAGTGAAAGACTTTGCGTAAAAACAAAGAACTTGTACACTTTAAAAGTTTTATCAACTTTAATAAGCGTAAAGTTTGTATAGTCAGAGTTTTTAATCTTTATGCGTAAAACTCAGACCAAATTGTCTGCGTAAAAATTTCAAATTAGATTTTCACTAACTTGATTTTTCTTTTTCTTTTGGTAATGGACTTGCAAATTCACCCACTTGCAGAAATATTTGGCTTGCCAGCTGGTATGGTGGGTTCAAATTACTTGGAGAATCTGTCCCACGTGGAATTCCTTCAGTCGAATCCTGAATACCCTGAAGGGAGAGCACAGTTGATATGGATAGAATGCTGTTGTCCATGATTAATGGAGAAGTGTTGGTATCACTAGAAGACCAACAATTTTTGAAGCCAGTCTTCATATTCGGGGATGCGATAGACTTTAAATCACAAACACACCCCAAGAAAGAGGCTTGCGTATTCAAGTTTAGGGAGAGGGCGATGTATCTCCCCGACATGGACAGGGATTATCTCCTATCTACATTTGTCCATGCCACCCATCCCCGAAAGATGCTATGGAACCTGACTTCCAGCAGTCATGGTAGGCCAGGAAGGATCATTTTCAAAAGAGAGAGCCAATGACATGGGCTACCACACCAGTACTCCCAGTGGTGGTGTAGTCCCCTTCTCCGGTCTCTTGCCTGGATTCACTCCGAGTGAAGATTCGGCTCTGATCCAGCCAGTGCAGACCCCAATGTTCATCAACAAATTCATAAAGGCTGCAGTATTATATCCCCAGGCCAACCCTAGGCTACCAGGGTGGTTGACTCCTTTTAACCAGAACTGGATTCAGATTAGTACCTGGATCATGAAGAACTTCAAGAAGGACCTGGAATCCATCGGCCTTTATGAAGCGGTAGCCTCTACGAGCCAGGGTATACCACTGAACAGTAATTTGTTCCTAGCTCTGATGGAGCTGTATATGAGTTCAACAGGAACTTTGCAAGTCCACTCGGCGAGATTGGCCTTGCCCTGCATGAGATGCACTTCATATCTAAGCTGCCGATGGGTGAAGCCCCTTATGAAGAATATGTTCCCTGCAACAAGAAACTAGCAGAAATCAGCAAGAAGAATCCTCGGTTAGTAGAGGTTTACCAGGAGCTGATGTGCCATTACTTAATTTGTACATCTATGTATGACAGTGGATCTCACTTGGCATACACTAATAAATGGACAACTTATTTATTCTACCATGAGAATAGAGTTTCCAAGAACGAGCAAGGGAGATTTCAAGAAAATAAGGCTCCAACCATCAACCCTTGTTCAATAATCCTTTCAGATCTGATCAGTGGTTTAATGATCTCTCATAAGTCTCCGGACCAATATCTGCCCAAAAAGACCGGAAACTTCCCTGTGGGGACTGAAACCTTGAGCCAGCAGAGGCAAGGTAGTCAGAAGATGTCAAGGGAAGCCTTGCTGGCAGGCTTTCTGTCTCTATGGCTGCGGAGATGGGTTGTTCCTGGGATCAGCACAGTAGATCGAATTCACCGAAATATATTGTGGCCGGCAGTACGTTTGGTGTTCAAGGTCAGGATGAACTTGCTATCGGCAATGGTGTACCAGATAAACGCATGTTTGAGGACTTTTGGTGAGGAACTAGTCAACAATGCTCCTCACCGAAAAGATTTTCCAAGGGTGGAGACGCCTGTAGGAGCATAAAAAGTGCTTCACAGAATGAGTGAAAGTGATAGATCATTCTACTCAAATTGATCTACTTTACGCCGCAGGGAGGATAAACACTTTACGCCCAAGACAAGGCTAATCGCTTTTACGCCTAAAGCAGCCAGGGTCAAGACATTGGTTTTACGCCTAAAGATAGGCTAACCCTCCTTTTACGCTGGACAAAGCTGTCAAAATCTCGCATTTAATGCAAAGTCTGACATGAAGATATTGATGATGGCATATACCACAGATATCGAAGAGATTTATTTTATACAGAGACCAATGTTGTCGTTTAGTATGTGGACTGAGCTACTTTAAGCTCACACTATAGCTTCTTTTATGCACGGAGATTATATGAGTTTTTACGCTCGAAAGTCGACGTGTGCGTAAAGTCTATTTGGGCTACTTTACGCTCAAGGTTATTCAATAACCACTTTACGCGGAAATCTATGACAGGGCTGTTTTACGCCTAGTCCACTGCTTTACGCTCAGAGTACATTGGGGTTGTTTTACGCCCTATTCTTCTTATCAGTTGAGAACGTGGTCTGCCTACATGGCTTTCATGCCACACATCTCGAAGAACGTGTGTACGTACATCCTATTCTTACTTAAATGATGGGACACGTGTCAAATATACAGACGATGACTTCGATCATGGGTGGCAGTTGTTAGCGTAAAGATGGAACTTTTACTGAGTTTTTACGTACAAGAGCCCAAGTCTATAAATAGACTTATTTTTTCACAAGGAGACAGACACAGAGACAGGAGAAAAGACAGAGAGATTAGAACTCAGAGATTTTTGATTCTCTAGTGCATTCTTCTTCAACCTTTCTTTCAGAATAGAGTGAAGCAAAGCAGGAAAGCATTCGGCCTCGCCATCAGTGCCCAAGTGCGTCGATACCTTTCTGGTGACTTAGTTCTTCCAAGTTGTTCATCTTCAAGCAGCGATCTTCATCATCATCGTATGCTCCAAGGAACAAAGTGATCATTTACAGATCAGACTTCTACAGCAATACTTTCCAGAATCAAATTTGTACTTCTTGTACTCTTCCTTGTTTTATTTTCAAAATCCGATTTCTAGGCATTTTGTTAAGTGAAACAAAAATGGCGACTCTGCTGGGGACGACCTTCTCCTCTGACGAGGAGGCAATTGCTCAATTGATGATGTGTCGATTGGATCGACAAAGAAGACTCTGGTTGTACACTTCGACCAGACTGCTTATGAAGGGATGCTCCAACTGGGGGTGGTTCTCGCTACTCCAATGTTCAAAAATCTCGCAAAGCAAAAAAGTTTGGATTCCTAAATCCAAAATAGCTTCTGATCTCTCTGTTGCTGCTAGTGGCAAGGGAATTCTTCCACTCCTATCGTCGGGGCTCCCGTTCGTAACGAGGCAGTCCTTACTTTAGAGTTGCACTCAAAGTGTGATGATTTATCTCCCGTTTGTAACGGTGAAGATAATCAGGTTTCACGCCCACTGCGTAAGAACCAGGTTTTACGCTCAGTGGGTAAAAACCAACTTTTACGCTCAATACATAAAGATGAGTCTCCATTTGTAATGTGGCAGATTCTAACGATTGTGCTTCTGGGTGTAAGAACCAGTCTCCGTCGGTGATGTGGTAGGCTCAAATAAATTACGCTCCTCGCGTAAAACAAAATCTCCCGTCTGTGACGTGGTAGATAACTAACTTTTACACTCTACACGTAAAGGTAAATCTCCTGTCTTTGACAGTGTAGATAAAATTCGCAATGATGTTTTTACATCTAATGTGAATGTACCTAAACGTGTGCAGCATAAAAATGTTGTTGATAAAGCTTCAGTTCTACACAACAGCCTTCTTATACTGCTCTAAGCAAAGTACCAAATCTACAAATTATACGCAATGAAAATGGAGTCCTTCTGCTAAAAAATCTCAAATTTATGCACACAACTCCAAACGCGTAGAAATGTACAATTTGGTTCTGCGAATGCAGCCAGTAATCTTCTTTATACACAGGGGACTAAACGTTTTTCTACCCCAAATGTAATAAAGAAGACTACTCCCCAACTCCTTCTGACTTACGTGAATTGCTAATACAAAAGCGTAAGAATAGACAATCTTCGGTGACATTTCCCCAAGAAAAACATCATTGTGATCATCACCAGGTTGTAATCAATTATTGTTGTTCGGCTTCAAAATGGTCAGTTTTTGATCGATGAGTTTTAATGTATCTCAACAACAAACTAAGACCAAAAACATGAGTTGTCATATGTGTTAGTGAGCATCTCATACTAACAGAGGACGACGTCCAAGACAAATACGTCCTAAACCCCAGGTCAGCAACAGTTCAACAGACTTCTTGATTCTTTTGAGGGAGTATATCAGAACACTCGATCAAGAAGATAAAGACAAATGCAGACTTCTGATTCAGAAGCTGGGGTACTCAATCTTTTGAGTCCGAGACTGACAGTGTCGATTCATACTTCTATACTGATCCTTCTATATCTTCAAGAGAGGTTGAATCCTACGCTGTTGGAGATGAACCAGAGACCTCATCTGTTAATACAGAACAACGTCTCACTGTCGTTGAGCAATCACTGAAAGACATGCTTAACATGGTGTAAAACATGCATCAGATAATATTGAATCAGCAAACTACTCAGCCGACAGTAATAGCACCAGTACCAGTAGCAGCACAAACTCAAGATAGTCAAGGGCTGATATACCTTTGAATGTTAGGAGCTGCTGTTAATCAAAATTCTGCTTCTCCAGATCCTATTATTCTAGAATGTACCATCTCTGGTGGGGATTACGGTACATCCAACAACTACTCAATCAAATGTGCTTCGCAAACTAGTGAGGCCATTCAAGCAGTACGTAACTCAAGACAGTTTGAAGTCTTGAGGCACAAGGATCAACTCCAGAGGTTAGGATTAAGCAACCTTATCCTCCTCATTGGAATGATGTACATTTCCACCAAAATTCAAGCCACAATCCATGGTATTATTTGATGGGAGGGCTTCCCCTAGTCAATATATCAATTATTTTGATATTATGACTGTACATCTGCAGCAAAATGATGCTCTTCTCACTCGAGTGTTCATTGGTTGCTTGACGGTTTAGCTTATATTGGTATCGAAGTTTACCCGACATTGCATTTCGTCTTTCGACGAATTTAAGGTAATGTTTCTCTCCGCTTCTATGAAGGAGGTATGGACATGAACATGTCCTCCTTGATAGAAATCAAGCAAAAGGAGAAAGAAGATACTCGGACATTCATTGAACGTTTTCGAAAGCTACTTTAAAGATGCCTCCTGGCATGCCAGATTCAGCACTCATTGATACATGCAAGATAATCTGCGACCATCTATTGCTGTTTTTATGGGTTCTCAATTCACAGATTGGGCTTCGTTCATCATAGCAGCAGTTTCTGCCGAGACCAATGGTAGGTTGGCTCGTGAACATGGGATGATTTTTGCCTCAGATGATAGAGGAAAGAAAAGTAATCCTGTAATAACCCCGGTAATCGTAATATGAAAGGAAAAGATACCCACATGATTAATCTTTCCAAGAATAAAACGATGTCGAATAGTCAGGAATCTTCCAGGCCAAAGGAAGAATACTTTTTGATGAGAGTGACATCCCAGGATATTTAATGTCTGGTGAAGAGTGGCAAACTTCAATTCCAGAGCCAAAGAGGCCTAATAAGGTGAATCTAACTGACAATCCCAAATATTGTATCTATCATAGAACATTAATCATCCTACCAGTGCTTGCTATGTCCTGAAGAAGAAAATCCAGGAGCTGATAAATGGCGGTGCTATCGCTTAACTATTGACGACCATACGGTTACAACCAATATGGTTTCTCTTCAATTCGGAGATTTTTCTCCACAGCAAGTAGCAGATGGAATCATCCCAATCCCGAAGGCGATGATGAAGATTGTGAATATCCCGCCTCCTAAAGAAGAGAATGACGGATTGCTGCCTCTTACCTTAAAAAATAGTGAAATTATGTGGGTACATCCTGACTTAATACCTGAATTGGAAAATGAAAGTAAAACTTCAAAATCCAAGAACAAGAAAGTCAAAACCTGCAACATGATTTCTCATGTTATTCTAGATCCCGACGATTCAGATTATCTATGGGATGGCACTCCTTTGGAAGATAGACTAAGAGGATTGAACATATGTCCTCCAAGTCTAGCTCCTCCTACCAAACTCAAGCTTACTCATCAGCAGTGGTTAGCTATGAATAGTGTCCCTTTATACCGGGCACAACAAGTCTTCGCTGCTTACGAAAAAGCTCCTACAGGGATTTTTCCTCGTATCCCGAATCCTTCTCCTTTGTAGTTACAGAGACATCTATTCCTTATTCTCCTGTGGATACAGAGATCTCTTCTTCTTCCTCTGTGGAACCATTTGTTAAAAGTCTGCTGCCCATCATCTATACAGTCAGCAATCTGTCCTTCTTATGAAGAAAATGGGTTATACTTTCAGAAGGCAGAAGGTTTGAATTATGATAAAGGAATATGACTTCCTTTACAAATTCAAAATCAAAAATCCACTGTTGGATTGGGTTCTGAAATTCCTCACAACAAACTTTACAAGAAAAAGGCTAAAGGGAGGAAGACTAAATCCTGCAATATGGTACTTCCTTCTCTTGAGTCTGAAGAAGAAACTTTTACTGGTAAAGATCGGGAAGGAGTACCACAAAGATTATGAGGGATCATCCAAAGAAGCAGAAGATGTAGTGAAACACTACCAGCTCAACCTTCTCCTGTTCCTGCTAAACCCTCGATGGTTGAAAAGGGGAAACAGAAAGCAGTACGTTTTTACGTTCCATTAAGTATGCTTCTAGTCAGGGGGTGGTGATGAAACCTTACAAATTTGATATTCTAGCTCAGTTAGCCAATACTCCGGCTAGACTATCCATATTTGAACTGCTTCATCTTTCTAGAGAAAGCAGGGAGACTTTGAGTGAAGCTCTACTTCAGGCAGATTCATACTTGGCTCAACTCAAGAGTCCTAATAATACTCCAGTGTCGTGTCCGCAATGTCATAATGTGATAGAAGCAATTCCCAATATCACCTTTACACAAGAAGATATGCTGTTGAAGCATAACAAACATGACAGACCTCTGTGCTACACTGGGTATATTGGATCTACTGAAATTGACAGGATTTACATCGATCCTGGGTCGTCAATTAGCATAATCCTTCAAAGTATGCTAAGGCCCCTGAGGATTCCTACTAGTGACCTGACTTACACTAGTACTACGATAGTTGGATTTAACTCTGGCAAGAGTAAACAACTGGGGAAGATTCGCCTGAAGATTCAGATTGGCAATCTGCGAACTATGGTAACGTTCTATGTTATCAACTCAGATGTATCCTACAATATTCTTCTTGGAAGACCGTGGATTCATGAACACAACATTGTGCCTTCAACTCTCCACCAATGCTTTAAGTATGTGGATTCTCAAGGAGTTGTAAAGACTGAATTTGCTGATATCAATCCTTTCAAGGGTGTCGAAGCCTATTTTTCTGATTTAAGGCTTTATAAACAAGAACATGTGAAAGAGATATCAGACATAGCTGAAGATCAATCTTTTATTGAAGATCAGTCTATTAATGAATCCGCCAGAAAACCTTTGAAGATCATGGTCAAGGGACGAATCCAATCCCAATCTGTCAATGATCAACCTTTGGTAATCAAGGTTAAAGGAAGAACTCAAGCTTCATCTAAGGAATCAATAAATGTTCCTACTAAGAGCCAAGTTTAACCTTTTTTATTAAGGTCAAAGGGCGTACCTATTGTACAATGATCCAGAACTACCATTGATTCAATCTTGGCAAATCTACGCAAAGATGGATAATGGTCCACTGATGATTAATCCGAAGCGTAGCAGTCAAATCATAAATGATGTAAATATTGATCATTCTGTACTTTTTATATCAATGAAGATTTCCTTTTCGAGTATATGGCTGCCAAGTTTATTGAAAGAATGACTTTATCTTCTGATAATCAAAGTCATCAATCTAAAGGCGATAGAACCAGAAGAAGCTTTATACATCAACTATAAAAAAATTCCTTTCCTCTTCAGGTTGATGTTGGACCTTATGCTCAAAAGTTTTAACATCTTCTCCTTATCTACTTCCCGTAGTTCCCCAATCGCAAGCTTGTGTAACTTATAGACGTCATGAAGAATCTTATTTCGTGGTTCCGTCTGATAAGAAAAACAAGCGCCAATTGTTTTTGGCTTGGCTAGAAATATACATGTTGCTCAGACAGACGATCTGAAAGATA
>JANAVB010002233.1:0-78013 GCA_029216955.1 Iris pallida | reverse complement strand
TTACATTTTCCTCTGCGAGCGTTTGATTTTCTTCTCTTTTCCTTTTTCTCATTAGGATTCCTCGAAATTTTGTATCTTGCAGCCAATTGTTGCATTAAATCACTACTACCTGGAGGATGCCCTTCTCAAGATGCCGGTGTAACTTTTTACTATTATTTTGTATCTTGAGAAGGGCAGTAAAGTGTGTTCTCAGTAGTGTCCAGGTAGTTAAAGTTTAGTATCTTGTAATTCTCATCCTTTGATTGTAAATTGCACTTCATTTACTATTATTTCTATGAATTTTAACTATTTGATGTTATTTTCCTTGTTGTCTTTTCCTCATATCATTACACTTTGTTTAATTTCTCTCATTTCTTATTAGTTTTCTCGTATATCCTCCACTTCTTATTTTATTTTTGCACAAAACAAAAAATTGCAATCTTTTCTGGACTCTTATTTGTCAAACTGATTTGCACTTCTTATTATATTTTCTGTATCACCGGAAACAAACATGCTAATACTCCTGTCTTTGTTGTCCATTTGAACAGCCCTGAATGTATTGAGTCTTTCTGTTCTGATGTGGAAGCGGATCATACAGATGTCAGGATAATAATGCTTGCCTGGTATTATGTTTTTTAACTTAAAAGTCTATGAATTTCATTGCAGGATATTATCTTCTTTAGTTATTTACATTTCGCTGGAATTGACTTGATCAGGAAGATGAAAGCTGAAAAACAAGGATACTTTAACCTGGTGTCTCTATTTAAAAAGCGATGCATGTTTTGTTTATGGTGTTTTCAGGAATTACACTTTTTTGTTTCACTACTTTTCATAGTTTAATAATATTTAAAATTTCTTGATTTCATCCTATGTGTTCAACATTATGGCAGGAAGAATGGCGTAGAGGCCTCAAAGCACACGGGCCGATACTATCAGCAAACTCAAGAAGGCACTACCAGAATTGAGAAAGAGGTTGATGGAGACTTTTGATTATGTGTTCAATTTAGGCTTATTTCTACACCTTAGCATTTTGTTGCACTTTGTTCTCAATTGTGAGGGAACCACTACTGTGTGTTTACTGTTGTAAATATATATGTATTTGATATTCAATGTAATGAAGATGTTGATATGTACTCTATTTTGAGAAATGTAATAAAGATGGTGATATATAATGTTAAGTTTTTGGAATGTAATATATACTGTGCAGTATAGAGCATTATAAATATGCTAATTTGAATAGTATAAAGTATTATAAATGTGCTGCATTGAGCCTATACATATTATCTATTCATGACGTTTTAAAATTGTTCTGAATTGTGCACTATATATTAACTATTCATAACGCTTTTATAGAAACTATTCATGACGGTTATTTATGACGCTTTTAAAAAACATTTATAACACCCGTTTTCATAACGGTTGCTTTGAAAAAAAACGTCATGGTTCGTCATTAATGACGCTTTTTAGCCGTCATTAAAAAGGTTTTTTGTTGTAGTGCGATAGACCGATACTAATCTGATACACTAAATACTAAGTATATCCGGCCTATACCAGCGGATCCACCAATTACTGCACGATAGGCTCAACGACTCCAGTTACATCCGGTTATTGGTGAGTACATGATTACATAGTAATTCTGTTAGTCTTGTGATACAGATTTTTACTCTTTCATGCTACCAACGTCACAACTTTTCCAGTGCTGCTCCCTCTAATGATGATGAACGCAAAAAACCAACGTCACAACTTTTATAATTTGAGTAAATTTCTTTACCCTATATGAAAATTTCTATTGTCAGAAAGATGGCTCCTAGGACTCGTCGAGGTGGTGCTGCTAGTCGAGGAAGGGGTCGAGGCAAGAAACCCTTGGAGGTCGACACAGAGGAAGTCTCCGTCGTCAAACAAGAGCCGGTGACTGTTAAGGAGAAGGTGTTACCAAAGGTTGAGGTCAAGGAAGAACCGATGACCATCAGGGAAGAGATTGCTCCCAAGCTTGAAGTTAAGGAGGAGCCACCGTCAGAGAGTAGTAGCATCGGGACCGACCCTCATGTCCCTACAGAAGACCTCAACCAGATTGGGCCTTCGTATGCAAAGTGGCTGATAGAATGGTACATGCCTCAACGCAACTATAATCCCTGGCTATGAGGATTCATCGTCTGACTTGTGGTCTTTGTTGAGGCCAAAGTCGATTTTCCTATGTGTTTTGGAATATTTGTGGAAATTTTGGAATATTTGTGCTATGATCGGATTATAACGACGGATATTAGGTTACTCTTCCGGATAATTGATGTCTATTTTATATTAATTTGGTTTGGTCTATATGATTCTTGGATAATTGGTGTGCATTAAATTCGTATGTGCATATTTGGTCTATGTGATTCTTGGATAATTGGTGTGCATTATATATTTGGTCTATGTGATTGTTGGATAAATGGTGTGCATTATATTTGTTTGGTTTATGCATATTTTTGCGAACAGGGAAAGCGCTGTAATTTTTTTTTCAAAATATTCTCAGTTAGCGACGGACTTGTGACCGTTGCGCGACGGATATTACCAGTTTCCGACTACTTTTCGAAGGCTAATCCGTCGCTAACTGGAGATTTGAAAATGTTTCCAGGTAGCGACGGGTGGTCGACGGAATATCCGTCGGCATGGTATATAGTTCGACGGAATAGCGACGACCTATCCGTCGCCCTTGTTCTGGAAATACCAAGAATTTCCAGAACATGGTCGACGGATAATCCGTCCGTATTCCGTCGACAGATATCGACGGAATAGCGACGCCTTTTCCGTCGCCATGGTGCTGGAAATGATAAGAATTTCCAGAACCTGATCGACGAATTTTCCGTCAGAAAACCGTCGCTAATCCGTCCTTTGTTATCGAAGGCGTCGACGGATTAGCGACGGCATGATACACTCTGATACGCTATTACGACGGGTTACCGACGGAAATTTACGTCGCTATTGTCTACACAGTTTAGTACTTAATACTTGAAATGGACGATAGTCCGTCGGAAAGTCGTCGCTAATGTTTCGTATTGTTAAGTCAACAAAACGTCGCTATTCCGTCGCATGACGACTACGTAGCGACGGACAGTTATTAGCGACGAGCTGATTGCCGACGGATTTTTTGGCCAAAACCCGTCAGTTATCGGTCGCTAATGGAAAGTCCCATCGGATTGGCGACGGATAGGACCGTCGCTAAATCGATAAATTTTGGTAGTGACCATACACTCCCTGATCTCCTCTCACTACAACAAAATATATTAATAACGATATTTTTATTACGACACTTTTTAAATATGTCTTGTTGATTTTTTTTAGTGATGACACTATACTAAAATGTGTCATTGTAATTAAGTATTTATCATAAACTACGACACATTTTTAAAAATGTCATAAAGATAAATTTAACGACACTTTTAATGGCACTTGAAAGTATCGTATAATAATATATACTAAATACAACACTTTTAAAGTGTCGTACAATACTATATGTTAATTACAACACTCAAAAAGTGTTCTCCTTTGCCAATTTGTTTTTTATTCACCGTGCGGCCCCGCGCCTTGTTAGCAATTCGACAAACGGAAAAAATTCGGAACAACAAAAGTACGAGTATAAGTCAGCACAATATAAGTAAAATACGGTCAAAATTTCGATCAAAAATTCGTCCAGCGAAAAACATTCGAATCATATTTAATTCGTGTTTAGTACGTTTCATATGAACCAATTCGGCATATATATACGGCCCACCCACCTCTACTCCTTCATAAACAATGATTCAGTGTGAGAATAAGAAGAGGTTGGATGATGAAAAATCGAAATATTTTTCTTTGATTGTTGCAAGCAACATGTGCAACGACTCTTGGGTTTCTTTTTTGGTTACTGTAAGACTTTTTTTTCTTTTCTTTTGATAATTTGCCAGTCTTAATATCTAATAGCAGCAAGAGTCAAGAAAGTCAAGACTGTTGGGTTTCTTGGTCATATTTTTTTTGGTCAAATTTTTTAAAAATTCGTACGGTACGCGTTTAAAACGCCACAGGCTTAAAATTTGCGTACAAATCTAAATTTTTCAAAAGTACGTAAGTATTATACGTTTATGTAAGATACGAAAAATTTGCGTATAATACGTGTTTATTCGGGTGATTGCTAACAAGGGCCCTGCGTCTCCAACCCTAAAAAATTTTACTTTGGCGCCCTCCCAAAAAATTGGCGCTGGAGCTCACGGCTGGATAAGAAGCCCCAATCCTTTTTTCTTGGTCTCTCTCTCTCTCTCTCTTCTTCCTTTCTATTTTTTTCTCCATAATATTCTTCTCTATTGCTCTCTCTCGGAGGTCGGCAGAAAGAGGGTTGTCATCACCGTATTTACCGCCATCACCACCATCGTTCTCCTCTGTTCCTTTGTTGTAAAGAGGTCTGCATCTCTCATCCTTCATCTCCACCCTTTTTATGAGTTTTTCTTCCTAACTAGGGTTTAGACGAAGCAGTGAAGTTAAAAATTTCTTAATCTTTGCTCTGTTGTAAAGAGGTCTGGATTTCTTAATTTAAGTTAAAAATTCCTAACTAGGTCTGCATCTCTCATCCTTCCTCTGTTGTAAAGAGGTCTGGTTTTCATTTGGGTTTAGAAGAAGAAATTTCATCATAATTATTGGAAGCCCATCTTAATCCATTCTTAATTGTTGTTTTTTTTCTTCTCAATATTTCTTACTCGTTTCAGTTCTAAGTTAAACAATATTGTCTTCTTCAATTTACTTGCATTTTTTTACACGAAGAAATTTCATCCTAATTATTGAAAATGCCCATCTTAATCCATTCTTAATTGTTGTACCATTTTATTTTTGTTATTAATTGGTCGTTTTTATTTCTGTTATATTCTAAAAAAAATTGAGGATAATGTATTTCTGCCCACCAGGAAAGAAAGTCCCCATCCGCCACTGCTGGGAGCATTACATGCAACATTTAAAACTTGATGAATTCTTTTTTGTAGCTATCGTTGCTAGGAACTTGTATCTAAAAACCAATTTGCATCGAAAAGCTATTAACAAACAATAACATACAGGAACTCAATTAAACATCAACAGCGTTCACGAACGCCATAAATAACTTATAGCGTTAACAAACGTTATTAAGAAACTATATATATAATCTAATAAATTATATATTTAGAAACACATATTAATTTTATATCAGTAGAAATGAGAAGAGGGAATGCTAGAGGGTAATGGAACTAATTCACCAAACAAGAGGGGAAGATAGATTCGTCTATTAATAAGAAAGGAAACTATGATAAACCATGTTAATAATTTATACCTCACAAGCCTTATTTTCATCTTCTACTAGCATTAGCGTTTTCTTTCTCCTTTACATTACTGATACACTGCAAATACAATAAGTAGTGCTTTAAAGTATCATCTTGATTAGAAGTGGCCCCAAAAATACCCTTGAAGTATCCAAGTAGTATCTGATAAGTATTCGGCACAACACAGGTTCAACAAAGTCCTTTCCTAATTTTTAGTCAACAATGTCCTTTCTTAATTTTTCTAGGAAATGTTGCATTGTTTTGGAAAGCCCCTGTTAAGTCTTTGTCAAATAGTGGTTCATACATTTGAAGTTGCTTTCTCTCTGCCTCTGCAACTCGCCCCCCTGCCCTTCTTCCAAGCGATTATTCTCGGTTGCTTTGCCGTTGACATGAGGTAGGTAAATCCAAATACAAAAATAATAGGTCTCTTGTTATACTGCTTTATTTATGTACATTTGCTTTTAGTATGTTCTGTTAGTTTAAAAGAATAGGGTACAATTGTACTTGATGCTATGAGAAAAATCATTTACCAGTATACAAATGTCACTCTAGGTTGCCATCAAGTCTCAGCAACCATGCTCTATTGTTGGGCACACACAAGCCCTTACGAACCTGTGGCCATTCATAGAAAATAAAAGTTAGTGGCAGGTGTCATAGCTTGGGAGTAAAATGTACTAAAACGTCACCCAGAATTGTCTGTTGACACTGTGTTTAACATTTTAGTATGTTCTTTACTTCTTCTGTTTTAGACTTTTACCTGTAATACTTTGCTCCATCTCTGACTTGTACTAAAACGTCACCCAGAATTGTCTGTTGACACTGTATTTAACATTTTAATATGTTCTTTACTTCTTCTGTTTTAGACTTTTAGTCCATTACCAAATAGATATTTTTCCTTCCGGGTAGTAAGTTTCTCTTTTTTGGGATCCTATATCTGGTCTGTTTACAAGGAATATCGAGATTGTGGTCTGACTTAAGCTCACATAGGTTTTCAGCTGTTCTTATGAATTCTTGAAGCTATAGAGTTCTCTACAAAGAGCAATAGATTTCTTGCTTGGAAAACCAAAATGATTAGTTCTCCTGCTTTCCTGACTTTAGCACTCATGGTGTTTTGTCAAGGATAAAATGATAGAATATGAATTCCAATAATACAATACCACTCCAGTTTAAATATTGTGGTAGTAGTTACCATATATTATCACTCACCTGGTTTGTTCTATTGCCGGTAGTAGGTCCAATTCTTTATTATAAGTTTCTAATGTAGTACATATCATGGATCTTGTAGGTTAATAGATTTGGTTCATGAAGAGTTAAAGTTGGCTAACCAGTTCTTGAAGCTTCAGGTGATGTTTTTTTGTCTGTTTCCATAATATCATATAAAATGCCCAAAACTTTTTTTCTTTTTGATTACTCTGTCAGTTAAGTGATGTGTATAGTACGTTACGTTTATTTCAACATTTTAAAGACCTTTTTTTATTGTTTTGTATTCCATTTCACTCCATCTTAATTTTTAAACTTTTCATCGTGAACCTTTATCCAAGTTGAACATAAAGGACTACAAATATTTTATAAGACTGAGATGGCTATTAGTCAACTATCCTTATTTATATAGTAAAATAGTCACATGGAAAAGTTTAAAGGACATCATAACTTAAAATATTTCATAACCTACACTTTGTAGAAATATGTTTGCTATGAAGTAAAAGGCCAATTGTTTGCTAGCGAACCTTTTTTGGTGCTACCACGGTTTTTTTTCCTCCAATACTTAATTGAATCAGGCTCTTTATAGCGTGCAACTCCTTTCTTCAGCTTCCATATAGTCTGAGCTCTTGATAGGGTGTCATGTTTCTGCCTCTTTGTTTGTTTAAGCTTGATCTTGGAAAATTAAAAATTTTCTCCCAAGTCCAAGTTAAAATAAATAAAATTTAAGCATGAAGTCTATTGTTGTCAATGCTTTCTAGTATTACTTGTAAAACCTGTAGGTATCTTTTAGTATTGACAAAGTATCTGTCAGTCTTCATCTTATGCCAGGCCTCTGACTGGTCTCCTAGTATGTTTGCTTGGTGTCCTAGTATGTTTGCTTGTTCAGCTAGTTTAGAATGCACAATAATAATTTGTCTAGTTAATCTTGTGTATCCAACTTTGTTGCCCTAGTTCGGGAGTCTTGGTCTAGCAGATTATACAGATGCACCATTCAATCATGCAGTTCTTCTGTAAGCTCAATATGTTTAGAATAAAAACACCTTCTAACTGCATTTTTTACTCACTGCAGTACATGTAGAGATATATCGAAACTACCTTTGTAATCACAAAATAAATACGAGTATCTGAACATCCATTGAGTGGTTATTAGGTTGTTATTTAAACCCTTTGCAACTTCAGAATCTGTGACCTGCTCTTGTCAATGTTACTAAATCCAGTCATGTTGCTCTGACTTTCCTGGAAGAAGAGGCATTTCAACGCCCGTGTGAATTCCTGCTATCTGCTTGGCAGTTTCTGTCGTTCTATTTGGCCCTTCCCTAAAAATCTCTCACTTTTCCTTGTAACTTACCAAGTGAACTTACGGAACTGTTGAAGCTATACATTCTAGCATGAAATTAGACCATGTGCATGGGTAACTGCCCAACCTTTATCCTCCACAATTTCTATTTTCTTAATACGAGTGTTTATCATTTAAATCTTCTTGACAAACTTGTTCACTATATAATATTGCCATGCAATTGACTCAGCTAAATTATTTCAGCTTCCTCAAAATGTCATTCAGAAGCTGCTGTCAGCACCACCTCCTCCTGATTCTAATTTATTCCGTGTTGACTTTCATTCAACTCATGTTCATTACATTAATAATTTGGAGGAAGATTCTATGTACAAATGATGGCGAAGCAACATCAACGAGGTGACTTTCTTTTTCGTTTGTTAATTTGGTGTACACATTTTAATTGCTAGATCAAACTATGCTTTGATTTAAAATTTTGTATTTTTTTGTTGTAGATATTGATGCCTGCTTTCCCTGGTCAGCTCCGCAACATTCAAAAAAATCTGTTTCATACAGTTTATGTACTAGGGGTCCTTATGACCGTTTGGTTTAAGAAACTTGTATCTAAAAATCACTTTCTTCCCTTCAATGTTCTACTAGAAGGAACTGTAGTTCTGCATAAATTAAAATCAACAATTTATTCTTTCTCTCTTTCTAGAAATGCTTTGGTTGTGCTTCACTTATTACTGAACTTAAGAATAATTAAATCATGTGTGTAATCTTTTCTATAGTGTCTGGTAGCTCGTTTTCATATGTGTACTCTACATACATTACATATATGCATACCAGTTTACTAACATTACATTATATATACTTGCATTCATTACATTAGAGTGTAACCTTAGGTATCAGACCTATTGGTATCCCTAATCTAATGGTTTTATATATTGACTATTAGATTAGACCTATTGGTATCTCTAATGTAATCGAGTAAGCATACATTACATTAGAGATATAATAATGTAGAGTATACATATTTGAATACATTATATACTTGCATACATTACATTAGAGATATATTAACCAGTTTACTGATGTGTAATATACTTGCATTCATTCTTATAGCAACAGTCTACTGACATGAAATTGACTCCATGATGGTCATTTGCATTAATTCAAACAGATAAGACAAAGGATTATAATGGTTTTAACCAGCAATGAAGAAAGGGTGTGCCACAAGTTGTAGACTTGCTATGTATGTATGGATATGAATGGATCACTAACAAATTCAACTGACAATGGATTCTAGTTGTTTGGTTGATTATAACTCATTGAATTTTAGACAATTTTCTATTGATAGCTAACTCATAAATTCTAGTTGTTTGGTTGATTCAAGTTGTTTGGTTTATTAACCAGGAACACTAATGTTTTTCCCCTATATTGTGTAGGTTGGATGAAGTAAGAGAATTTCTGAGGAGGTTTGGTTGTGGATAGGCTCGAAGGGTTCGAGCTGAATTTTGGATATGCAATATTTTGGATATATGTGAAAACAATTAAACGCTGACTACGCTGTTAATATTTAAGTTTGGAGAAATTATGAAGGATTTTGAATGTTCTTGACAGTGAAATTAATGAATTTACTTGTGTTCGGAATTCATTCTGTGATTGATTCGTCGAGAAGCATTTAAATTTTTGAATACTCGCATTCTGTGTATATATGCAATAGATATCTGTGGCATTCTGTATATCTGTAATGCTATTTTGATGTGCTGTAATACTATTCTGATGTGAATTATTTCTTTACACTAATGCACTCTGCAATAGCATTCTGACATGATATTGGTGTACATATAATAGCGCGAAAGATACGCTATAAAAATTAATTTGTATCGAAAAGCTATTCAAACGTTATTATGAAACTATAGCGTTCGTAAATGCTATGTAACTCTATAGCATTTGTCACTGCTATAACAATATATAGCGTTCATGGACGCTATAATAACTAAATAGCGTTCATGAATGCTATTATTGTCTTATAGCGTTCTTATATGCTATAAGTATTGTATAGCGTTCATAAATGCTATAACCTATATATAGCGCCATCGAACGCTATCATCCATCAATAGCGTTTATAAACGCTATAACTTTATAGCGTTCTTGTACATAGGATAATTATAGCGGGGGCATTTATAGCGGACCGAATACGCTATTAGGCATTCTACAGCGTTTCTCGCACGCTATCGTATCCCATATCTGTTGTAGTGCCCCCACCAGCCCCCCTTCCCTCCCCAGCCCCCCCTCACCCCCCTACCCCCTCCCCCACCAACCACCACTAACTCGAACCCTAACCCTAACCACCCCTCCCCCAGCCCCCTCCTCACCCCCACCGTCCTCACCCCCCCTCCGCCTCTCCTCCCCCCACACACCCACCCGTAACCCGAACCCTAACCCTCCCCTCCCCCCAGCCGCCCCTCCCCTGCCCCTCCCCCCAGCCACCCCCACTCACCACCCAACCACCCGCATCCCCCTGTCCCTCACCCCCCATCGGACCATTCCTCACCCCCCAACCACCCGTACCCCCTGTCCCTCCCCCCGAGCCACTCGCACCCCCAACCACCAATAACCAAAATAGAGAGAGAGAGGGGAGTCACGTACCGGAGAGAGGGAGAGTCGCCGGAGAGAGTGAGAGCACCGGAGGGGGGAAGGAAAGAGAGTGAAATGGGAGGAAATGAATCGTTGGGGGAGAATTTAATTAGAATTTAGCGACGTTCATTTTAACGTCGCTACATTAGTCGCTATTAGCGACGTCATAGCGACGTTTCACGACGACTAGCTCATGTAACTAATATACGTCGTTGTCACGTCGTTATTTTCGTCGCTAGTAGAGACTATTAGCGACGTTTCACTTAAACGTCGCTAATGTGCAAAATTTAGCGACGTTATGCGAACGTCGCTAATGGAGCAGATTTTAGTAGTGTGTGAAAGGTATCAAGGATTAATGTGTGTGTCATAGTGAGAGTATCAATAAGTATCCTATAAGATTTGTGTTAGGATTTACTACGTATCATTATCTAGAGTACGTATCAGTGACCTAGATTATATATATATATATATATATATATATATATATATATATATATATATATATATATATATATATATATATATATATATATATATATCTAGTTAGGATGCATGTAGATACATAGGTAGGACATAGTATTATAGTAGGCAACTACCTTGATATGTCTATATGTATGTTATAATTATGTGGCATATGATGGAGTCACCTTAACTACCTATACATATAGATGCATACATATTATTAGCAGGGGTAAAGGTATTGCTAGGTATCTTAGATAAGGTAAATGTCATAGATATGTGCATATGCATAGGGTAATGGGCAAATGAGTTAAGGTATTCAAGTATACGAGTCCATATGCATGTAAGGTACCTAGTATCCCTATTCCTTGTAGTGTAGACCTAAAAACCTAGGCAAGGCCTAGTATGACCTAGTTTGATCCTAGAAATAGGGATATGACCTAGTTTGATTTTAGAAATAGGGATTTGACCTAGTTTAGCAAGGTATAACCTAGTTTGGCTTCCATGATCTAGAATTCACTCAGAAACCATACTTCAATTTAGATAATCAATGTTTGTCACTCCAAAATGTCGTTTGACATTTATATTTCATATTTAGGTCACTTGGACTCCGGTTCAGACACTGATTTGTGTCTATAGCTTAGGACCACAGGTAATTGCATTCCATGATCTCTTTTATTCCCTGATATTTTATTTTATTGATTTAGATATGTAGCTCCATGCTTATTGACACCCTGGATACACCTGATTAGTATTTACGAATTCTACATATGTTCATGATGTTCATAATTTTCGTGCCTATCATAATTACCATGTTTATCTTACTTATCCTGTTACATATTTCGTGTTGTGACTTGAGTCTGCGATTGTTAGTCGGGCCTTAGTATATATGTGATCAAACCTAATAGTTCGTGATTATTGTAGTTCATGATAGACCGTGGATAATATAGATAGTGGCTAATAGTTGGATCATGCACAACCGATCACATATAGAAAGTGGCATCTCCAAAATACTTAGTAGTTGGTTTATTCTTTCACATGTTCCTTCTCACTCTTATGATGTTATAGTAGTTGGTTTATTCATTCACATATTCCTTCTCACTCATATGATGTTTACCTTGTTTACTGCCTACTTTTTATTTACTATTCCATACTTCATGATTACCCTGTTATTGTATCTCCATATTTTTATTCATTATTATATAGTTTCTATCATATTATGAATAGTTATAATATTTGTACTTGCTCCAATCCTGACTGATATATTTTTCAGTTGACGAACTCGAGGGTATGTGTCCTACTCATTACGGTGCTCAAAAAACCTAAGGAGTGGATCCCCGGCAGAGCAGCTTAGTTTTCTTAGATGTATGGTGGTTAGGTAGCATAGTTATGAGTAGATTTGTCTCTGAAACATTATACTTGGGTTGTATATATATTTCTAGAGATTTGTTAATTTCTGGACTTAGGATTTTTTGTGCTTAGTCTTGATTATTGAAACCTCTTCTAAATCTTTTCATCTATCTTAGCACTCGTGATTGAGTATTCAATTTCATATTTGATAGCTTATCGTACTTTAGATTTGTGATTGAGCATGAGTTTTTAGATATGATATTGTCCTCCTTTGGATATAGGATTATTATTGACAGATTATGATTTATATATGTCACTTTCCGTTCCCAGAATACGTATTTTAAATGCATGTACTGCTTAAATATATTTATTTAATATTTATCATGTATTATCCTGTATTTAGAATTCCTTTAATTTCACGCAATTTAAATTCCTGCATTAATTATCTGCATATTATTTTCCTGTATTTTACTTTCTGCTTTTACCTTACTTTTGGGTTCGGACTGAGTTGGTTTATTTTTTCGGCCATTTGGATGGTTCATTAAACCCACCTACCACCACCCCTTTTATTTAAAACCCCAAAACCCTTCTCTCTCTTTATTACTCCTTCTCCATTACTCTTATTCTTCCTCCATAACTCTCCCCACCTAACCAGTCGTATATGCAAGTGCCAACTTGCTTCTTGATGAATCTTCATTTTTGCTGTTCTATTGTCTTTCTCTCAAGATTCTTAGATACTTTAGTACTTAGCATTTTTAATTTCCATGGCTCACTTCATGTAGATCTAAGTTTAATGTATTTTTGGATTTTTTAGGTTTTGATCTAGCTAACTTTGTTATTTCTAAGTTTTGATGGTTCCATGTTGTAGAAAATTTCGTTCTACCCTATTTTGACCTATGGAAGTCCAGATTTGGGCTTGAAATGAAGGATTTAGAGAGCTTAGAAACAAAGGCTTCCATGGTTCTGTTCTTGGAATTGAAGAAGAAGACAGTGCTTGACCGCATGAGTTTTCATGCGGCAAGTCTTCCTTGGGCGCATGGCATTCCTGGCCACATACCATTCCTTAGCCGCATAGAGTTCTGGCTGCATGAAGTGCTCGCCGCAGGGAGTCCCGGCCACGTGGCATTGACTTATTTTCCAACCGCATAAGCGCTTATTAGTTCTCAGCCGCATAGGCTTGGTGATTCGCAGCTGCATATGCATTCAGTCATTCTCAGCCACATAAGGATAAGTTCCTTCAGCCGCATAGGCCTGATGTTTCTCAGCCGCATGGCCGCATGTCATTTTCGGCCGCATGAAGCTCATTAGCCGCATGAGAACATGATCTTCTCAGCCGCATAAGCGCTTAACTTTTTCAGCCGCATAAGGCTTGTTAATTCTGGCCGCATGACTTGTTAGTTTCTTAGCCGCATAGGCATCCAGTCCATTCAGCCGCATAAGGCTTGTCTTTCTGAGCCGCATGTGACTTGTTATTCTCAGCCGCCTGTGACTTGTCATTCTCAGCCGCATGAGACTCGAATCCCAGCCGCATGAGTTCGAGACCCGAGCCGCATAGGGTCCCTATCCCCAGCTGCATAGACTTGTTATTTTTTAGCCGCATATGCATATTTTAATCAGCCGCATGAACTCTACTCCATAATGCTTTTGGCTGACTCTGTTCCGAATTGACATTAATTAACATGGATTGTTATCTTGATGAATAATTGATCATGCGTTCCTAGTTGGAACTAAGAGACTGGCTAGTCGTCTTATTGAATTGAATGAATGAGACATGTTCATATTAACTATGAACTATTGTAATCGACTGGCTGATCCCGAACATTGGCATACAGGCACATGTAGGCTTCAATTTATTTATTTATTTATTTATTTTACAGAAGCAGCATGTGTACTTTATGGTCAAGGCATGATTATCCCGTAGATAGTTTTGATTATTGTATTACGCTATGTAAGACCTACAACCTAACCGCACGGGTATCATTGTAGAGTTGTGCATGTCGTGCTTGTACGAAAGTACTCATTTTGAATGACCATAATCCACGGTATGGGATTTTACTTAACATAGAGGCTATTAAGTTAAATAAAATAATAATTGCATGGAGAAAATGGATTTCCGAGTTCTTACGCGGCAGCCCTCTTTGGGACTATTAGTGCCCGACAGGCTGGCTGGTTCCCACAGATACTGTAAATCTGCCACACGGGCAGGGAGCGGTATCTGCTTATATTATTTATTGTATTATTGTATATTGATGACGGACGTCCCGCTGGGACTCGTCTAATTCATGATTGGCGCAATTGATTGACTGGATAGACTAGCCTTGCTTGTACATAGTAAGAACAGAGGAATCTTTATTGCATAATTCCAGGATAACTTGGAACTCACCATAGCAAGCCGTAGTAGTTGTATGGCCGTTTAAGTTGACTTGTTTGTGTACTGTACCTACTCTGTTGACTAACTGAGACGATCAGAATGTCAGGGCATGACGGGCCAACTTCTGTCCTTATTTGGTTGGGAGGTTGGTTCGAAGTGTCGTGATGCTATGTGAATCCCAGTAGCAGCAGAGATCTATATATCATATTCTCTTACTACTAGTTTTTTTATTTCTCATATCGTGCTCCCTTGCGTACTTGCTATTAGAGGTCTAACCTCTCTGGTTTTGCATGGCCAGATTTAGAGCCGGTTCCCGAGGACTCAGCTTACTTCCACCTCCAAGATGGTCAATACTAGAGGAATGATCGCAGGAGGACTCGAGTGGGTTCCTTACTTCCCCGCTCGTTTGTTACTTACTTTATACTTTGTCGTTTTGCTCCGACATGTTAGTCGGATTGTCTTGTACGTACTTTTATATAATTATAACTAAGTCAGGTTGCAGCTGATAACAATTGTGTATACTTTGCTACATCATCTGGCTATGTTTTGTAAAGCCAGATATCAAGAACATTTTGACTGAGCGTTTGGGACGCCTTACTGCTTTATCTTACATGTTCTTTATTTCTGTTTCTTGTTTGAATAATTGAGACAATAGATGTGAAGTGACCATAGTGAGACTTTCATGTAGTATGCACCCCCCTTGTCTTTTAGACAGCATTGATCCTATTATACGGTATTCATCTACCCGTAATACGTAGCTGGCTGAGTCATTCTCCCCTCTCCAGTATTCTAGTTCTGGGCGTGACAATATTTCTTAGAATTATTAGATAGCACCATTGTCCTAGAAAGAGCACTCGTACTCCTACATCCGGGTACGGGTCGTGATAAATTTTTATGGTGGACCATGCACGATGTCGTGGTAGTGCAACGACTTAGTTATACTACTGCAAGACTGTGATAGGATATAGGAAATAAGATTTTAGGATGAGATATTACTCAATCACAAATTAAGATTCCTTGAGAGATTCCTGGGGCGAAACCCTAGAATCTCACTATTAATCATATCTCAAAATCTGTTTCCATTTGTTTCCATCTACTCTTTCTTGTTCGATCTTGAATTGATTCTTGATGTTCATTGTTGACTTTGATTTTGTATTTTAGTGAATTTGATGGTCTAAATTAAGGTATACTCTGATGACATATTTTGATAAGGCAATGAGAAAGGTAACCGTCTGCCTTAGTTATGGAGTCTAGAGTTTATCGCAGCCATATTAGCTGGCATGGCGAAGACATAGGGCCTGATTGTGGATATATTTCTTGAATATGGAATTTATCGTTTTACAGCTAAGCATGCAGCAGGTCAAAAATTTTAGATACCATGATCATAGAAGTATATACCTTAGTCACAGACTCTATCGTTTATCGTAGCTATGGATACTGGTATGGTGAGGATTTTGGGTAACATGATTCCAGATAAACATGTATAATTATCAGATTATATTAAATTGGTTCTTAATATATCATCTCTATCATTCAACCCTATAATCATTGAGTTCTATTCTATCACCTTATTAGCTCTGGATATAGATACCCCTAATTCCTTTAGTCCAGTTCCTTATAGAGCTTTACCTTCATTAGTTTCTGAGGTTTCTCTGGATAGTGTACTAGTTTGATAGCTTGCATAACGGTTGGTATCTAGCGGAGTTGCAGTGTTGATTGTTGGGAGTGTAGTCTGATAATGGTTCCTGGTTGGGTATATGAGTAGTAGGTATCAGTATATAAGCCTAGAAACAACCCATAGCGTAGTATCCTAGTAACCATATTTTTATGGTAGGTATTAGAGTATAGTAGGGAAAGTAGCATACCAATGGGTATTCTAGGTGTTGTACCATGTCAACAGACATGTTTTAGATATACAGAGATTTATATAGCAGTGAGAAGAGGGGAGTGGCAAGTAAAGGAGTTAGTGATCTCTGTAGATAGTGAGAGGAATTTGAATAGATAACCTATAGTTAGCATCCTAGGATAGTGGAGTGAAGTATCGATGTGTATTTTTTCTGCGTATCATTAAGTAGGGGTTCAACTAGGCCACCTGTGGCACAGCATCATATCCCGCACAAGCAGAAGGAGACACCCCAGTAGGGCATGGCTTTTGCGTTGATGGTTGAGGAAGCCGATGCTACAGGTGATGTGTTATTATGTTTTGTCTTGTTTTGTTTTGTTCTTTCCTTCCTTTCTATCGGTTGTTTTGAGTGCTTCATTGGTACCTTATAGATTGTCCTTATGCTATAGTATAGTAGTGTAGTTAGTAGAAACCCATATTCGAGACTGCAATATCAAGACCACAACCATGCATGTTTATTTTCTTTCAATAGGATTGTATGATTTTAGATAGGACTTTCTTGAACCACGATTATTGGGGGATTGACCTAGAGAATAGTAAACCAACTTAAATTTTGAAGACGAAATTTTTCTAAAGGGGTATGATTGTCACTACCACATTTCTAGATAGGGATATTTTATCATTTTTATATTATTTAAATTTATGAATAATTGTTACAGTTATATATGTTATTGATTGGTGAACTAGCCTATTTATTAGACTTGGCGTTAGTGGACCCAACTAGATTTGACTTGCCCCATTGGTCCAATTAATTGGAGTAGTCATGATTAGACTAGTTAGTTAGTCATCTCCTTTAGATTTAAATAATAGAATATTATTATTAGTTGTAGATATTCCATTCATGACATGGAGCGGAGCTTTTAAGTGTTATTGCCTATTCCTAAACCTAACCCTAACCCTAATAGGAGTCTTTATAAACCTCTTCATCCATTAATGCCCTCATTTCCATTCCTAACTAATTCATACCAAAGTAGAAGCAAACCCTAACCCACCATTCCCAAATTTTACCCCTCTCATTTTCATTCCAAGGAGGCCAAGGAGCTTGTCATTGCTAGAGGTGAACTTAAGGAGGGAAGCTTTGGTGTGGAGCTTGCTAGAAGGTGGTATCCATCTATCTCCTTGTGTCCTTGTGGTGTGCTATATTAGGAATCCACCTCTCAATAGGTATACCACTATTTCCCCTATTTTGAGAATCTAATACATGCAGTAAACCATTAGGAACCCACCCATGGACTAGGGATACATATAGGAGGAAGAATTAGGCTCTAATGACTATTTTGGTAGACGTTACATAGAGTTTTTATGATATTTATGGGAAAATACAACAATGGTGCACCAAGTGTTTGTTATAAGGATTGGTAGGTCTATTTGGATTTATTTTCTTGTGTATGGTTAGATACGTGTCCACAAATGGATACGAGTAGGTTGTGTCATGATGCTCTAGGATATAGAGTCAATTTGGGAGGTTTTTTCCTCCTATACTTCACACACATGCCAATTTCACATGATACATTGCACTAGCTAGGCACCACTCTAATTAGTCTCTAATTATCATTTTATACATGCTCATGTGTTTTGGTTAAGTTCGGACAAGGTTTGGTAGAGTATCTTGGGCGTATCACAAGCTTGTGCACTAAGTGTTCGATACGTGTCCCCAAAGGGATTTTTGTGCCCTTTTGAGTCGAGAATGGGTGTATGTGTCATAAATAATATACGTGGTGTGTGTCATACTATCTCATGGTACACATGGTTGGATTTGGGTACGCATGTGTATCTACCTATATGGGTACCTATATGTATATATAGGTGTGTATCTATATGTAGATAGCTATATAGTGAGGATATGTGTGTTGAGTGTGTCATGAGCAAGAGGGTGTTTAGAGTGTCAAGGGGGTGTGCACACATGTGGAGTTTATATACATGTGCGTGTGTGTATTTTGAAGTACATATGTCATGACCCGCTCCCGCTTTTCGGAATACGAGTACGTAGCCAAGTCCAGCCTACATCGCAGCATCGACGGTAGTACGCTATCTAGACAATAATATCAATCTCAAATACAACTAAATCATATATAACTGCTCATTCACAACAACTATTCCATTTAAAATCTGATAATACATCAAGATGACATTCGGGAAAAAAAAACCCGCAAAATGTTTAAATTTAAATACTAGCATCTAAGGCTAGCCTCCAAAATGCTCTACCCCCCAAAAAGGTCCAAAGTGCATAAGACAGCAAGTATGGCAAGTCACCTGCAATGATCCAGTCATGAAAGGAGCAAAGTACAACCCTATTGCAATAGTATAACATAATACAAAATAAGCTAGACAAGTAGAGATACCGTAAAAAATAAAGGAAACATGCATATGAACTGGAAACAATAAACATGTACAAGAAACTAACAAGAACGGTACGACAAGACAACTAGAAATGAACATGTATAAGTAAAACAAATAGTGCATTTGAAATACTTTTCGACATGTGAACGGTTGGGCTAATACGACACATCATATAGATGGCTATCCACAATAAAAAGGTACGGCTAACCCATACATGAGGTTAATGACCTAGCTATCCGCAATAACATTCATTGGGGTTTCTTCACATACCTACTAAGCATTTCCCCTTCTGACTCACTAAATAATCAATAAACGAGCAATGATGCAACAAGTCCTATCGTGTCACAATCATGTCTCAATGGGATATCAAGTAAATACACAATGATGAGTAGCATTATAATGTACTAAGACCATAAAGAAGTAGTGTACTTGCCTAAATTCCTGAACAAACTGGTTTCACAAGTTGATGATAAGATGAAATCAGGCCTAGAAGCTATCAAAACATACCATAATATCGTACCATGAACCCGTGCACGAATAACCACAAGTTAGATTTAAAATCATATTCTAAAAGTCATAGAAGTGGCTAACGGGTTAACCTAATTAATTCTATTTAATTATGGAATAAATCATCTAAAATCCTAATTTAATCTAATTATATTGTAAATATAATTTAAATACTAATTTTGGCTTTAGAAAGTCACAGTTCCAAATTTGAGACCTATGGCATGCAAATCGGGCATACGTTGACTAATTAGTCAAACGTTACGAACTCAATGATTTAAGGGTACATCTTAGTAGATTTCAGCGTCATGAATGTACTGGAATTGACCGTGCCATAAAATTACGATTTGGTCAATAGTTATTACCATTATAGCTAACCGTACCAAATCGATAATTTACTGGTCAAATCAGAGTTCAACGAAATAAATAAAATAATAAACAATATCTGAATTTCTATAAAAATGTTGTAGATCTTCGTGTCAGCTTTTCAAAACTTCAAATGGACGTAAAATGGAGTTCGGGATCTCCCGAAATCTCAAAAAATGTGTAACACATCAATTTTGGACAACCGACACTTAAATAATTCTCCAAAAATTTATACATAAAATTCCATAATACAAATTATATATTCAGAAAAAAACCTCAATACGGTTCTGATAAAAAATGGCACATGAAAAGGACGTCGAAGTTGATCGCAATCGCTCTGGAAAGTTGCTATAGCTTCTAAAAAACGAGGCTAAATTTATGACAAATTTTGGGCTATTTTGGACGAAAAAGAGAGAATTTTGAGAAAGAAAAAGATGAGAGATGTTCATAAGGGTATATACAATGGCTAATAATCATCTAATTAGGATTAGAAAACTAGGTTGGAAGGATTTTGGTGTTGGAAGAAAATAAGGAAAAGTCTCTCCTGTATATAGGTGGGAGGTATCCTAAATAGGGAAGGATTAGAAATCCCATGGATATCTTTCCATAAGTTCAAATCAAATCAATCTCAAAACTATATTGATCAAATCTCAATCCATAATTGGTCACGATAATAATTTAAAATAATATCCAATATTATCAAATAAAATATAAAGAATATTTGCATAAATCTAAATTATAAAAATAATTTAGCAAATCTTTTATTGGTCAAGGATAATAATCATTAATTTCAAAACTAAATTAATCAAATCTAAATCTAATATTTTATTACAATAAAAATTCAAAATAATATTTAAAACATATTTATAACTCAAATATTAAAATAATTTGGCAAATCTTTTGTCATTCAAAAATATTTATAGTTACCTGTTATAGAAATTCAAACAAAAAATTTTCAACAAAAAATTATTTAGAACAAAATAAATAAAATTTTGAAAAAGTCGGGAACATGGGTTACAAATCTACCCACCTTAAAAAAATTGTCCTCAAAATTTCAAATGGTATGACTAGGCACGACTAGCAATATAATAAAAAATAATACGATTAATGATTAAAATCAGTCAGGCATAATTGTGAATATAATCGATACCTAAGATAAGATGTGATTTGGCAGGATATAGAATATAGTCAAAATCGTCTAGTCATGTTTTAAAAAAAATCGTTTAGGAATGATCAAATCGAAATTGTTTCAGCACAATAAACTACTTAACCAAAATCATTTTAGCACGATCATAGAATCAAAATCTAGATACGATTATGAATCTAGTGGAATGTAATCAAAAGAGGTTTAAATGATTACTAGAAAACCAAATGGTGATTCGAGAATAGAAATATAAGACTAGGGCTCTTAGCCTATGGTGTGTCTGTTTGCCTAGTGAGAGTTTAGTTAGGGTTGTTTGTCTTGATTAGGCCTAGAATAGACTAGTTAGACTAGTATAGACTTGTTTGGTTTATGTTTGACCTAGTTAACCTAGTTTGACTAGTCTAGTTGACTAGAGTTGACCAAAGGTTGACTTTAGCCTAGGCTGATTCCAAACTTCATGTAGATGCATTGTAGCAGTCTATTTCCTTATTTTAGACTTGTTGTGACTTATACTATTCTATAGGAGACAGACACCACTCCTCGGACAGTATATTCTCTTCGGACATTCAGGATACCAGGCGAGTACATTCTCTGATCATTTCATATCCTACTTAGAATTATATTCCTGCTTTAGATTACCTTACTTGATGCTGTCACGACATTATCACGGATTAGTACTATATAGATCTCTTCATGCGATGTTATCCCCTCGGGAGCATCGGGTACATTGTCATGTGCGTTTCACTTTCATCATGTACTCCTGTGCTTTCACCATACATGTACACTCCTGTGAATCATGTACTCTCATGTTCACGGAGCCTTCATGTATACTATCATGTGCACCCTTTCATGGGCCCCCATGTGATATCATGTACAATACATAACCTGCTTAGATCCTTGTGTATTGATTGGGAAAAATAGGAAGTGCTAGTAGTCATATCAATCCATAGTAGTGTAGATCATGTGAAACTCTTTAGTGTAGATCATGTACAAATCTGTTCTGTTCACATGTGCTATCCTGTACTCTACATCACTAGCCACTATTAGTTTTCTATTATAGTAGTATTTCTATTACAGTTCTCTCTCTGTTTACATATTGTATTTCTTTCAGATCATGTATCTTACTCTACTGCATGTTTATATTTTCTAACCTGCTATGAACTGTTGAGATAATTGTGCTCGCTCATGTCCTTACTGGACCTGTTGATAAATTTTATAGATAGCCTGGAGGTTGCCTGCTAGCCTAGAGGAGATACAGTAGAGGTTGTATAGATAGCTAGGGTTTTGCTTATAGCTTATTTTCAGTTGTCTTGAGTTGTATTTATGGATTACTGTATTTGAGCTTTGAGATGTATTTCTGGGTTGTGTATCTTAGACACTTAGATTTCTATCTGCTGTATCTCTTTTGGATTTTATGTTTTATCTATCCTATATGCTCTACCTTAGATGTGATTGAGTTTATATTCTGCTTTGTCACCCCCATTCGGGGAGTATAAACTGCTTAGCATATATTGTTAGATGTTGTGACCTAGGACAGCGTTCTACCGCCGATACTGTGGCGTAGGCTGGACGTACCCACTTCTCGTGCCCTTACTCTAGGGTACGGGTCGTGACACGTTTTTAGTGGTAGCCCATGCAGGTCTAGTTTATGTAGTGGTATTCAAACTAGAGTATCACTACAGCCTGCAGTAGGATTAGGATATTTTGAGGGTACTCAATCACACTAGGAAAACTCTTAATCAGATTTATTTTATCTAAATTTGTTGTTTATTGTCTTCCCTTGAATATAAACTGTCCTCCTTTGAATTTTGCTTCATTCCCAGTAATTGCTTCTTGTTTTGATCTGTCTTTATGAGGTTATGGAGACATGATCTCATCGCTCCGGTCCGGGGAATACTATCGAGAGGCTGGCCACCTCTCGTCCTGTTCATCAGGGCCTCGAGACCGCAGCTCCTGTTGTGCCGACTCAGGTTGGCATTTCTGCTACATTGAAGGTGCCCTCTGTCTGTACAGAGACTTTCTTCCGTCATTTCCGATTTCTCTCAGCAGCAGCGGTTCATGCAGTATCATCAGCAGACCAAGGAAAACCAGCAGGGCGAGCTATCGTCAGGACAGTCGAGGATGCACAGACCATTAGAGATCTTGCTGCAAGTTTCGTTCTTCTTTATTCCATTCCCGCAATTGTCTCTTATAACTATCTTGAAATTCGATTCCATCTGTTCCTTGTTGACTGATCAATTTGTTCTGTTGTTCCTGTGTTATGTTTGCTTTTTTTCTTCTGAAAAAAATCATATGGGCTAGGTCACCTCAGTTATGGGATCTAGAATCTTCGATAGTCATGTTAGCTGGCATAGTGAGGACATATAGTCAGATTTTGGACCTATTTCTCGGGTGTGAAAATTTAAGATTTTTGCCGTCGCATGCGGCAATGCAGAAATTTTAAATACCATGAACCTAGAGGTATGTACCTTAGTCAAGGACTCTGTGATTATCGTAGCCTTGCTTACTAGTATGACGAGGATTCGAGAGCACCATAATTTTGGATAGACGCATATGATTATCAGATTGTACCTTAAATGCTCTTGAACAAGTTTTCTCTACTTTGTTCAGTCTTTCAAAAAAATTATTTTGTTTGTTTTTTTCTCATTATTTAACTTGGAGTAGGAGTAGCTTTAGCTGTATTATAAACCTTTGTGTAACTTCTTACTATGAATCTCTTCTTAAAATAATGAATCGATAATTTTGCTAGACCTTATCTTGGATTTGATATTATAGCTCTGGTTTCAAATGGTTCCTTCTTTTAAACAGATAAGCAGAACATTTTATCATTATTTTCTTCTTGCTATTATTCTTGTATTAAATAATGATAATAATAAAGCTGTCTTGATTACACCAATCACCTACTTTGCAATCTTGGTAGGAATCTAAATATTGGTCTTAACGTATAATTAAATTTTTATATTGGGACATGAGAATATATATATATATATATATATATATATAGATATATATATATATATATATATATATATATATATATCAACACTTGCCTGATATGTATACATGCTACACTTTGATTTTCAACCTATCTAAATACATATTAATATGTTGTTGATGTTTAAATTGTCAAAACCCCATTATTTCTGGTTCTCTGCTTTTTCCAGCTTAAACTCGTAATTTAATATAAATTTTATGTTATTAGTTATGTTTACATCACTGCACATGTATGTTATACATAGGGTTTCAATTCAAAAAAAAATTTACTTGAGTTTTGTGTTTGAAATTGTCAAATCTAAGACTGTGTGCATATTAACCCCTAATACTGGATTCCAAATGTTTAGTTCAATTTGCTGTTTTATTTTTAAAAATGTCATATTTTGAGTTATATACATTGTGGTATGTAGGGATATAAATTTAGGTTTCATATTCTTACATGTTAGGTTGTGATAAACGTTGGTTGGTTGATGTTCGAATTTCTTCAAAATCCTAAAACTGAACACATGTTAACATTTTTTTTATTGATTGCAAATGTTTAGTTCAATTTTAGATTTAATATGTAATATTGAACAATATGCATAGTTAAATGTATGGATAGTATTTAGGGTTTCATTTCTATCATGTTAGGATGTATTGGGAGCATTGAGTTGATTGTGATGTTTCAAATCCCAAAAATCTGAAACTACATTATGTTAATATTGCACTGGTTTAAATATTAGCTCATTTTCAAGATTTTGTATGTAAATGTTGAACTAAAACTGGGTTTAACCTTTCAGTACTAAGCTATAACCCTGTACAAGGACACACACCCTAACTTAGTATACACTGCCATGTAAACCTAACCCTTCCTCTCTATGTTATGTTCATATATCTATATAGATATATATATAGAGTTTATGCATACATGTTATAATATATATAGGTACATAACTAAATCTCTACCTCTTTATATAAGATATATATATTATATGTATATGGTTAGCCATGCATGTTATGAGTAAATAGGTTGTGTATTGTAGATTATTTAACCAATATGCCATGAGTAGTGTAACTGGATAGCTATTGTTTTGAAACCCAAATTCTTCTATATACTTTCATGTATATTTCACATACACACATGCCTACTACCTAACCATATGAACATGTCCACATAACCCTTACATAATGCTAGCTTTTCCCTCTCTAACACTCTCTCTCTCTCTCTCTCTCTATATATATATATATATATATATATATATATATATATATATATATATATATATATATATATATATATGTCACGCCCCAGTACCGAAATACGGAGACGGACTAGGCCAGCTACTCCATATGAGGTACGTAACGTCATACGGCGATCGTGGCTGTCGAGAGACTAGGGGGTACATGCTACAATCAAGTCTCCTATGGTCCCACAGAGTTCTATGTCTCAATCAATCAAATCACATCAGCAATTAAATGAACATTAAAGATAAAGTAGTAAGGCGTCCCCGACGCTTCATCAAATGGTCATAAGAGACTAGCTTTATAATTTAGCTGCCTCAGAGAGTCAAGAGTACAAAATTATACACAGCTGCAGTCTGTTTAATTACAATTATGTACTGACACAAAATATCAAGTAATCCGGCTAACAGGTGCCGGTGGCTAAACACCGCAAAAGTATAAGCAGGAGTGGTGGAGAAGAAACCCACTCGAGTCCCCGAACCGCCATGCTCCTAGTATGCACCATGGATGTCAGGGAGGAAGATCGTGTCCTCAGGCTCTGCTACGAGATCTGGCCAAACAAAACCAGCGGGGTCAGCCCCGAATAACAAGTACCGCCAAAGGGGCACAAGAGTTAAGATTAAAAACCCAGTTAATAGAATGATTGATAATAGTAATACTTATGCTACTATTATAGGGTAGCGCCACATCTTCGAACCCATATGGCACCCTTACAACCAAACAAGGACAAAAGGTGCCGCATGGAGTCGGGACGTGTCGTACTCTATAACTTTCGCATAAGTTAAAAGGTATAAACAATAAAATCTCCTGATCGTGACTTCGGTCGATAGCCTATCGCAGCACAATAACCAACCCAACAATCAAACAAGAACATGGGTTAGATCATGTACCATGATAGACCATGTTCCTCAGTCATTCACAGAAGTAGCACTTCACAACCATAATAAGTCTTCCGTTCATAACTTCGGTCCACAGCCTATCATAGTACGATAACCAACCCAACAATCAAACAAGAACATGGGTTGGATCACGTACCATGACAGTCCGCTTCCCTCAGTATTCACGGAAGATAATATGATACAAGCAAGTCGTTTTCACGGCCAATCAAGTCTACGAGTTTCTAGTGGGACGAGGTTATCCTCGCGTCATGTTATTTAGAAAATCCTCAGATCGTATCTTTCCAGCAAGGCTAGCCAACCCAGGGGTTCACGTAGACAGGTGTTATTGAGCACAGGTCCCTCGTAAGGCCACCTTACCAAAACATATAATATATAGCAGGAATTAATCGGATACAGTCATCCACTCGTTGCAGATGACACAGTATCCGTGGAGACCAGCCGGCGTGTCAAGACAATATCTCAAGGCGGCTGGTGTAACACGATCTCAGGATTTTGCCCTCCCCATGCATCTAGTATATTTAGTTGCCTAATTTAACCCTAGGTAAAATCTTGGACTCACATGCTGTGGCCTACATGATTATCCTCCTAAAGTCGTACTCAAGTACGAGTACCCTAAGTGAGGATCCATGTCAATCAGTATGTCAACATGTTCTACCCTCCTTAGTGTAATGCATCATTGCAAATACGCCACGTGGAGTTACGAGTCATTTGTCGAGCATGAACACGAACTGGGACATTCAAGTACATGTATCAGGTGGGAACACTTTGTTCACCGAGGTCACATTAGTGCTCATATCATGCTCAGGACAAAAGGCGTAAGGATATATAGCACACACAAACATTCACCTATATATATATATATATATATATATATATATAAGCACTATAATATAAGAAAATATAAAATATAAAGAGAGCCCAGGTCAGAATGCGCATGGTCAGGATGCGCAGGGGTCAAAACGCGCAGGGGTAGAGTGCGCAGGGTTAGAGTGCGCTGGAGCCAAGCACGCTGGGTCGGAGCGCGCTGGAGTCAAGCGCACAGGGTTAGATTGCGCAGGGATTAGACTGCACAGCGGTTAAATGGCGCAGGGGATGGATTACGCCAAAGTCGGGTTGCGCATGGATCAGGTAGCGCAGGGAATGGATTGCGCTGAAGTCAAGCGCGCACGGATTGACTTGCGCTGGATCGGATGGCGCAGGAGCTAAGGAGCGCCAGCGCAGTTCAGCTCAGCGCAATGCGCTGGCCGAGGGGTTGCGCAATTCGTCAAGAGACGAGCTGCGCAGTTCAACCTTGCGCTAAAGAGCGCAGGCTGAAGGGTCTTCTCCTCCAGGCCGAGAGCATCCTCAAGAACACCAAAACTTCCAATTCTCATAACTTGACCAAATCAAAACCAAATCTAGGTTTTCAAAGTTCTAACTTGAGTAAAATTAAATTCTCTTCCACATGGAAGCATCAAAACCCACAAAACCCCAACGAAAATAGATCAAAACCAAGGAAATCCGAAAATGATTAATACTTAGATCTACAAAAATCAAAGCTTCAAAATGAAATTTCCAAGTTCTAAACTAGTATAGGTTGAGGAGAAGAACATATTTTGACAAGTAATTTTGTAAGAAACATTGACAAAAATTTATGGATCCATCTCTTGAGCAAGTTGGTACTTGCCTTGGTTGGTGGAGGAAATAAATGAGAGAAAATAATGAGAGGAGAGAGAATGAGATGAGTTATATATAAATATCTTGAACCCAAGGGTTCATGATGAACCAAAGGGTTCATGATGAACCATTGGTGAACCAAAATAGGTTACCCAAATGAGCCAAAACTGTAGGCCCAAATACAGAAAATAAATTACGAAATAATATTTTGTCGAATATTTTTAGGAAATACATGAAAAAATACTGCATAATAAATATAGTATAAATACAAGGTAAATACAATTTATCGGTTTACGTATTGAAATACGTATTCCAGGATCGGGGAGTGACAATATATATATATATATATATATATATATAAATATATATATATATATATATATATATATATATATATATATATATATATATATATATATATATATTGTGATTGGATTCCAATACCATTGACTTTCATTCTTTAGCTTTTGATTTTGATTTTTTCCTGAATAGTACCCTTTTACAGATAATTGGTAGTTAACCTTATTTTATTTTGATGAGTACCAGTTTTCATGTAGGATGGTAGACTGCCTTACAGTTTTGATGGTTTGTTATTTTTGTAACTTTTCTAGTTTAGCACCCTAGATTGCTTGTGTGTTTTGATACCCTATGACCGTTTTAGTTTAGCATGACTAGTATACCTAGATGAGACTTTCACTACCACCGTATGCCATGACCCTGTATGCCATCCTTTTTAATCGTATGATTTAGGTAAGTTCTGAGACTATGATTGTTGGGGACGAGACTCTAGAAAAAGTACGACCATCTTAATTTTGAGGATAAAATTCTTCTAAGGAGGGTAGACTTGTAACACCTACTTTTCTAAAATGAGGGTAATTTTGAACTTTTATAATTTTGATTAATCGATAATAAGATTTAACTCATGTTGTGATTTTTGGTAATTTTTTTAATCAATTTAAAACTATTTAAAATGTTGAATTGTGATTTTGATGGTTAACTAGTTAATCCCTAGTTTTGCTAAGCTTAGAGACTAACCATGGGGACCTAACCATGTGATTAGAATGACTATTTATAACTTTTTAGGCTAAGGATATTTTGGTCTTTTTGTGACTTTTGAATTATTTAGGATTTTGATTAATCGGTGAATTTTAGATTATTTTAATAATATTTAAATTAATATATTGTAATTTTTGTCATTTTTTATATTTTAATATTTTGGGAAAATTTTATATTTTTAATATTGTTTTTATTGGATTTGTTTAGTCGGGTTTGAGTTTCGTCTCGTTCCGACTTATATTGTGACCCGGGTAGCTTGAACTCTAGATGGGACCCAGTATTAAGTTAAGCATGGCTCACAAGACCCAACATTAAGTTAGTTAATTAAACTAATTTTTATCATGTTAGAATGGTTAAGTTAGAGACTCAAAACTAGATCATTTTGACCCCAAACTTGAACCTAGTCTAGACTTAACCATATGAGACTAGAGAGGGACAATTAGGACATTTCTCATTAGCCCTAATAGACTCTTTATGGCAGCCACCTTTAGGAGAGAATAATTCATTTCATTCATTACAATCTTGCCTCTTTTATTTTCCTTTTGTTCTTCCCCAATTTTAGAGAGCCTTTCCATTGATTTGATCTCCAAATCAAATCATTCCTTCACCAAACCTTCCCTCAATCATTCCCATTCTCCAAGGGAAGGGTGCTACCAAGGAGTGCAAGGAGGAGTGTCCACTTTGAGGAATCTTCGTATCGGAGCCGTATCCTAAAGGATTTCATTGGGATTCCACTCCCAATAGGTAAAACCCATCCTCTAAATCGATTTCCTTTGCATATAAATTAGTTTTGAATCTGTAGGATGCATCCTCATGCATGTGTCCCATTTAGATTCAAATTTGAGGCCATTTGGAGCTCTCTTGAGGATTTTAGATATGTGTCTTGTGTCCTACTTGATTGATCCCAAATTAGGACACCCCATGTGTATGTATGTATGATAATAGTTTAAATAGATATTTAAATTCAGTTTTATAATGGTTAGAGAGTGGATTGATCTTAGTTAGGATGGTTAGAATGAGTTTTATTTGGATACCTATGTTTGTATCCAAGTATCTTGGCCTATATGTATTTTTTGTCAAATCCGTCATAATTTTCATCCACGTTTTTATTAACCAAAGCAACTTAGAAATGTCATAACTTTTAGCTTAGAACTCTGATTTATCTCTCGTTTTTTTAAAAGAACCGTATCGAAGTTAGCTTTCGAAATATATATTTTAATATGCCAAATTATTTTTGTAAATTTCTGTAGAATTATTTGAGTGTAAGCTGTACAAAAGACGAACGTGTTTCGGTATTTTTGCGATTCTGGGAGCTTCCGGACACGAAAATATGATCCGTTTAAAGTTTCGGAAAGCTAACAAAAAGGGCTACGACATACTTTAATCCTAGAATTTAGTAAATGCCCAATTGGTACAGTATTGATTTTAAGTAGAAGAGTGACTATACGATATATGCATTTTGTGTAACCTATGAGCCTATGTAGTATGGATATTAAATAAATATAGAGTATGTAATGCATGATATGTTAGATGAATGAAATGATATATATATGATATATATATTCTCTTTACATTAATGTATATATATGGTTGAATGCAAGCATGTAGGAATACAATTAATATAATGCATATAAGCAATGCATGAATGAAAGAATGATATATAATGTATGCATGAAAGTATATAATGAATGCTAGATATGAATGCAAGATATATATGTAATGATAGATATGAATGCATAATGTATAAATATTGTAATGTAATATATAATGATAACATGTATGGTAATGTAGAGTATATGATGCAAGCATGAATGAATGGAGGAAATACATGTATATAGGTAATATAGAATATAATATATGAATGCAAGCATGCAAGATAATGTAATATATGAAAGGAATGAATGATAATATATAACATGATATGTAAGGTAATACAAGGTATGAAATATATGATGTGTGCATGTTTGTATGTCTCTATGTTAATGTATGAAATGATATGAATATACAATGTATGCATATGTATAAAATATGTAGGTAATGCATAGATGCATGAATGAAATGAATGTTTGTAATATGTTAATATAAATACAAGTATCTAATATGCATGAATATAAGTATAATATAATACAAGTATACATGTACGTATCATGTAAATGTAATATACATGATATGTATGTATGCATGTATACAAGGTAAGTAGGTATGTATGTATTTCTATAAACTGAGTTAACCTATAACCTTTTACACACATGCATTCATACACCCTTTGACATCATGTATCCCATGTCACATACACCTACCTATCACTAAATTTTAGAACATTAACACATATCCTTTCACACACATGCTAAACACACACATACTCACTTACTCTTTTACCTCTCTTTCTCTCTCTATATATATATGTATGTGCCTATATATATAGCTTTTCTATATATATCTATGTATATGAATATGTGAATAGTGATGCATATATATATGTGGGATGTACATATAGGTAGCCTATATGTTATGAGTGTACTACAATATATTAGATATATATATTGTTATGTGTATATGTGTTTGTGGTTTGGCTTAGGCATGATATAGCCTATAGCCTAGGGCTCTTAGCCTATGGTGTGTCTGTTTGCCTAGTGAGAGTTTAGTTAGACTTGTTTAGTCTTGATTAGGCCTAGAATAGACTAGTTAGACTAGTATAGACTTGTTTGGTTTAGGTTTGACCTAGTTAACCTAGTTTGACTAGTCTAGTTGACTAGAGTTGACCAAACGTTGACTTTAGCCTAGGTTGACCCCAAACTTCATTTTGATGTATTGTAGCAGTCTATTTCCTTATTTTAGACTTGTTGTGACTTATACTGTTCTATAGGAGGAGACAGACACCACTCCTCGGACAGTATATTCTCTTCGGACATTCAGGATACCAGGGGAGTACATTCTCTGATCATTTCATATCCTGCTTAGAATTATATTCCTGCTTTAAATTACCTTACTTGATGCTGTCACGACATTATCATGGATTAGTACTATATGGATCTTTTCATGCGATGTTATCCCCCTCGGGAGCATCGGGTACATTGTGTCATGTGCGTTTCACTTTCGTCATGTACTCATGTGCTTTCATCATACATGTACACTCCTGTGAATCATGTACTCTCATGTTCACGGAGCCTTCATGTATACTATCATGTGCACCCTTTCATGGGCCCCCATGTGATATCATGTACAATAACATAACTTGCTTAGATCCTTGTGTATTGATTGGGGAAAACGGAGGAGTGCTAGTAGTCATGTGAACAATTCCTTAGTAGTGTAGATCATGTGAAACTCTTTAGTGTAGATCATGTACAAATCTGTTCTGTTCACATGTGCTATTCTGTACTCTACATCACTTACCACTATTAGTTCTCTATTTATAGTAGATATTTCTATTACAGTTCTCTCTCTGTTTACATACTGTATTTCTTTCAGATCATGTATCTTACTCTACTGCATGTTTATATTTTCTAACCTGCTATGAACTGTTGAGATGTATTGTACTCGCTCCTGTCCTGGCTGGACCTGTTGATAAATTTTATAGATAGCCTGGAGGTTGCCTGCTAGCCTAGAGGAGACACAGTAGAGGTTGTATAGATAGCTAGGGTTTTGCTTATAGCTTATTTTCAGTTGTCTTGAGTTGTATTTATGGATTACTATATTTGAGCTTTGAGATGTATTTCTGGGTTTGTGTATCTTAGACACTTAGATTTCTATCTGCTGTATCTCTTTTGGATTTCATGTTTTATCTATCTTCCATTATGCTCTACCTTAGATGTGATTGAGTTTACATTCTGCTATGTCACCCCCATTCGGGGAGTATAAACTGCTTAGCATTATATTGTTAGATGTTGTGACCTAGGACATCGTTCTACCGTCGACACTGCGACGTAGGCTGGACGTACCCAATTCTCGTGCCCTTACTCTAGGGTGCGGGTCGTGACACATAAACCCAAGGTCATTCATCCCTACTCATGTACTCAGTCCAAAGCATATAGGGCTCGACCCACACTGTTGTTGTCTATTCTTTTTCTCTCTTATACCTTTCACCAGTATTGGCCCGACCCAACAGAGCCCAATACTTATAATACAAGCACTGCTGTTGCTGCTGCTGCTGCTGCTGCTGCTGCTGCTTCTCTTATTCTTTATTTCAAAACCAAATACTTGGCCTACGGGTCCAGCCCATAAACCCAATACTAAACCCGACCCACTTTACCTTCACTTAATCCTAACTCTATGTCACGCCCCAGAACCAGAATACTGGAGAGCGGGGGCAGACATAGCCAGCTACGTATATTGAAATAGAATACATCTCAACTATACGGTCACGGCTGTCTAGATATGAGGGTTTACTACAAGCCAACAGTCTCTTAAGGTCAAGCCTATTGTCTCAATCTCAAGCAATTAACAGAGTTACAAGATATTAGAGCATCAAATATATATATAAGGCGTCCTAAATATTACATATTGGATGATCATGAAGCTAGTCGTACAAAATGATAGGACTAGCAAGAGTTCAGTCATACATGATCAACCCTAGGATTTGTTAATCATGTTTACAGCCCGTAGGCAGACAGTAAGTAAATGTGCATCGAGCTAACAGGTGCTCGTCGGCTAAACGCCTCAAAAGAATAAATTTACATATAAGTGGGTGAAATAAAAAGGAAAACCCACTCTTGGCCCGGGTTCCGTCTAGTTGTCACCATTGGGCTGGAAGCTCGGTAGATCCTCGGGAGCTGCTCCGAAATCTGGCCACACAAAACCAGCTGGGTCAAATCCCAGAAAGAGTAAGTGCCACAAATGAGGCCACAAATAAGGACAAAAGCCAGCATATCAGAACATAAAGAATAAAAGAAGTACAAGTAGTAAAGTACACAGGGCGATAAACGACTAGGGACGTGGAACCATTCCGGGAGCCAGGTTACAATCCTTAAACCAAACAAGGACCGGAATTGTAACCCTTCGCCTGAATAGCTCTCTGTCTCTACTCATTTATCGTTAAGATAAGTAAAACAAAACATGCTCAGGAGATAGCAGGTACTGGAGCTAGACAAGACTTGGACAAGGCTGGACACCATCCATTCACAATCGGCCAAGCAAGTACTACGGCTTACTACTTTAACTAACTAGGGTTATCACAAGCCTAATTACTAACAAGATGCAAGTGAGAATTCCAGTCCCAAGCCCTGCAGACTATCCAGTTATCCTTCCGCGGGTTGAGAGTTATAGGTGGGTACATTGCCAGGGAGACAAATGTACCCTTAGGTGACTTAGAGGGTGCAACACATGACAGTGTGCTGGAAATGTGCTCTACTCGTCAGCAAGCTACAAGTCCATTAAAGCGCCCAGATAACGAGATTGTCTGTGACTGGAAATTCTCCATGTTCTAGTTTGATCTAATCATTAGCCTAATCCAATTTAGCGCGAGTCCCTGGCCATGGTATCCAGGAAGTCACGTCCTAGACATGATGCGAGACAAGACAAGTGGATTGTACAAGCAAGCAAGCAGGAACACCCACGGTGTCAAGTTGATTATACGAGTCAAGTTACAAGTTACAAGTCAAGTCAGGAGTGCGCCGCCACGGGCCACTATCAAGTTATCAAGATAATTCATGTCAGCGTACTGTCAGGAGTGCGCCACTACGGGCCACTATCAAGTCAGGTTGGTCATGTCAGGAGTGCACCACTACGGGTCACTGTCGTGTTATGCTAGTTCCTTGTCATGCCATGCCATGTACAATAGTCATTCCAAACATATTAAGTAAAATCAAGTTCATGACAAAAGGCGTAAGGATATAAAGCCAATGGATTGCGCAAGGGGTCAGGGAGTTGGATTGCGCAGGTGTCAGTTGCGCAGGGTGCCAAGTGCGCAGGGGCACAGGGCACAGGGGCAGATTGCGCATGAACAGACTGCGCAGAAGTGAACTGCGCATGGGTGGATTGCGCAGGAACAGACTGCGCAGAAGTCAACTGCGCATGGGTGGATTGCGCAGGGGTTACTTTGCGCATGGCTGGCTTGCGCATGGATGGCTTGCGCCAGCGCAATCCAGCACAGCGCAAAGCACTAGCTGAGGTCATGCGCAATCGGCCCTGCGCTAAAGAGCACAGGCCGGGGGTGCGCAATCGGCCATGCGCTAAAGAGCGCAAGGCAGAGGGGTGTTCTTCCTGGCTGAGAGCAGGTCCAAGAATACCAAGAACTTCAATTCTTCATAACTTTGTCAAATCAAAACCAAATCTAGATTTTCAAAGTTCTAACTTGAGTAAAATCGAATTCTCTTCCACATGGAAGCATCAAAACATGCAAAAATCGAAGTTTAATAGATCAAAACCAAGGATTTTCGAAAATGGTTAAAACCTAGATCTAGAAGAATGAAAGCTCCAAATCACAAAATGTCAAGTTCTAAAGTTGTTCTTCATGGCCTAATCTAGTTAATGGACAAATAAAAAGTGGTGCTTATTTGATGGCAAGGTGCACTTGCCTATAGGTTGGGGAGTTGTGTGGAAGAAGGAAGAAGAAGAAGTAGAAAAAAATTAATGGAGTTTATGGAGGAGAGAGAAAAGGTTGGTAGGTTTTAATGAGGGTGGTTGTGATGGAATGGAGGTGAAGAATAGGCTAAGGTGTTCCACTCATGATGAACCAAACCAAATCAAACCAACTCCACAAAATAAAACCAAGCCATGGTCCAAACCCATTTACGAGAAACCAAAATCCGCAAGTCGAGAAAATAAAATACGTGCCAAAATCAAATTACGAGTACAAATGCGAAATACAGGAAATGGGGGTGACACTCTAAGTCCTCTCTCACTCATTCAAACAGAGAGCCGCCTCTCTTAAAAACCTAAATCCACTCCTTTCTCTTTCCTCACCACACACTCACACCAGCAACCAAACCCTAGAAAACTAAAGAAAAGAATAGGGAAAACGAAGCAGAAGAAGTAACTGAAAGAGACGAGGGAAGCTTACCTCGAGACTCTAGAGGCGATGTCGTCCTAGTGATGGTGGTGCTGGTTCATGGAGGTGACGTCGGTGAGCCTCGGGTCGTACAGATCTGGTCAGCAAATCACCAAATCTGGAGGAACGGTGGACGAAGCTGGCACACGGGGCTCCGATTAAGACGACAAAAGATTGGAAGAAAGGGACGATAGAGATCTAGGGTTCCAACGACCGTTCAGAGGTTGGATGGTCTCGGCGAGGCAGTGACAAGCTTCGGAGGCACCGGCTCGGGGGTCGAGGATGGTCTAAGCGACTTCCGGTGGTCGTGGTCATGGCCACGGCGGTGCTAGCGGCTAGATCTGAGCTGCTGGCTCCGGATCTGGAGATAGAAACTCCTCAGCGACAGAAGGCTTTGTAGAGAAGGCTCAGGAGTGACTCCGGCAAACTTTAACCATGACGGCGGCAACTTTAGAAGATCCGATCTGTGTCCTGTCTGGCTAGGACACGGGGATGCAGAGACTAGTGAGTCAACGAGGATCTTTGGCAACGTTTGGCTGGACAGGGCAAAGATCGAAACAGAGGCGGCTACGATGGTCCAGAGCTAGGTTTAGGAATTAGGGTTAGGGTTGTGTCCATTAATTGCTATAATGGAGTCTGTGGAAGTGTACTGTCTCCTGTGCACACTGAGTCAGGACATGGTGGGCTGAATGTAGGATTGCTGTGTGGTGTCCTGGGTTGCAGGACACATGAATGGGTGTGTCCAGAATGTTGGACACGAAATATACTACAATAGCTAGAAAAATGAATGAAATATGGTGGACACGACTGGACACAAGCTGGACACGAAATTAGGAGTAGGTAATTAGGCTGGAATTATTAGGACTAACAATAATTAGGGGTATTTATAGAAGAATGAAACTTAGGATCCAAGTTTGGTAGTTAGGAGTTAGTTAGGAATTAGTTACAAGTTAGTTTGTTAGAAAAGTTGTTAGAGGGAATCTTCTATAATTAATTCTAACTAATAATTAATCAACAATAAATAAATTTCAAAATATTCCCTCAAAAGCTTTTCTCCAAATTACTAACCTGCCACTACTTAAATGTCATGCCATTCTCTAAAGTAGAAAATTATAATAAAATATTCTAAGTAAGATAAAACCATAATTAATTATCCAATAAATTCTATAAATCATAGCTAATTAGATAGCAAATAATCATAGCTTAATTTTACTAAAATAAAGTATTTTAATAATTTTAAATAAATTTTGAGTAAAATTTCAAAAATTTCAAAAATATTCTAATTCTCAACTATATTGGGACAGTAGGGTTACACATATGAACTGGAAATAATAAACATGTACAAGAAAACTCCACAAGAACGGTATGACAAGACAACTAGCAATGAACATGTACAAGTAAAACAGACAGTGCGTTTGAGATACTTTTCGATATGTGAATGGTTGGGCTAATACGGCACATCATATAGATGGCTGTCCACAATAAAAAGGTTCGGCTAACCCATACGCGAGGTGTATAAGTTAGCTATCCACAATAACATTTATTGAGGTTTGTTCACATACCTACTGAGTATTTTCCCTTCCGACTCAAAAAAAAAAAAATCAGTAAACGAGCAATGATGCAACAAGTCCTATCGTGTCACAATCATGCCTCAACGGGATATCAAATGAAAACACAATAATAAATAGCATTATAATGTACTAAGACCATAAAACAATAGTGTACTTGCCTGAATTCCAAAATGAACTAGTTTTACAAGTTGATGATAAGATAAACTCTGGCCTAGAAGCTATCAAACCATACCATACCATCGTACCATGTACCCGTGCACGAATAACCACAAGTTAGATCTAAAATAACATTCTAAAAGTCATAAAAAGTGGCTAATGGGTTAACCTAATTAATTCTATTTAATTTGGGAATAAATCATCTAAAATTCTAATTTAATCTAATTATATTCTGAAATAAAATTTAAATACTAATTTTGGTATTAGAAAGTCACGGTTCCAAATCCAGGACCCGTAGCACGCAAATCGAGCGTACATTGACTAACTAGTCAAACGTTATGAACTTAATGATTTGAGGATGAATCTTAGTAGATTTCAGCACCACGAGTGCACTGGAATTGACCGAGGCACAAAATCATGATTTTGTCAAAAGTTATCGCCGCTATGGCTAATCGATACCAAATCGGTGAGTTATCGATCAAATCTGAGTTCAACAAAATAAATAAAATAATAAATAAAATTTTAAATTTCTAGAAAAATTATATGTTGTAGATGTTCATGTCAGCCTTCCAAACCTTCAAAGGATCGCAAAACGGAGTTCGAAATCTCCCAAAATCTCAAAAATAGTACAACGCATCAAATTTTGGACAACCAACACTTAAGTAATTTTCCAGTAATTCATAGATAAAATTCCAGAAAAAATACATATTCGAAAAACGAAACTCGATACGGTTCTAACAAAAAATAGCACACGAAAGGACGTCAGAGTTGATCGCAATCGCTCCGCAAAATTGATTTAGCTTCTAAAAAATGAGGCTGAATTTATGACGATTTTTAGGCTATTTTGGACAAAAAAGAGTGAATTTTGGGAAAGAAAAATATGGAAGATGTTCATAAGGGTATATATAATGGGTAGCAATCACCTAATTAGGATTAGAGAATTAGGTTAGAAATTTTGGTGTTGGAAGAAAATAAGGAAAAGTCTATCCCATATATAGGTGGGAAGAGGTATCCTAAATAGGGAAGAATTAAAAATTCTGTGGATAAATCTTTCCTTTAAGTTCAAATCAAATCAATCTCAAAACTATATTGATCAAATCTCAATCCGTAATTGCTCATGATAATAATTTAAAATAATATCCAATAATTTCAAATAAAATTTAAATTCTATTTGCATAAATCCAAATAATATAAAAATAATTTAGCCAATCTTTTTATTGGTCAAGAATAATAATCATAAATTTCAAAACTAAATTAATCAAATCTAAATCTAATATTTTATTACAATAATAATTTAAAATAATATTTAATATTATCAAATAATATTTAAAATATATTTTATAAACTCAAATCTTAAAATAATTTGGCAAATCTTTTGTCATTCAAAAATATTTCTAGTTACCTTTTATAGAAATTCAAATAAAAAATTTCTAACACAAAATATTTAAAATAAAATAAATAAAATCTTGAATTTTTTTGGAAACAGGGGTTACAACTTAGATGTGTATATATGTGTGTATATATATATAGATATTGGTAGTTAGATATATTGATAGGTGATATGTGTATGTGTGGGTTTCCATATATTGCTATAGGATTGTGTGCATGCGTGTAGGGACTAAACAGCAGTAGGTAAGTGTAGAAGCAGCACGATTGTTAAGAAGGGGGGAAGAAAATTACTGTGCACACAAGTAGGAACAACAACATGAGCTATAGGGCACCTCTGTGTGTGTGTGTTGTGTATAAGTGAGGAAGACCTGTATATAGGAGAGGTGGATAGTGTCACGCCCCAGAACCAGAATACTGGAGAGCGGGGGCGTACATAGCCAGCTACGTATATTGAAATAGAATACATCTCAACTATACGGTCACGGCTGTCTAGATATGAGGGTTTACTACAAGCCAACGGTCTCTTAAGGTCAAGCCTATTGTCTCAATCTCAAGCAAGTAATATAATCACAAGATGTTTGACCACCAAATATACAATAAAAGGCATCACAAATATTACATATCAGCTGATCATGAAGCTAGTCGTACAAAATGCTAGGACTAGCAAGAGTTAAGTCATACATGATCAACCCTAGGATTTGTCAATCATGTTTACAGCCCGTAGGCAGACAGTAAGTAAAGTGCATCGAGCTAACAAGTGCTCGTCGGCTAAACGCCTCAAAAGAATAACTTTACAATAGAGTGAGCGAAACAAAATAGAAAACCTACTTGTAGCCCGGGTTCCTTCTAGTCGCCACCATCGGGCTGGAGGTTCGGTAGATCCTCGGGTGCTGCTCCAAAATCTGGCCACACAAAACTAGCTGGGTCAAACCCCAGAAAGAGCAAGTGCCACAAAGGAGGCCACGAAATAAGAACAAAAGCCAGCATATCAGAACATAAGAAAATAATTACATAATAAAGACAATTATTAAGGAGAAACCTGGCAGGTGATATACGATGAGATAACCATGGGACTCTTCAGATAACCAGGTTACAACCCGTAAACCAAACAAGGACCGGGGTTGTAACCCTTCGTCTGAACGGAACTTGGTTTCTTCCACCATTTATCGACAAGATAAAATACAAGAAATCAGGACCTGCAATTAATCATGACTAAGGTAAAGCACGAGTAATCATGTCATGTCATAACCTTGTACAGGATCAGGACAAGACAAGCGGGACTAGACTCCATCCAATCAATCACGGCCAAGCAGGTACTACGGCTTACTACTTTAACTAACTAGGGTTATCACAAGCCTAATTACTAACAAGATGCAAGTGAGAATTTCCCAGTCCCAAGCCCTGCAGACTATCCAGTTATCCTTCCGCGGGTTGAGAGTATAGGTGGGTACATCGCCCGGGAGACAAATGTACCCTTAGGTGACTTAGAGGGTACAACACGCGACGGTGTGCTGGAAATGTGCTCTACTCGTCGGCAAGCTACAAGTCCAATTAAGAGCGCCCAGATAACAAGATTGCCTGTGACTGGAAATTCTCCATGAACTACACTTTGATCTAGTCATTAGCCTAATCCATATTCAGTATGAATCCCTGACCGCGGGAACCAGGGAGTCACGTCCTAGACATGATGCAAGACAAGACAAGTGGATTGCACAAGCAAGCAAGCAGGAACACCTACGGTGTCAAGTTGATTATACGAGTCAAGTTACAAGTTACAAGTCAAGTCAAGTCAGGAGTGCGCCGCCACGGGCCACTATCAAGTTATCAAGATAAATCATGTCAGGGTACTTGTCAGGAGTGCGCCACGACGGGCCACTATCATGTCAGGTTGTCCATGTCAGGAGTGCACCACTACGGGTCACTATCGTGTTATGCTAGTTCCTTGTCATACATGCCATGTACAATAGTCATTCCAAACATATTAAGCAAAATCAAGTTCATGACAAAAGGCGTAAGGATATAAAATGGGGATAAAATATCTAATAAAATATCAATATACAGGACAATAGAAAGGCCAAGCTTAAAGAAATAAGACCAAAACTCCAAGAGCCAATGGTTAAGCAAGGGGTCAAGGGAGTAGCGTAGATGAAAAGTCACGCACGTATGAGAGCTGCGTAGGTGAAAAGTCACGCACGCTGAGAGAGCAGCGTAGGTGAAAAGTCACGCACGCTGAGGGAGCAGTGTACGTGAAAAGTCACGCACGCTGAGGGAGCATCATAGGTGAAAAGTCACGCACGCTATAAAGAGCAGCATAGGCAAAAAGTCACGCACGCTACAGAGAGTAGCATAGGTGAAAAGTCACGCACGCTGAGGGAGCAGTGTACGTGAAAAGTCACGCACGCTGAGGGAGCAACATAGGTGAAAAGTTACGCACGCTACAGGGAGCAGCATAGGTGAAAGTCACGCACACTCAAGGGAGCAGTGTAGGTGAAAGTTACGCACACTCAAGGGAGCAGTGTACGTGAAAATCACACACGCTACAGGGGAGCAGTGTACGTGAAAGTCACGCACACTCAAGGGAGCAGTGTACGTGAAAGTCACGCACGCTGAAGGAGACACGCTTCCAACAGGAAGCGTACTCAAGTCTGCGTACGCTGCGCTAAAGAGCGCGCGCAGCTCAGTGTGCGTAAGCTAATCAGCTCTGCACACTGCTCACGGTCTTCTCCAAACAGCAAGAATACCATGGATGAACCCAAGCTACACAGCATCATAACTTGGCCATCCGAACTCCAAATCCAGATTTCCAAAGTTCCATCTTGGGTGAAATTGAACTCTCATCCACATGGAAACATCAAAAACCTATAAAATCCAACTTAAAGAGATCAAACCATGCAAAATCCGAAAATAAAATAACTTAGATCTATCACAATGGAGGCTCCAAATCACAAAAATCCAAGTTCTAATGTTGATCATCATGTCCTAATCTAGCCAATGGACAAAGAAAAGGGGGTTCTCTTGTAGTGGCAAGATGCACTTGCCTAGGGTTAGGAGAGTTGTGGAGGAAGGAGAAGAAGAAGAAGGAAATTAATGGTGGAAGTTATGAGGAGAGAGAGTGGTGGGTGGAGATATAAAGAGGGAGAGTTGTGGTGGGGATGAGGGGTAACATAGGCTAAGGTGATCCAACACATAAACCGAACCAGACCAATCCAATAAAACCGAGCCATGAGAAAACCCAAAATACGAGAAATACCGAAATTCCACAAGCTTAAAAAATAAAAAAATATATGCCAAAATCCAGATACGAATAAAAATACGAAATACGAGAAAATACGAGAAATACGGGAAATGAGGGTAACAGATAGGCAGGGAAGGGGGTCCTATGCAGGCTTCCCTACAATCAGCCAACCATAGCAGCAGGGTAGAAGATTGAACCAACAACAAGCTATTTGCTTGCCTGCCCTTTTACACATAGCAACAAGAGCAGTACAGGTCGCAAAAGATGCAGTAGCAATACAGTTTGCTGCAGAGCATTGCAGCAAAAAGGCAGCAGCACCAAGCTGTAGTGTAGCATGCAACCAGTGAGGAAGTGAGAGCAGTCGAGCAGTAGGCTAGTGTAGCAGATGGCAGCAGCAACAATATTGCTACAGACCTCTGTGGGTATTAGTGTGTATCCATAGCATGGATATCTAGATGGGTGAGTAGGTATCATAGGTGAGTAGGTTAGAGAGTGTCAACCTATGTGTATGATTAAGTAAGGTATCAAGGATGAGTGTGCATGTCATAGTGAGAGTGTCAATAAGTATCCTATAGGATTTGTGTTTGGATTTACTTATGTATCATGATATCTAGAGTATGTATTAGTAACCTAGATTATATATCTATCTAGTTAGGATATAAATAGATACATAGGTAGGACATAATATTATAGTAGACAACTACCTTTATATGTCTATATGTATGTTATAGCTATGTGGCATATGATAGAGACACCTTAACTACCTGTATAAATAGATGCATACATATTATTAGCAGGGGTAAAGGTAATGCTAGGTATCTTTGATAAGGTAAATGTCGTAGATATGTACATATGCATAAGGTAATGGCAAGTGAGTTAAGGTATTCAAGTATATGAGTCCATATGCATGTAGGGTACCTTGTATCCTTATTCCTATATGGTGTGAACCTAAAAACCTAGGCAAGGCCTAGTATGACCTAGTTTGACCCTAGAAATAGGAATATGACCTAGTTTAACTCTAAAAATAGGGATTTGACCTAGTTTGACCTAGTTTAGCAAGGTATGACCGTGTTTGGCTTCCATGTCGTAGAATTGACCCAGAAACCATACTTTAATTTAGATAATCAATGTTTGTCACACCAAAACACTGTTTGACATTTATATTTTATATTTAGGTTACTTGGACTCTGGTTCATATACTGATTTATGTTTACAGCTCAGGACCAACGATAAGTGCATTCCATGATCTCTTTTATTCCCTGATAGCTTCTTTATTTCATTGATTTGGATATGTGCTCTTTGCTTTTTGACACACTGGATGCACGTGATTAGTATTTATGGATTCTATATATGTTCATGATTTCCATGCCTATCGTGATTACCGTGTTTATCTCACTTATCCTGTTACATATTTCGTGCTGTGACTTGAGTCCACGATTACTAGTCGGACGGAAAGAAAATGCCTTAGTATATATGTGATCAAACCTAATAGTCCGTGATTTTTGTAGTTCATGATAGACTGTGGATAATATAGATAGTAGTTAAAGTTGGATCATGCACAGTCGATCACATATAGAAAGTGGCATCTCTAATACACTTAGTAGTAGTTTGTTTATTCCTTCATTTATTCTTTCTCACTCATATGATCTTTACCTTGTTTACTGCCTACTTTTTATTTACTGTTCCGCACTTCACGATTATCCTGTTTTTTGTATCTCCATATTTCTATTCATTGTTATATAGTTTCTATCATGCTATGAATAGTTATCATGTTTGTACTTGCTCCAATCCTGCATGGATATATTTATCAGTTGACGAGATCGAGGGTATGTGTCCGACTCATTATGGTGCTCAAGAAACCCAAAGAGTGGATCCCTCGGCAAAGTAGCTTAGTTTTCTTAGATTGATGCTAGTTACGTAGCATAGTTATGACCAAATTTGTCATCAGAACATTATACTTAGGATGTATATATATTTCTGGAGATTTGTTGATTTCTGGACTTGGGATTTATTGTGCTTGGTCTTGATTGTTGAAACCTCTTTTAAATCTTTTCATCTATTTTAGCACTCGTGATTGAGTATTTGATTTCATATTTGATATCTTATTGTCCTCCTTTTGAGATATTATATTCTCCTCCTTTTGAGATGGGATTATTATTGACAGATTATGATTTATATATTCCTAGACTTGTTAGATAGAATTATTGACCTAGACATTGTTATACCATCGACTTTGTGACGTACATTGGACCAACCCATGTACTCGTGCCCCTACACCTCTTGTGGGTCGAGATACTACACCAGACAAGTATACCTTGCCAACTTGTACAGTATATCTTATATGCATGTTCATTACTTTTTTGTTATTCTTTTCTTCATATTGTTATATTCATATTGCTTACTTCTTTCTTTATTTTACATGCATGTAGATTTCTTCATATTTTCTACATTACTTGTCATATTATCTTTTCTTGTTTATATGTGCGTCTCGTGATAGATGTCACGACCCGCACCCTAGAGTAAGGGCACGAGAAGTGAATACGCCCAGCCTACGCCACAGTGTCGGTGGTAGAACGCTGTCCTAGGTCACAACATCTAACAATATAAGGTACCTGTACTGTATATACACTCCGAATGGAGGACAATACAGAAATATAGTCTCAATCACGACTAAGGTAGAAATACGATAAGGTAGATAGATATGAAACGAATCCACAAAAGATACAAATAGATAGAGAATCTAAGTGTCTATGATATCACAGTAATCCAGAAACATCCAAAGCTCAAATTCAATAATCCAGAGAAATAAGTACAACTAAAATACTACTCTAGACTAAGGGTGTGTCATCCACAGCTAATGGATCCTGCTGGAGATCCAAGTCACAGCAATCCTCTAGGGCTATCCTATAATATATAGTACAGAGCGCCTCATCCTCATCCTCTATAATATTTTCAACAGGTCCAGTCAGGACAGGAGCGAGCACAATACATCTCACGCAAATCATAACAGGTTAGGAAATATAAACATGCTAGAGAGTAAGATACATTAAACTGAAAGAACAACATGGTATAAAAGAGAGAACTGTAAATAAATAGCTACTATAAATAGAGAACTATCAGTGAGTAGTGAATCAGAGTACAAGATAAACATGTGAACTGCTGGAGGTGATTCATGGCTATACTAAAGAGTTGATTCATGACTATACTACTTTGGAATTATTCACATGTTTAGTTCTACTCTTCCTTTCTCTAATCAATACACAAGGATCCAGTCAAGTTACGTTAAGATTCATGACTACACTACTGGATCATAATGAGTGATTCATGAATAGATTCGTGAAGGCTCTGTGATTCATGAGAGTACATGAGTCACAAGCAGATTCATGATAGATTCATGATAGTAGAAGCATGAGATACATGATGTAAGTGAAACACACAAGACATGAGTATCCGATGCTCCCGAGAGGGATAACATCTCATGAAGGGATCCATATAGTACCAATCCGTGTCACCAACATGACAGCATTCAAGTAAAGTAATCTAGAGCAAGAATATAATCCTAAACAAGTTATAAAATGATCAGAGAATGTACTCACCTGATATCCTGAGTATCTGAAATAAAATACTGCCTGAGGAGTGGTGTCTGGCTCATAGTAGAATAATACAAGTAACAACATATCCAAAATGGTAAAATAGACTGCTACAATTATTCTACATGATGTTTGGGTCGATCTAGGCTAAAGTCAACCTTTGGTCAACTCTAGTCAACTACACTAGTCAAACTAGGTCAACTAGGTCAACCTAACCCAAACAAGTCTCACTAAGCCTAGCCATATCTAGCCTAGCATTCACACATCATCACAAAGCCATACAAGCCATCAACACAATCTCATGTGTATTCATGCCAATGCACATAGGCTATATCACATAGGGCTATATACTATATACAGTTATATTGGTAACACACATACTTTCACGCATTATATATATATATATATATATATATATATATATATATATATATATATATATATATATATATATATATATATATATAAAATATATATATAAAATATATATATATATATATATATATATATATATATATATATATATATATATACACACTAAATTAATATAAGCAACATATATATATTACATATAGGCAATATGCATATATATATTACATATTACATTATTAACAATTTGTATATATATACATTACATATTTATCTAACAATTTATAGATTATATATATATATCTAACAATTTTATATATATATATATATATATATATATATATATATATATATATATATATATATATATATATACACATAATATAGAGTGATATAGTGTGGCATGTGTGTGCATATAGGTGTGTGTCCTGTGTGTGTGAGAGTGACAGAAAAGAGTGTGTGTTTTCAGCTTGTGTATACCTGTGTATGTGTGTGTCAATGTGTGGGTGAGTGTCTCAAAGGGACATGGGTGTGTGAGTGTATCTTAGTGTGTGTGTAGATAGAGTGTTAGCAAATTAGTACAAATGTGTGTGTATATAATGTTCTCAGCTTTTAGTGTAAAGTGTGTGTTCCCAGTTAAAACAGTACAAATGTTCTCAGGTTTGTGTAATGTTTGTGTCAATATAGGTAATCTGGTATTGTGTGTGAATCATACAACAATATCTATTAGGGTGTCCCAGGTTTACATGTGTGTATGTGTCTAGATATCAACATAGGTTCTCAGTTTACATGTGTGAGTGTGTGTGTAGAACTCAGTGCACACAAACAGTTTTCCCAGGTTTTCGAATTCAGAAATTGAGTGTACATATTACAGTTTCAGTTTAACAGTCCAAATGCATTTCGAAATCCAATGATTAATCACCATTCATGAACCCTAACATGTAACTAATACTCAGATGTATACATGTGAACCATTCAGTGATAATTAATCATCTAAAATCGGGAAAACACATTTAATTCTCAAAAAAATCAATAACACTGAACTAGGTATCAAAAAATTGGGGAAATCACAATTTGAATTCGAAAATGCAACTAATACTCAGATTTAATGGTTGGTAATCAAAGTGTTATATGTGAACATGCATTACAGTGTGTGTCGTGTCCCCAAAGTAGGACACGATGTGTCCAATCAAATTTGAACACACACGAACACATATGACACAACTCTGTCTCGTGCACGCGTGTCAGTCAATCTAGGACACGACACAGTACACTACAGTACACGTGCACATGTCCACCTGTTCCCCTATGGTAGGGCTACATGTCTAGGAACCTAACACGTGTCCACGTGATGCCGTGTCGACACGGGAAGCCTGTATCAGTGCGTGTTGTGCGACTGTGCGCGTACAGCGCGTGTCCTATGCGGGCACAATTCCTCATCGTGTAGTCCACCATATGCTCCCAAATTTTGGGAGGATGGTGTCAGTCATTGCCCCTACGTTCTCTCCAAAATTTCCGTGTCCTCGTGTCCTGTGCACAGAGAACTAACAGTTGGGCAGCAGGACACTGCCCGAGCATGTGCAGTGGGCATGTTCGTGTCCTGTTTGGACACGGACACGGCTCAAAATAGGCTCATTCAATTAGGAAATTAAAACACATATATAAATAAACATTCCTAAACAAACACTTTTTAAAAACAGCAAACTAAAACCCATTGAGGCATTTTCACAAACATTTAGATCTAGGTTATGATACGTGTCCGATAAGGACACGAAATCAATACAAACTCTCACGAAACTTACACCACATCTAGGGGACACCTAAATCTAGGCTACCATGCAAAGAAATCAAAATTTAAACACAATTTAGAGGTTTACCTATAGTGTGTCAATGATAAGAAAAAGCCCCAAATCGAATAATTCCCTTTGCTAGCCAAAATCTCCAAATTGTCCCAAAACTGAGATTTCTCTCCATGAACAGAAAATAGAGTATGATTAGACTCTAATGCAAGAAACTAGAATAAAAAAGGAATTAAAATGGAATAGTTATGGATTGGGGAAGTTTAACGCCCCAGTCCTAAAATACGTAGGACTAGGAACGTAGACATGCCAGCTGTATTCATACGAAGTACACTCCAATATATGGAAACCTCATATGAATACATAAGCTATAAAATACAGTAGAACCATAACTAATCTCATCCACACAAAATAAATGAATAGAAGATCTCATATAATCAACTATGAAATTGTTATTTGGTACATGTAGTTGAACGGAGACAAATCCACTACCAACTATGAAAAGAAATACATAATAAAAGAAAGATTGTGGCGAGCGAAGCGAAGACGATCCAAATGCAATCATCCTTGAAGAAATAGCGATGATAACGGCTAGAGCTAGAACACCTGCGAAAGACAATAGCACACACCTAGAGAGATAACCAGGTCCTCAGAGGGACGTAACAAGACACATAATATCATGCCATATAAACTGAATAAATATTGCTCAAATAAATAAGTCAATTGGATTATAACATAGTCTAATACGCACCTATTGAACGAGCGTACCATCCCCCCAACCAAACAAGGACAGGAGATGGTAAACTAATTCACGGTGACGTACCTTTCCATGCTATAAATCCAATATGGTATCCGGACCCCAACGAGGTTCAATACCTTCTCATCGAAGTAGTAAGTCACACCTACAACCAAACAAGGACAAGATGTGACGAACTAATCTGCGACAAGTTATTGTTCCAAGCTACGGTCAGATACAAGTACCCAAACCAAAAGTACTCGTACCTAACGGATAAGGTAGCCTAACCGTTCTAAGTGAAATATAGTTAAGAACAATCCTTCCTACGCATGGGCCCTGGCTAAATAGGATCGGCGTAGTCCCCCTTGGGCACCAGAGGCCCCATCAGTAAGAGCATGACGTTCCGCAGAATCGTCAGTGGCCGTCAGTAATCATGGGTCATCAATCCCGTATCTCCAGCGGAGAGTCCGGGTCACAAGGGAAGTGCATCGAAGCCCATACGCTAAGGAATTGTCCTCCCCACCCAATGCCTACTGTGTTGTATCCACAACACAAAACCACTATAACCGCTAAGTCAAACTAGCATACAATTTCTATTAGCGGTTATTCCTATCGCACTACTTGTACGTACTGGTGGCCAGCCAATCACGTACTTCCGTGTCCTACATGCGACACACAACTTTGTGTTACAACGTGTCAAGGCCAATGAATGCAACACACAAGGTGGTCCCTTAAATCTAGGTTTAATGTGAGAAAAATAATACATAGCAGAAAATATAAATGAACAGTAAGTTCTAACAGGTTATGCCATGTATCACAGTTTATTTTGTATAAAGAAAATAAATAATGCATGAAATATGAGCTAAAATAAATTAACAGCAAATGGCAAGGTGTCTTGCCTGGTAGGACGCCTGGTGTACTGCAATGATCAATGTGGCACGAACTGCAACTTCAGTACAACAACTATGCAAGGTGACCTCGGATGGTGGCACGGATGATTCCATTGGGTCCAGAAGGGTCAAATTGGTTAGGGTGGACATAAGGTTGTCTAGAATTGGTAAAGGAATAGAAAAGATGGGCTGGGTCATGGACAGAAGGATAATCGAAGTAAATAATATATATATATTCAAATTTAGAAAATACTATTTATAATACTTGAAAAATATATATCATTGGTAAAAATTGTTTCTAGATAAATATTTGAAAATATATAAAAAATCGATGTTAGGCAAAAACTTTAAGTTTGTCAAAATGAGAATAGAAAAACTATATTCCCTTAGTAAAACATTTAGATAAAATATTTGGAAAAATACTAAGAGAAATCATTTTTAGGGCACACTAAATTTTAATGATAGAAATCGCTATGATAATATTTTTAAGGAAAGCTATAAAAAATATTTTTAGACAGATATATATAAATATGTAATCTAGTAAAATTATCTAGGATTAAGACTAAACGTTTGAAATTGTATGGCTAAGCCTAATACAATATTTTGTTATCAAATAATTATAGGAAAACTATTTATAATATATAATACTAATGGTATAGTAAATATGATAATATAACAATATATATACTACTGTAAATACCTATACTAGATATAATACACTGTAAAGAATAAAATACTTTAATAACAATTCATAATTACTCTTCACTGAAATCGAAATAAGTAAATTAAAAATAATAAAAGTAATGCTTATCCATGTATGTCTTAGAAATGAGAGAGAGAGAGAGAGACAGAAAGAGAGAGAGAGAGAGAGGAAGAGGAAACTAATGGTGAGGGAGAGGGTTTCGAGAGAAGCGGGAGAGAAGGGGCTGTCGGCGGCGGGGTTCAGTGGAAGCGGCGGGCGGCTCGGCCGGGAAGTCGGAGGCAGAAGCGTAGGCAGAGGGTTGGCGCCCGGCGATTTGGGTCGGAGGGGGTTTGATGGTCCGGTGGCCAAGGGTTGACGGCAGCAAGGGTCGGCGCGGCGGAAAAAGCACGCGCGAGGGGCAGCGGCTACGGCGAGGGCGGTGAGGAAGGAGCGGAGAGACGAGCGGCGGGGGTGGCCGGCGAGCCGAAGAGCACGACGAGGATCCGCCTAGCGGTGGCGCGCGCTGGTGGGTCACCGGAGACGCGTGTGCGCCGCCGCTTGCTCAGGCGATGGCAGCGAAGAGCAAGTCGGTGGATGGAGGTCGGTGATCGAGGTAGATTTAGGTTTTTATTTATTTATTTATTTATTTTGGGGATGCCGGGGGCTGTGGTCACGGCGGCTTTGGCCGGAGTTCGGGGGTCGGGCTGGTGGTGTGGGTGATGGCGACGGGTTTTGGCGCTGGTGGTGGCAGGTCGACGGGGCAGCCGGTGCTGCGACGACCGAGACGCTGGGATGGTGAGGGTGGCAGGGTTTGGTTGCCAGAGAGGGTGCTGGGATTTTGTGGCGGTGGTGGTTGTGATACTGACGATGGTGGTGGCGGTGTGGTTTGGTTGTGTCGGTCGGAGAAGGCAAGGAATCGGGTGCAGGGAGTCGGGTTGCCGGGAATGGCGAGGGTGGTGGAAAGTTGGCCGGGTTGCGGGGAAGGTCGTAGGTTCGGTCGGACTTGGTCGGGTTGGACAGGACAGTAGGAGGCGAGGTGGCAACGGCTGGGTTAGGTTAGGAATTTGATATATCGTATTGGGGTTGTCGACACGGAGAAGTAAATGTATGTGTAAAATAATGGAATAAGATTATGGATATGGGAACACGGACACGATGCACGTCTCGTTTGTAGATGGTAGAAATTGTGGAGAATAGAAATTTGTGGAGGAGTACATGCCTATTTATAGGATGTGGAAATTCCCATTTGGATATGATTAGAAAAAGATTTAAAACCAAATTAGATAATTCAATCTATTTAATTCAAATCCAAATCCAAATCCAAATCCAAATCCTATTTAAATTATATCCCTTTAGTTTAAAATCAAATCAAATAAATCAAATTTCAATTATAGATATTAATTTAATCTATTTAAATAAATCCAAAAATCAAATCAAGATTCAAATGGCCACAATAACTTCCAAATATATTTTTCAAAATACCAATAATAATAATTTCAAAAATAATAAATATTTTTAAATATCTTTTCGAATAATAAAATATTAATATTTAATAATTTCAAAAATAAAAATATATAAATTTAATTTAATGTACCTCATATGCAAGGAATATAAAATAGTTTTCTAAATTACCACTAATAAATAAATAAATAAAGTAATAAGATTTTGGTCATCTCAATACACAAGCAAAATACAAATACAATAATTATTATAAATATCACATCGAAAATAGGAAACGTTTTTATAAAAATATGTACGCTCGCACATATTCGCACTCGTCGAGCAATTACGAAAAATAAAAATTTCGTACGCGACGTACAATATGACTACGCGACGTACAATAATAAAATTTTAAATCAGTACCAAAATTTAAAAAAAAAATAGTAGAAATTTAGGGATTTTACATCCTACCCAACTTAAAAGAATTTCGTCCTCGAAATTAAGAATTAGTAGGGGGGTGAGAAGACACAACGGGGTATCGATGGAGATCAAACGATGACAATGTTTTTCACAAAATCATGTCGTAAGAAATTGCGATCTAGATCATAGAAAAATAATACGGTATGGTCATAGTCGATAGGATGGCTAGAGGAAGTTCTAGTACAACGCTTTCGTTCTTCTAAAAAAGGTGAAGGCGAAAGCAATATAGAGTTCGAAGGAGGCGTTATCGAATACGAATACGTGATTCAAAGACGATTGAATAATTTCAAAGGAATTGTCAAGGCAGTCGTGGATGGGATTCTAGAGGACAAGTTTAGCTATGTCCCCATCCACGTAGAACGATAGATAAAAGCGAACCAAAGTGCACTAGGTTGATCAGACCATCATGCACCGGTTCTGAGTAGACAATACATTAGTGGATGCATCCAATAACATGTGTCATGAACAAGCTTGATAAGGAATTAGCTTGCAAAAACTAGGCTACATTAGCATCATTAGTTTAGATAGTAAAAAAAATAGGCACGATGGTAGATGAAATAAAAACAAATATGAATAGTCTAAGAGTCATAAGGATCTAAGTCTTATTTATTCCTATACCATCATTCTACGGGTTTATTGACCAAGGCTTGGTTGACTAAATGGTTAAATTCCTCTAGTCTCTATAGTCTAGATGATACTATTTATGTTCCCTTAATGGTCAAGGGTGTGTTAGGTCGTGGGTTATTCTACCCAACTTAAAGGATTAAGCTAAGGGTGTTTGGGACATCTAACTAGTATGGTCAATCTCTAGCAAGCACGAAGGGAAGATAAGAATAATGATAGAAGAAATCAAGCAAGATGCAATCGATGAGTCGGTCGAATATGGAATCGAGGAAAAAGGTCAAGTATGTGGATGAGATCCTAGATTTCTAATCCTATTCGCAGGCTTGCTTGGTACGGTAAAGTAACCAAATAGTTTATCTTGACCTGCATGGGCCACCACAAAAATATGTATCGCCCCAGTCCCAAAATACGTAGGACTAGGAACGTAGATATGCCAGCTGTATTCATACGAAGTACACTCAAATATATGGAAACCTCATACGAATACATAAGCTGTAAAATGCAGTAGAACCATAACTAATCTCATCCACACAAAATAAATGAATAGAAGATCTCATATAATCAACTATAAAATTTTTATTTGGTACATGTAGTTGGGCGGAGACAAATCCACTACCAACTATGAAAAGAAATACATAACAAAAGAAAGATTTTGGCGAGCGAAGCGAAGACGATTCAAATGCAATCATCCTTGAAGAAATAGCGATGATAACGGCTAGAGCTAGAACACCTGCGAAAGACAATAGCACACACCTGGAGAGATAACCAGGTCCTCAGAGGGACGTAACAAGACACATAATATTATGCCATATAAAATGAATAAATATTGCTCAAATAAATAAGTCAATTGGATTATAACATAGTCTAATACGCACCTATTGAACGAGCGTACCATCCCCCCAACCAAACAAGGACAGGAGATGGTAAACTAATTCACGGTGACGTACCTTTCCATGCTATGAATCCAATATGGTATCCGGACCCCAATGAGGTTCAATACCTTCTCATCGAAGTAGTAAGTCACACCTACAACCAAACAAGGACAAGATGTGACAAACTAATCCGCGACAAGTTATTGTTCCAAGCCACGGTCAGATACAAGTACCCAAACCAAAAGTACTCGTACCGAACGGATAAGGTAGCCTAACCGTTCTAAGTGAAATGTAGTTAAGAACAATCCTTCCTACGTATGGGCCATGGCTAAATAGGATCGGCGTAGTCCCCCTTGGGCACCAGAGGCCCCATCAGTAAGAGCATGACGTTCCGCAGAATCGTCAGTGGCCGTCAGTAATCATGGGTCATCAACCCCGTATCTCCAGCGGAGAGTCCGGGTCACAAGGGAAGTGCATCGAAGCCCATACGCTAAGGAATTGTCCTCCCCGTCCAATGCCTACTGTGTTGTATCCACAACACAAAACCACTATAACCGCTAAGTCAAACTAGCATGCAATTTCTATTAGCGGTTATTCCTATCGTACGGCTTGTACGTACTGGTGGCCAGCCAATCACGCACTTCTGTGTCCTACATTCGACACACAACTTCGTGTTACAACGTATCAAGGCCAATGAATGCAACACACAAGGTGGTCCCTTAAATCTAGGTTTAATGTAAGAAAAATAATACATAGCAGGAAATATAAATAAACAGTAAGTTCTAACAGGTTATGCCATGTATCACAGTTTATTTTGCATAAAGAAAATAAATAATACATAAAATATGAGCTAAAATAAATAAGCAGCAAATGGCAAGGTATCTTACCTGGTAGGACGCCTGGTGTACTGCAATGATCAATGTGGCACGAACTGCAACTTCAGTGCAACAACTATGCAAGGTGACCTCGGATGGTGGCACGGATGGTTCCATTGGGTCCAGAAGGGTCAAATTGGTTAGGGTGGACATAAGGTTGTCTAGAATTGGTAAAGGAATAAAAAAGATGGGCTGGGTTATGGACAGGAGGATAATCGAAGTAAATAATATATATATATATATATTCAAATTTAGAAAATACTATTTATAATACTTGAAAAATATATATCATTGGTAAAAATTGTTTCTAGATAAATATTTGAAAATATATAAAAAATCGATGTTAGGCAAAAACTTTAAGTTTGTCAAAATGAGAATAGAAAAACTATATTTCCTTAGTAAAACATTTAGATAGAATATTTGGAAAAATACTAAGAGAAATCATTTTTAGGGCACACTAAATTTTAATGATAGAAATCGCTATGATAATATTTTTAAGGAAAGCTATAAAAAATATTTTTAGACATATATATATAAATATGTAATCTAGTAAAATTATCTAGGATTAAGACTAAACTTTTGAAATTGTATGGCTAAGCCTAATACAATATTTTGTTATCAAATAATTATAGGAAAATTATTTATAATATATAATACTAATGGTATAGTAAATATGATAATATAATAATATATATACTACTGTAAATACCTATACTAGATATAATACACTGTAAAGAATAAAATACTTTAATAACAATTCATAATTACTCTTCACTGAAATCGAAATAAATAAATTAAAAATAATAAAAGTAATGCTTATCCATGTATGTCTTAGAAATGAGAGAGAGAGAGAGAGACAGAGAGAGAGAGTAAGAGGAAACTAATGGTGAGGGAGAGGGTTTCGAGAGAAGCGGGAGAGAAGGGGCTGTCGGCGGCGGGGTTCAGTAGCGGCGAGCGGCTCGGCCGGGAAGTCGAAGACGGAGGCGTAGGCGGAGGGTTGGCACCCGGCGGTTTGGGTCGGAGGGGGTTTGATGGTCCGGTGGCCAGGGGTCGACGGCAGCAAGGGTCGACGCGACGGAGAAAGCATGCGCGAGGGGCAGCGGCCACGGCGAGGGCGGTGAGGAAGGAGCGGAGAGACGAGCGGCGGGGGTGGCCGGCGAGCCGAAGAGCGCGGCGAGGAGCCGCCAAGCGGTGGCGCGCGCTGGTGGGTCACCGGAGACGTATGTGCACCGCCGCTTACTCAGGCGATGGCAGCGGAGAGCAAGTCGGTGGATGGAGGTCGGTGATCGAGGTAGGTTTAGGTTTTTATTTATTTATTTATTTTGGGGATGTCGGGGGCTGTGGTCACGGCGGCGTTGGCCGGAGTTCGGGGGTCGGGCTGGTGGTGTGGGTGATGGCGACGGGTTTTGGCGCTGGTGGTGGCAGGTCGACGGGGCAGCGGGTGCTGCGGCGACGGGGACGCTGGGATGGTTAGGGTGGCAGGGTTTGGTTGTCAGAGAGGGTGCTGGGATTTTGTGGCGGTGGTGGTTGTGATACTGACGATGGTGGTGGCGGTGTGGTTTGGGTGTGTCGGTCGGAGAAGGCAAGGAATCGGGTGCAGGGAGTCGGGTTGCTGGGATTGGCGAGGTTGGTGGAAAGTTAGCCGGGTTGCGGGAAAGGTCGTAGGTTCGGTCGGACTTGGTCGGGTTGGACGGGACAGTAGGAGGCGAGGTGGCAACGGCTGGGTTAGGTTAGGAATTTGATATATCGTGTCGGGGTTGTCGACACGGAGAAGTAAATGTATGTGTAGAATAATGGAATAAGATTATGGATATGGGAACACGGACACGATGCACGTCACGTTTGTAGATGGTAGAAATTATGGAGAATAGAAATTTGTGGAGGAGTACCTGCCTATTTATAGGATGTGGGAATTACCATTTGGATAGGATTACAAAAAGATTTAAAACCCAAATTAGATAATTCAATCTATTTAATTCAAATCCAAATCCAAATACAAATCCTATTTAAATTATATCCCTTTAGTTTAAAATCAAATCAAATAAATCAAATTTTAATTATAGATATTAATTTAATCTATTTAAATAAATCCAAAAATCAAATCAAGATTCAAATGGCCACAATAACTTCCAAATATATTTTTCAAAATACCAATAATAATAATTTCAAAAATAATAAATATTTTTAAATATCTTTTCGAATAATAAAATATTAATATTTAATAATTTCGAAAATAAAAATATATAAATTTAATTTAATGTACCTCATATGCAAGGAATATAAAATAGTTTTCTTAATTACCACTAATAAATAAATAAATAAAGTAATAAGATTTTGGTCATCTCAATACACAAGCAAAATACAAATACAATAATTATTATATATATCACTTCGAAAATAGGAAACGTTTTTATAAAAATATGTACGCTCGCACATTCGCACTCGTCGAGCAATTACGAAAAATAAAAATTTTGTACGCGATGTACAATATGACTACGCGACGTACAATGATAAAATTTTAAATCAGTACCAAAATTTAAAAAAAAATAGTAGAAATTTAGGGGTTTTACAGAAAGAATGACAATACCTTTCCTTTCAAAAAGTTGCATTGATACAAAAGAGGCAAGAACAATGAAAGAGAGACTTTATAGGGGCGAATACCAATGTGGCCGGCCATAGAGGCTAAGTTAGGGTTAGGGTTTCACTAGTGGGCTTTGGGCCAAGTTTAAATGGTAAGGAAAATCAATTCATATGTCACAAGTCCTTGAACCTATTCATTTATTTACCTATTTGAAATTTGATTCTAAGTGACTTAACTTGGGTTGACTTAAGTTAGACTAGGGTCCCACCATGCTAATCAAATCACCATAGCTAGAGTCAACATCTAGGTTAGTCTCCAAAGTCTCAACTAGCAAAAGTCAAAAATAACAATCATCACTTCAATAATTAAAAATAAATTCAAAAATTCTCAAATGACCAAAATACCCCCAAGCTAAAATGTGGTAGTGACAAATCTACCCTCCTTAAAAGAATTTTGTCCTCAAAATTAAAAGACAAAACTAAACTGATGAGAAGGATAGACAATCATACCTCAAGGTCCAAAAAGATATAGGTATTGCTCGTGCATCTCATCCTCCCGCTCCCAGGTAGACTCTCCTGGAGAATGATGCCTCCATACGACGCGAACCAAAGGTATCACCTGGTTTCTCAGTACCTTCTCTCGGCGATCCAGAATCTCCACTGGCTGATCTGGATAACTGAGAGTAGGTCCCACCTCAATCTTCGAATGGTCAAGTACATGGCTAGGATCAGCCATATACCGTCTCAACTGTGATACATGGAATACACTGTACACACCCACTAGTGCAGGTGGCATGTCTAGCCTGTATGCCACGTCACCGACTCTTCTGCTGATCACAAACGGTCCAATGAAGCACGGTCTAAGCTTCCCACCTCCACCAAAATGAATGGTACCACGAGTCGAAGATATCCTCAGAAAAATCATGTCTCTGACCTAAACACAAATAAGGTCTCAAGTTACAAAATAATCAAACATGATCAAACAACACAAACAACAACCTACTTATAATCCTATCTCTAATCTGTAACTCAAACTCCAAAAGCCTCCGGTGGCTATCGGCCTAATGCCGACGTCTGTACTGCGCCACGCGAAGTTTGTCCCTGATGAGCTTTACCTTTTTGGCTGCGTCAACAACAATCTCAGGTCCCAATAAAGCTCGCTCTCCGATATCATCCCAAGACAAGGGTGTACGACATCTACGCCCGTACAGAGCCTCGAAGGGTGACATCTCAATGCTAGCCTGAAAACTGTTGTTGTAAGCAAACTCCACCAAGTGCAGGTGATCCTCCAAGGATCCACTAAATTCTAAGACGCACGTCCGCAACATGTCCTCGAGTGTCTGAATAGTCCTCTCTGACTGTCCATCCGTCTGAGGGTGGTATGCAGTACTAAACTTGAGCTAAGTGCCCAAACTAGTCTATAAACTCCGCCAGAAATAGAAAATAAAGCGACTATCCCGATCCGAGACAATGCTGATCGAAACTCCATGAATCCTGGCAATCTGTCGCATGTACATCTCTTCAAGCCTCTCAGTAGACGTATCCACTTTAAATGAAAAAAGTGGGCCAATTTGGTCAACCTGTCTACGATGACCCAAATCGCGTCTTTCCCTCCTGGTGTACGCGGTAATCCAGAAACAAAATCCATCGTGATATGCTCCCACTTCTACTCTGGAATGGACAATGGCTGCAATAAACCCCTAGACTCTGCCTCTCTGTCTTGACCTGCTGGCAGACCAAACACCTGGCTACGAAGCGAGCTACCTCCCGCTTTATCCTACACCACCAGACGTGCTCCTTCAGATCCCTGTACATGTTGTTGGCACCAGGATGTATAGAGTACTGAGATCGGTGGGCCTCTTGTATGACCTGCTCCCTGAGCTCTCCTCTGGGCACATACAGCCTGAAACCGTACCTCAAAGCTGTTAGGGTTATATACTAAAAGCATCACTTTTGTAGTAACCTTATTTTTTTAAATTTTGAATAAGAATCATATGGGCAAATATTTGCATATTGTATTTGTTGCAAGTGTTAATACAAATGTCTGATATTCTATATTGTAGATAATATGGTGTGTGGTATCACACAGAAGATTATATTATCAGTTTCCTATGGAGTATATAAATAGTTCACAACCTAGATGGACTTGGACAATCTATTGGAAAGGTTGTAGTGTAATCTGGTATTAGTCTATCTTGACTATAGGTTTACACTAGTACACTTTGTGTGTATTGAACATGACCACTTGAGGTTGTTCTCTTTGTACTGACTACATAAGAGAACAAACACCTCTGTTATTATGGATGCTTGTGCTCTTAATTCGGATATAATAATGGACATGTATATGCAGTGTGCATTACTTTGACTCATAAAAGAGTGAGATTCATTATGGATCAACAACCTCTATGAATTGGGTAATAACATTGTATGTATGATGGGCTGTTGATTATAAATGAAATCCATGTCCCGATACATCGGGTTGATGATGTCCTCTTAAGGAGCTCATAAGGATTATCATGTAAACCCTGCAGGTGGAATATATCTGACATGTCAAATAAAGTTGAGCGGTACTACTTAAGAATAAAAGATGTCGAATCAATATAGTTGTCAGTAACTTGATTTGATCGACGGACATACGATATCTTAACATGGGGAGCCAAACAAGCATATAATAAAAGAAGCCCACAAACATAATTTGGAATTAGGGAGGTAGTGCAACAATAGCTCATTAGTGGACCGAGCTATTATTAATGGGCCTGGATTATGTGTTCGGGCTGAACACGGGATATCCAGATCCGTTAGGAGGCCTAACCCTAATTTCTTCTCATGGTCCCTGCCGTAGCCTATATATATCCTCTATTCTCTGGCCGCCAGATTACTGATCAGAAATCTGAAATTTTCTCTAAATTCGTGATTCACGTAAGGAGAGAAAGAGAGGGCTGCCAAGGAAAAAAAAGGTTGGGAGATCGTCACCCACATGACGTCCAACTCGAGGAAGGAATACGTAGAGAAGATCTTGGGGTCGTCCGTTCGAGACTGCCAGGAATTACTTGTCTCCTTTCTGCCGCAGGTATAATTCGTGAACCCTAGTTTCCGCCTATGAAGGGTTAGAACACGTATTAGATCTGTTTAACTTTCTATCGATCAATACGAACACCAAAGGAAGGGTCCTGGGAATCCCCAGTTCCATCAAAAGTGCCATCCTTTGCAAAAGTAAACTCATCATCCACTAGCCCTACTCGAACCTACTCTCGGATACACCGTAGAGCAACATCCTCGAACTGCGTCGACTTGATCCTCTCCATCAAGTATGACTAAATCTGAAGGCCCCACATCTGCACCTGAACTCCTGGCATAATCACCTTAATCCCCAGGCTCTCCAAATTTGCTAGCAAGTGATGATCCATAGTCAAACACATGGCTGTCGGATACCTACTTAAGGCATCGACAACCACGTTAGCCTTCCCTAGGTAATACTGTAGAGAAATGTCGAAGTCCTTCATCAACTCCAACCACCTGCGCTGCCTCATATTGAGCTCCTTCTGTGTAAACACATACTTCAAGCTCTTATGACCTGTCAAGATCTCTACCCTCTCTCCGTTTAAGCAGTATTTCCACAACTTCAAGGCAAATATCACTACTGCCAACTCCAAGTCATGGGTAGGGTAGTTCTTCTCATAGGGATGTAACTACCTGGAAGCATAGGCAATCACATTCCCATGCTGTTGTAAGACACAACCCAAACCCTTCCCTGAGGCGTCACTGTGGATAGTGAACCCTCCCGATCCTGATGGCAATATCAGAATCGGAGCTGTCGTCAGCCGCTTCTTCAACTCATCAAAAGTGACCTGACACTCCTCAGACCAAACAAATTCTGCATCCTTCCGAGTCAGCCTAGTCAACGGCTCTGCAATCTGGGAGAAATCCTGCACGAACCCCCTATAATAGCCTGCCAATCACAAAAAGCTCCTGATCTCTGCTACTGAACTCGGTGCCGACCAAGCCTCAACTGTCGTGATCTTCTTTGGGTTCACTGAGATCCCATCTCCAGTCACTACATGACCTAAGAAGTCAACTTTGTCCAGAAAGAACTCACACTTTGAGAGCTTGCCATAAAGCTTCTCCCTCCTGAGTGTCTCCAGAACCACTCTCAAGTGCTCCTCATGCTCCTTCTCAGTCTTCGAGTACACCAGGATATCATCGATGAACATCACCACGAACTTGTCCAAGTACTGATGGAACACCTTGTTCATCGAGTTCATAAATACCGTCGGGGCATTGGTCAGCCCAAACGGCATAACCAAGAACTCAAACTGCCCATACCGTATCCTGAATACGCTCTTCGAAATATCCTCCCTCTTCACCTTTACCTGATGATAACCTGACCTCAGATCAATGTTCAAAAAAACCTGATCTCCGCTCAATTGATCAAAGAGATCATCGATCTGTGGTAGTGGGTATCTGTTCTTGATCGTCAGGTTGTTGAGTGCCCTGTAGTCGATACACATCTGTACCGACCTATCCTTCTTGGGTACAAAGAGTACCGGTGTACCCCAAGGTGAAGAACTCGATCGGATGAAGCCCTTGTCCTGTAGCTCATCCACTTGCTTCTTCAATTCTACCAACTGACTGTTGTTCACTCAATAGACATGCTGAGAAATCGGTTCTGTGCCGGGAACCAAGTCTATCGAGAACTCAACATCCCTGTCTGGTGAAGTTCCTGACAACTCCTCCGGAAAGGCGTCCATGAACTCCACAATCAAAGGATGTGGAGCCGCCTGCTCCTCGACTGAAACCCCACAGAAAATTTTGCGGCTCTGCTCCGCTTGTCGTCGGGTGAACTCAAACTCTGGCTCTCCTGGCACTCCATACAAAACTCTACCCACACGGCAATCTATGCTGGCGTGATATCTGCTCAACCAATCTATACCTAATACGATATCGTAGTTCGATAGTGGTATTACGAGCAGACTCACCTCCAATTCTCGGCCTCCCAAAATAACTCTTCGCCCTCTGCAAACATCACTCACGAGGATAACACCACCCTCGGTCATGATCTTGCAGGTCCTAGGCAATGATTTAGATACAAGGCAGTGTCTAATAGCAAATGATACCGACACAAAACTGTCGGAAGCCCCAAAATCAAATAGGGCAAAAGATGGAATGGAGTCGAGAAGAACCGAAACTGCGATCAACTTCCCAATGGCCTCTGCATCCTCGGCCGCCATGGCGAAAGCTCGCCCCTGCTGACCTCCCCAGGCCTGTTGTTGATGCTGGATGAACCTCTACTGCTGAGTCTGCAGTGGTCCCTTTTGCTGCCCTGTCGGAGCCTTGGCTCCCACTCCCTGCACTGCTCTGCCTGTGAACTGAGTGCACTCCTTCAGCTGATGATCAGCTGCACCACAAAGTAGGAACCTGCCCAATCTTTCCTGCACTCACTCCACCCGTACGCCGGCTTCTTACAGTAAGCATAGCTGGTGGTCAGCTATCTCGGTGCCTGCTGCTGCACCCTCGGCTGCAGATGCTGCACCTGTTGGAAGGGTGCACGGCCCTGCTACTGGAATTACTGCAGCCAAAACTGTTGCTGATGTATATGCCTCTGCGATTGCTGGTGCTAAAAATAAGGCCTTTTGGCCTGGCTTCCGCTGCGGCTGGCTCTCTAGAAATCCCGACCTCTCTTCAGTTTCAGCCCCAGGTCGTCCTTCGCTGCCATGGCTCCTGCAAGGATCTCCGCGAAGATAGCATTCCGGCCACTCTTAGTCAGTGATCGAACCTTCCTGATCAACCCTCGACGGAACTTTCTAGCCTTCGTCTTCTCCGTCTGATCATCTATAAACCTGGCCAACTGGCAGAACTCTCTGGCATATTCTGCAAATGTCTGGTTCCCCTGAACCAGACTCTTGAACTGTGCCTCGATGCCTCATAGTGCCATATCTTGGAAGAACTGTTCCTTGAACGGCTTCTTGAACTGCTCCCATGTCTGACCCTCTATTTCCATTTGGGGATCTGTCTGATACCAGGTACGGTCTAGGTCCTGCATCTGACTGCCCGCTACCTCAATATAAAGTCTGGCTGGTATCTCCGCCAGCCAGAAAATCTCCTCGATGTGCTTAATCCAGTCATCTACGTAGTGTATGCCCTCGGTACCCAGGAAGTCTCTAGTGTGCATCTTCTGGAAGTCCTGAATATCCTTCTCCCTTCTGCAAGGCTGCTGCTGCGGCCCCTGAGTAGATACCATCTCCACAGTCGTACGGACCAACTAATGGGCCTCGACGATCCCCTGACGGAAGTCGGCAGTCTGACGCTTCTGCTGCTACTGATGAGACTCCAGAATCCTCTCCATGAAGGAGAATAGATGAGCATTATCTACCATCCCTGTCGGTGGAGGCTGCTGCGACGGAAGGATCTCAGGAATCATCGGGCTCTGCCTTCTAACTGGTGGAGGTGCTCCTCCGAATGCAGCTGAAACACCCACCCCCAGCTGGCATAACTGGGGCTGCGGTACCGGAAGATGGCTGCACAGGACGAGAGGTAGAAGACCCCTCTACAACGTCCCCCGGTCCGGGGTGATGCGATCTCGTCTCGATAACCATCTTGGAGACACAGATCAAACAAGAAACAATTTCTGAGAATGAGTCGATATATCAAAGGAGGACAGTTTATATTCAAAGGAAGACAATAAGCAGCAAAATATAAATAAATAGAATCTGATAAGGAGTTTTTCTAGTATGATTGAGTACCTTCAAAATATCCTAATGCTACTACAGGCTGTAGTGATACTCTAGTTTGAATACCACTACATAAACTAGACCTGTATGGGCCACCACTAAAATGTGTCACGACCCGTACCCTAGAGTAAGGGCATGAGAAGTGAATACGCTCAGCCTACACCGTAGTGTCGGTACTAGAACGCTGTCCTAGGTCACAACATCTAACAATATAAGGTACCTGTGCAGTATATACACTCCGAATGGAGGATAATACAGAAATACAGTCTCAATCACAACTAAGATAGAAATACGATAAGGTAGATAGATATGAAACGAATCCACAAAAGATCCAAATAGATAGAGAAATAAGTATAACTGAAATACTACTCTAGACTAAGGGTGTGTCATCCACTGCTAATGGATCCTGCTGGAGATCCAAGTCACAGCAATCCTCTAGGGTTGTCCCATAATATGTAGTATAGAGTACCTTGTCCTCATCCTCTATAATATTTTCAACAGGTCCAGTCAGGACAGAAGCGAGCACAATACATCTCATGCAAAACATAACAGGTTAGGAAATATAAATATGCTAGAGAGTAAGATACATGAAACTGAAAGAACAACATGGTATAAAAGAGAGAACTGTAAGTAAATAGCTACTATAAATAGAGAACTATCAGTGACTAGTGAATCAGAGTACAAGATAAACATGTGAACAGCTGGAGGTAATTCATAGCTATACTAAAGAGTTGATTCATGACTACACTAATTTGGAATTATTCACATATTTAGTTCTACTCCCTCTTTCCCCAATCAATACACAAGGATCCAGTCAAGTAACGTTAAGATTCATGACTACTCTACTGGCTCATAATGAGTGATTCATGAATAGATTTGTGAAGGCTCTGTGATTCATCAGAGTACATGAGTCACAAGAAGATTTATGATAGATTCATGATAGTAGAAGCATGAGATACATGATGTAAGTGAAACACACAAGACATGAGTATCCGATGCTTTCGAGAGGGATAACATCTCATGAAGGGATCCATATAGTACCAATCCATGTTACCAATGTGACAACATTCAAGTAAAGTAATCTAGAGCAAGAATATAATCCTAAACAAGTTATAAAATGATCAGAGAATGTACTCGTCTGATATCCTGAGTATCTAAAATAAAATACTGCTTGAGGAGTGGTGTCTGGCTCCTAATAGAACAGTAAAAGTCACAACATATCTAAAATGGTAAAATAGACTGCTACAATGCATTCTACATGATGTTTGGATCGATATAGGCTAAAGTCAACCTTTGGTCAACTCTAGACAACTACACTAGTCAAACTAGGTCAACTAGGTCAACATAACCCAAACAAGTCTTACTAAGCCTAGCCATATCTAGCCTAGCATTCACACATCATCACAATGCCATACAAGCCATCAACACAATCTCATGTGTATTCATGCCAATACACATAGGCTATATCACATAGGGCTATATACCATATACAGTTACATTGGTAACACACATACTTTCACGCATTATATATATATATACTAAATTAATATAAGCAATATATATATATATATATATATATATATATATAAATATATAAATAAAATATATATATATATATAAATATATATATATATATATATATATATATATATATATATATATATATATATATATATATATATATATATATATATATTATTCCATATAGGCAATATGCATATATATTACATATTATATTATTACAATTTGTATATATATATATATATATATATAAAAATATATATATATATATATATATATATATATATATATATATATATATATATATATTCTTCATCTCTGAACTTCATGTTTAGAAGGTTTCTCCATTGGAAGATTTAAAAACCTGGACTGAACATCATATATATATATATATATATATATATATATATATATATATATATATATATATATATATATATATATATATATATATTTCATATATATATATATTTCATATATATATATATATATATATATATATATATATATATATATATATATATATATATATATATATATATATATACACATTACATATTATATAACAATTTATAGATATTATATATATATATATACATAATAGAGAGTGACATAGTGTGGCATGCGTGTGCATATTTGTGTGTGTCCTGTGTGTGTGTGAGTGACAGAAAAGAGTGTGTGTGTTCTCAGCTTGTGTGTACCTGTGTATGTGTGTGTCAATGTGTGGGTGAGTGTCTCAAAGGGACGGGTGTGTGAGTGTATCTCAGTGTGTGTGTAGATAGAGTGTTAGCAAATCAGTACAAATGTGTGTGTATATAATGTTCTCAGCTTTTAGTGTAAAGTGTGTGTTCCCAGTTAAAACAGTGCAAATGTTCTCAGGTTTGTGTAATGTGTGTGTCAATATAGGTAATCTGGTATTGTGTGTGAATCATACAACAGTAGCTATTAGGGTGTCCCAGGTTTACATGTGTGTGTGTGTCAAGATATCAACATAGGTTCTCAGTTTACATGTGTGAGTATGTGTGTAGAACTAAGTGCACACAAACAGTTTTCCCAGGTTTTCGAATTCAGAAATTGAGTGTACACATTACAGTTTCAGTTTGACAGTCCAAATGCATTTCAAAATCCAATGATTAATCACTATTCATGAACCCTAACATGTGACTAATACTCAGATGTATACATGTGAATAATTCAGTAATAATTAATCATCTAAAATCAGGAAAACATATTTAATTCTCAGAAAAATCAATAACAGTGAACTAGGTATCAGAAAATTGGAAAAATCATAATTTGAATTCGAAAATGCAACTAATACTCAGATTTAATGGTTGATAATCAAAGTGTTATATGTGAACATGCATTACAGTGTGTGTCGTATCCCCAAAGTGGGACACGACGTGTCCAATAAAATTTGAACACACACGAACACATACGACACAGCGCAGTCTCGTGCACGCGTGTCAGTCGATCTAGGACATGACACAGTATACTACAGTACACGTGCACATGTCCACGTGTTCACCTAGGGTAGGGCTACACGTCTAGGACCCTGAAATGTGTCCACGTGATGCCGTGTCGACACGGGAAGCCTGTATCAGTACGTGTTATGCGACTGTGCGCACACAGCGCGTGTCCAATGCGGGCACGATTCTTCATCGTGTATTGCACCATATGCTCCCAAATTTTAGGAGGATGGTGTCAGTCATTGCCCCTACGTTCTCCCCAAAATTCTTGTGTCCTCATGTCCTGTGCATAGAGAACTAACAGTCGGACAACAAGACACTGCCCGAGCGTGTGCAGTGGGCATGTTCGTATCCTGTTTGGACACGGACACGGCTCAAAATAGGCTCGGTCAATTAGGAAATCAAAACACATATATAGATCAACATTCCTAATCAAACACTTTTTAAAAACAACAAACTAAAACCCATTGAGGCATTTTCACAAACACTTAGATTTAGGTTATAATACGTGTCCGATACGGACACAAAATCAATGCAAACTCTCACAAAACTTACACCACAGCTAGGGGACACCTAGATCTAGGCTACCATGCAAAGAAATCAGAATTTAAATATAATTTAGAGGGTTTACCTATAGTGTGTCAATGACAAGGAAAAGCCCCAAATCGAATGATTCCCCTTGCTAGCCAAAATCTCTAAATTGTCCCAAAACTGAGATTTCTCTCCATGAACAAAAAATAGAGTATGATTAGACTCTAATGCAAGAAACTAGAGTCAAAAAGGAATTAAAATGGAATAGTTATGGATTGGGAAAGAATGACAATACCTTTTCTTTCAAAAAGTTGCAATGATACAAAAGTGGCAAGAACAATAAAAGAGAGACTTTATGGTGGGAATACCAATGTGGCCGGCCATAGAGGCTAAGTTAGGGTTAGGGTTTCACTAGTGGGCTTTGGGCCAAGTTTAAATGGTAAGGAAAATCAATTCATAAGTCACAAGTTCTTGAACCTATTCATTTATTCTCCTATTTGAAACTTGATTCTAAGTGACTTAACTAGGGTTGACTTAAGTTAGACTAGGGTCCCACCGTGCTAATCAAGTCACCATAGCTAGAGTCAACATCTAGGTTAGTCTCCAAAGTCTCAACTAGCAAAAGCCAAAAATAACAATCATCACTTCAATAATTTAAAATAAATTCAAAAATTCTCAAATGACCAAAATACTCCCAAGCTAAAATGTGGTAGTGACAATAGAGTAGCTTAGCCCTATGACATATTTCTTGACATTGACTTGATTATGTGTCCTCATATCACTTGGACTTGACTTTACCTGAACATGATTTGACTTGATTCATAGTTATAGGCGAGGATTTTGCTAGATGTTGACTATACCTGACAATTCTCATTTGTGAGCTCCCATTGGGCTTCCAAGGATAATTATTATAGTTTGGAAGTCCCCATTGGCCTACTTACTATAAGACTGCGAGCTCCCATTGAGTTACAGTTACCTCGATTTATTCGTAGGCACATTTATTAGTACGATTCTCGATGATATGCCAATTCTTTATGTTGTATTCTTGTCTTCTATCTTCTTCAGTCCTTTCTTCTACTGTTTTATGTCTTTTCATGCATATTTATTTACTGCACATTTGACATGTTATTATGTATCTTACTATGTCCTCTAAGGACCTGGTGATCTCTCCTTGTTTAGACAAAGTTTATCCAGGTACAGACGAATAAGTTACGGATCGACACCAGACCACGGTACCACTGTAGATGACGACATTATTGATGCTTAGCATAGCTTGGATGTAGTTATTTTATTCCCTGTCTTTATTTTATTTTTCGTCTACTGGTAGTGGATTTGTCTCTATCGGACGTGACTTGAATTCTTAATGACTTGAATCTTTCACCTTTTATTATTCTTTATTATTTAGTTTTATCATTATTTTTTTGGCTTGGTTATATCATTGTACTTTTGTAGATAAGATATAGATTGCCACGATAGTTCTAGTTTTATGTGGACTTAAGCTTTAGTTTGACAACTTAAGTGCATTCTTGAGGGTTCCCTAGACTGAGATCATCCTTGAGTATGTACTAATTGGCCGTGTCACATGCTAGTCCCATGACTTTTACGGCCGGGGGTGACAATATTCATGATTATTGAGTTTCGTGATTCTTGTATTCCGTGGTTATTATGGTTATCATGATTCATTATTATTGTGATTATTGTATTTCATGGTTATCGTGTATACTGATTTCTCGTGTCGTGACTTAAATCCATTAGTACTAGTCGGGCAAAACAATACTTCAGTAGACATGTGATGAACTACCCAATCTATCCCATTGGTTAACGTGGAAATAACAGCCATACATAACACATGTTGTTGGCCGGATATATCCCTTAGCCTTTTACATATTTACTTGATATTTTAAAACACTTAGATAGTTACAGTCTTCTTATTTCACTATATTCTTGTTTTCACATATTGTGATTTCTCATGTTTACCTGTTCCACTTTACTTGCAAGTCATGATTGTTGTTGTAGAAGCATGAAAAAGAGAAAAAAATGATCCATGCGGCCAAGGAGCCACATGCGGCTCAAAGAGTCCCATGCGGCTCAATCACAGAGTGGACTCCATGCGGCCAGCAGAGGGAAGCCACGTGCCTTTTTAGAACGGCTGTACCCAGTATCATTCAAACGCAATTAATGCTCTGACGGCTGACAATTAATGCTCTGACGGCTGACAGCTGACAGCTGACAGCCCTGACGAAAAGTAGTCATGATGACTGACACAAGAGCAACATCTTCCTAGGGAACTGAAGAAAATCTTCACAACTTCGAGGCTAGTTTATGCGGCCAGTCTAGACGAGTTCATGCGGCCTGTACAGAGAAACCTATGCGGTTCGATCATGAAGGTCCCCCATGCGGCTCGGTCATGAAAGAAACCATGCGGCTCGGCCATGAAGACTCTCATATAGCTCGGCCATGAAGACCTCCATGCGGCTCGGTCATGAACATATTCATGCGGCTCGATCATGATGACGTTCATGCGGTTCGAGTATAGAGACTATTCATACGGCTCGGTCATGAAACCTTTCATGCGGCTCGGTCATGACGACCTTCATGCGGCCCAAATATGAACGCTCCTCATGCGGCTCAACCATGATGACAGAACACGTGTCCTAAAGATAATCAAATTTTAGGTCAGATCCCAATGATTTGGGACACGTGGCAAGAGAATGAATTAAATTGATTCATTCAGATTTGCGGATATCAGTAAATCATCATGATGGAGATTTATTGCAATCAACATTAATGACTGACATGATTTGGCATAATCCTCATTAATGGCCCAGATCCTTCACGCTCAAGATTAATGGCCCAGATTAATCACTTATCAGGCCGCCACCACTTTGAGAATGGGCAATCATTGTAAACCCTAATGATGCTCCCCACTATTATAAATAGCAGGGTGCCATTCCCTTGCAAAATGGACTTACACGGAGAGAGATACGCATATACAGAGAGACATTCCCCCAATAATCAGAGAGAAAAATCCACAGAGATCAATCCAGAGAGAGAGAAGCCAGAAGAGCAATACGAGGAGAGCAAGAGGAGCATTTCTTCATCAACGCCAACTATCTCGTCGCAGGAGCCAAGGCTGCATACCGATCGTCCAAGGAGTAAGGCAGGGCTGCCGTCGCCTTCCCGAGCCTCTATCGTCACCCCCCAGAATCAAAAATAAATAATTGTACTTAGATTGCTGTACCTAAGTTTTCGTCCCTAGGCTTTCTTTGTACAAGCGAGTTTGTAACGTGAAGTAAAAGTCCAGTCCTCCCATAAAACTGTTCTGCTCTTTTATATTTCATGGCAAACACGATGGCGACTCTGCTGGGGAGAAACTTCTCTACGGCCGAGGAGTTGGTGATGCAATCGGATGCATCCAAGCTTGGCTCCACGCAACAGAAGATGGTCGCCCAGTTCGACCAACAGGCGTTCGAAGAAATGCTCTCCGACAAGAGCGCTGGCCCGGTCCAGAAGCGAGCCCGCACAAAGAAGGCCCGCAAGGAGTGGAGAACACGATCCTTCGTTTCTACTGAAGCTCTTGCAGAGATACCCTCTGTTGCTCAAGACGGCGGAGAAGACTCTTTCGCGGCCCCACTTCAGATCATAGACGACTCTGCTGTCCCCAAGTCCGGTAGAAGAAAACTTTATGATGCTGGACTTGCAGGGGCAAAGAGGAACTCTATGCGATCCGAGCCGCATAAGGGTTCTAGCCGCATGGAGAAAGCCTATGCGGTTACATCCGCCAGCCGCAGGAAGAAAACTCACGTGGCCACATCTGTCAGCCGCATAGCTTATGCGGCTACAGTTGCCAACCGCATGGATGAAACTTATGCGGCTACTGAAGTCAATCGCTTGCAGAAAACCCATGCGGCCATAGTTGCCAACCGCATGCGGCCAGCCTGCACGGTCATGACTCCTAGTCGCACAAGAACAACTAATCCGTCAACTAAAGACAGCCGCATACAGACAGCCTGTACGGTTTCCAATCCTAGCTGCATAGCGTCTGTTCCACGCTTCTCTCGATCAGTCTTCGACCGTCTCTCTTGCGGTCCTAACCCTGATGGTTCTCTGGATGATAGGCCAGACTCTGTGGTATCCAACTTGGACTCTTCCTATTACGCACCCGTAAGTGCTAAAAGGATGAAGTCTAGGGCAGCGCGGGCCCACCAAGCCCAGTCAGCTGCCCCAACCTCTGACTATCAGAGCGTCCCGCTGATTGTCACGCGGGCCTCTAATGGAAAGTTGTATAAGGCCGCTCGTACCATGCCCCCTGCGGCCAATGGGCGGGATAGTCATCAAGCATCTCCCAGTAACGAGCGAAGGCAAGTATACGAGCTACCTTCGAATCAGGGAGCAGGCGGGAGGCCTACACACTCGCGTGCCCGGAATTCCCAAGCCAGCAAAACAAGTGACTTGCGTGAGGCCATCCTCCACAAACGCAAGAAAAGAAAAGATGCATCAGGGTGCAAAGAGTCCTCCCACGGACGTCATTGCATCCAAGTCATCGTCAACTGCTGCTGCAAAAGCACGACAATACAAGAAGACCGACAGTCTGTCTTTCAAAGACTGCAACAGCCATCTTCATAAGACGAGGCACTACCCGTCGTCTCCTGCAACTCTGCTCGGAAAGTCCCCGCTGATGGAAGGGGGAAGAAGACGAATGTTCTCAGCCCGAAGATCTCAACCACTGCGACTAAAAGACTGTCGTCTAAACGGGTGCCCACTACCGGAGTTTTCTAAGGTACTCGCTCTAAGACAAAATCTGCTACAGTGGGAGACTCGTCGTCCATAACACAGGGGGTTGCTGGGGCTGGGGGTATTACCCTTCCGAGCCTCCACAGCAATCCGATGTTCCAAGAAGACGAGCCAGGGGAGACAACTCTCCCATCAGATACATCAATCCTCGACGTCCTCGACGACATCCACAACTCCCAAGACGAGGCGAACTCGGAGGCTGGGGGTACTGTTCCTTCCGAGTCTGAATCAGAAGGGAATATACCCACATACCCCGATGACTTCTCACTACAGGGGTACGATTCGGAGGGTGCTTCCTCCACCGCTCCGTCTATCTCTCCTCATGAGAAGACGATATTCATAACAGACAGCAACCAAGGTGGTTCCAGTGATCGCCAGCGCATCGACAGTCTCGAAGCCATATTACTTGCTCTGGTCAAGTCTGTAGACGAGATTAAAGCGGCCCTTCCAACTCTGCAAGGAGGGACGCTTGGCCAAACAAGCACGGGTCCCGCGGTCAATGCGGACTCGAATTCGGCGGCACCAAACCCGGGCAACAATCCCCCAGAAACAACGGCCCCTACCGCCATGGACGAAGCACGCGAAGCGAAAAAAGAGGTCCAGGAGCTCCGAGCCATGTTCCACACTCGAGAAAACTCTCAAGTCCTCAGAATACGGCAACCATACCCTGCTGTATGGAGGGATGTTCCATTCCCACCAAGATATAAGCCTTTCAATATCAATCCTTATGATGGCAAGACCTCGGCTAGTCAGTACATCACTTACTTCGAGGTCACCACCGACCATCTGCCCCATGACGATGCCATTCTCACATGATTATTCATCGGGGCATTGGAAGGAGTCCCCTTCGACTGGTATCGCAACCTGCCGGACAACTGCATCCACTCCTTCGCCGGTTTCAAGCGCATGTTCTTGGAGAGATTCTACGAAGTAGGGCAGGACATCACCATGTCCACCCTCATGGACGTCGTCCAAGGGGAGAAAGAGCTGACAAGAAACTACATTGAACGGTTCCGCCAAACCGCCATGAAGCTACCCTCTAGAAATCTAGATTCCTCCTTGATCGAGATTTGCCAAAAGAGACTCCTCCCAACCATCAGTCTTTGGATGGACAAAAGTCAATTCAAGGACTGGAAGACGTTCATCATCAGCGCCACAAGCGCCAAAGAACGATTAAAGAAGGCTTGCCAGCTGGGATTGCACATCTCGGATGGAAAGAACAAGGGCAAGCGTCCCAATAATGACAATGGGGGTAGCCCCTCCAATAATCGAGACAGCAAGGGAAAGCAGGCTATGGTGGCCGATACAGCACAAAAACCTGATCCAAAGCCAGCAGACAAACAATTGCCGCAAATCACTTACTCCTTCGAAGACGGTCACGTTAAGCCCATCTTGGACATGCTCATACAAGGGGACAGAATTCAGCTTCCTCCACCAAGACGGAAACCGCAGCCGGCAGAGATGGAGAACCCAAAGTACTGTCATTATCATCGCTATGTCCATCATGCTACACACGACTGCTACCAGCTGAAACGGTACATCCAAAACCTCATCGATTCGAACGCTCTGGCTATCGATTTCGATGAGGTAACCATGGCAGCCAATATGGTGTCCGTACAATTCGGCAGCTTCCCTCCAACAAAAACTCAAGACGGGATGGTCCCCGCCCCTCTGACGACAATGGAGATTACCAATCTTCCACCTTCCCGAGATCAGGCTGCTGGTCTAGTACCCCTCACCACATCACGAGGGGAGGTCATGTGGATCCATCCAGACTTGGTATCAGAAGTGACTCGGCCCACACCATCTTCCACCTTCAAGAAGAAAAGTGGAAAAGTCAGGACCTGCCACACAATCTCGGCAGACATCGAGGAAACTACAGCCATCGTCACGTGGTCTGGAGCGCAATCCCAACCTGTGGTTGACAATCCAGCTGAAAATCATCAACCCACTATAACTGATGCTCCGGGACCGGCTCAGCCTTCGACGACCGACAAGCCTAGGCCGAGGAAGACTCACTTCGACAAATCCCTCCGAAAAGAGGCAGCCCAAGGGCTAGAGAGGCCCTACAACTTTGACATCTTAGCGCAATTGGCTAACACACCGGCCAAGTTGTCACTGTACGAACTCCTAAGGCTCTCCAAGGACGTTCGTATTGCATTGAGTGAAGCACTCCAAAATGCCGATACCTATCTGGCTCAATCCAACCTCACCGGAGAGGACTCACCTGTGGATCTCCAGGACAGTGCCTGCACTAGCGCAATGCCAAACATCGTCTTCACTCGGCAAGATATGCTCATCAAAACTAATCTGCACGATCGCCCATTATACTACACTGGATACATCGACGACGTAAAGGTGGATCGGATGCACATCGATCCTGGCTCTTCTATAAGCATTATCCCGAAGGGTCTGCTACATCATCTCCGCATCCCAATGCATCGCCTGACGCCTACAAGCACCGCCATCAGCGGGTTTAATTCGGGCAGGAGCTACCCTATTGGGAAGATTCGTCTGAAGTGTCAAATTGGCGACCTCCAATCTGAAGTCACCTGCTACGTCATCGATGCAGACACTTCTTACAACATCCTCTTAGGGCGCCCGTGGATACACGATTATATGATCGTACCTTCCACGCTGCACCAGTGCTTCAAATATGTCGACAAACACGGCTTCGTGAGGACGAAATTTGCTGATATCGATCCCTTCAAAGGGGTCGAATCTTACTACTCAGACTCCTGCCTATACGAAAAATCGAAGAAGCATCTTGGTGAAGGAGATGAACAAGCTTGTACCGAGACAGCCACAGGATCAGAAGAGCCTCTGACGATCCACCTCCAAGCTCGCAAACCGGGCAGGTCTGCACCCCTTACCGCCACTCTGCGTAAGGACGCAATCAGCCTCTCGGCACAAGAAGAGCAGATGACAATCCGGCTGCCAAGGTTTGGCCAAGTGCCAAGATCCACAAAGGGGCCACTAACAATCAGACTATCGAGAATCGGTCAGTCCCAAACGGAGAAGCTCAATCCCTCCGACAAGCCACTGACGATACGCCTTCCCAAGAAGGGTCATCACTCCGATGCGAGGTCTGACACTTCTAGCGAACCAGCCACTCCTCGCCCCACATCGAGTACCAAACTGGGGGTTGCTAGTTTGCCAACAACCCTACGCTCAACTCCATCAGCTGAACCGCTGACGATCAAGCTCCCCAGGACGTCCTCTCAGTCTTCATTCATACAGGGGGTAGCCGAAGAGGAACCAGAGTTAGCCAAGTATGTGGCCGCCCACACCGATGTTCCCTCCGCAGATGATGTAATACCCCTAGAAAAGATACCTTACTTCATCAATAAAGGGCTATCTTTGAACTACCTCGAGCTTAATAAGCTTTGTACAATGTACGCTATGGAACACGGTATAGGCACTCACCTACACACACAGGTGACAAATATCTATACCATAATCCAGCTTACTCCAGCAGAAGACACTTTCCGAATAATCGAAGGAGGGGACCATCCAATCATCTTCGGCCGGAAGGACGATCCGCATCCCTTCACCATAGAAGAAGTCAACCTTGGATCGGATGCCGGGAGACTATCTCTGTATCTTTATAGCCCTCAATCTAAATATCTCATGCAGAAACAGGGGTATGACCTGGAAACGACACCGGGCTTGAATTACGGTACTGGATGACGATTACCTTTGAAGCCCCCGGTCCCGGCTGGCAAACCACGGGACTACTATAGCAAGACTCGATATGGCTTAGGGTATATGACACCCACTACGACCCCTGAAAGTTCAGATAAAGAGTGTGACTGGCATTCACATTCGACTGGTTCACCAACTTCTGACTCGGATACCAGCATCGGAGACGTATTCGGACAAGTCCTGTCAGTCAATATGGCATTCGTCGACGCTTATGAAGAAGATGAAGACATTTCGAAAATCCTCGAGCTAGAGCCGTGGGCCCAACAGCTAGATGAACAATAGAAAAGTATTTCGAGCAAAGAGAACCTCCTACTGAAGATGAGGTCATACAAGTTAATCTTGGTGATGAAGCCTTCCCGAAACCAATCTTCATCAGCCAGAGTCTGATAGATGAAGAGCGAGAGTCGCTGCTCCAACTCGTCAAAGAGTATATCGATGTGTTCGCCTGGAGCTATAAAGATATGCCAGGATTGGACCCCGAGATCGTACTCCACAAACTCAATATTTGTTTGGATGCAAAACCTGTCAAGCAGCAGCAACGACGGTTTTGCCCCGATGTCATGAATGCTATTGAAGCCGAGGTCAACAAACTGATAGCTAACGGCTTCATTCGCGAAGAGCAGCATCCAGACTGGATAGCCAATATCGTACCAGTTCTCAAGAAGAACGGGAAGATCCGAATATGTATTGACTTACAGAATCTGAATGAGGCATGCCCTAAAGATGAATTCCCTCTCCCTATCACAGATATTACGATCGACAACACCTGTGGCTTCGAACGTATGTCCTTTGTGGATGGCTTCTCAGGATATAACCAGATCAAGATATTCCCTGACGACGAGAAGCACACATCATTCCGAACACCGATTGGTACATATTGCTACACCGTTATGCCTTTCGGTTTAAGGAATGCTGGAGCCACTTACCAGAGAGCTATGAGCGTCATCTTTAGAGACCATTTGTGCAAGACAGTGGAGTTCTACGTCGACGACATCGCCGTCAAAAGCTGTTCGAAGGAAGATCATCTGCAAGATCTCAGGACAGTGTTCGACCTAATGCGAGCACACAACTTAAAGATGAACCCTACGAAATCATTCTTGGGTGTCTCCAGCAGGAAATTTTTGGGTTTCGTCATCACTTCTCAGGGCATTCACATCGACCCCGAGAAAACAAAGGCAATCATGGAGATGGGTCCCCCGAGAAATCTCTGCGAACTCCGAGGCCTCCAAGGCAGGCTAGCTTACATCAGGAGATTCATCTCTAATCTCTCCGTACGATGTCAACCATTCACCCATCTCATGAAGAAGGGAGTCTCTTTCGTATGGGATGAGGAATGCCAGCGCGCTTTCGACAGCATCAAAGAATATTTGTCGAACCCCCCGGTCCTGGTAGCTCCTATTGCCGGAAAGCCATTCCTGCTCTATGTACGAGCGATAGAACATTCTCTTGGTGCTCTGTTTGCACAAAACAATGATACGGGCCACGAACAAGCTATATACTACCTCAGTCGAAAGATGATTAGGCCAGAATACCGGTACACGGCCGTAGAGAAGGAATGCCTTGCTCTCGTGTTCGCCATCCAGAAGATGCGACACTACGTCACGGGACAAACCATCGACGTAATATCGCGGATCAACCCCCTCAGGGTCCTCATGACCAAACCTGGGGCACTCAGCTCTCGCCTCGCTACCGGGGCGATATTACTATCACCATATCACATGATCTTTATCCCACAAAAGGCGATCAAAGGTCAAGTCCTGGCAGACTTTTTGGCAGCCCACCCGGGCTCGGAGTCATCCAGAATATATAAAAAAGTCCCAGATGAGGTCGCCGACTCGCATACAACCTCTCACGATGATATATGGTGAATGTTCTTCGACGGCACTTCGAGAACTGGACCTAAGGGCAACATCGTTGTCGGAGTTAGAGTGGTACTGGTTTCCCCTACCGGATTGGTGATCAACCGTGCTTACTCCCTCACGGAACCCTGCTCTAATAATGTGGCCGAGTACAATGCTCTGGTCATTGGCCTCCAACTTGCAAGAGAGCTGGGGGTAGAATATCTTGAAGCATACGGCGATTTTCAGTTAATCGTCAATCAAATCCGGGGCTCATACGAAGTTCGCCACGAAGACATGATTCCCTATCACCAAATAGCAATTGACATCATCTCGTCGTTCGAGGGGTTCTTCATCGAACACGTCCCCAGACTTCGAAATATTGAAGCTGATGCCTTAGCAGGTCTGGCTGCTTTCCTAGCAGTGCCAAATCATACTCGTCAATCGGTAGACATAGTAGGCCACGAACTGGTCTGCCCCAAGAACAACGTTCAATTTG
>JANAVB010002232.1:0-83479 GCA_029216955.1 Iris pallida | reverse complement strand
TAAAGTTGCAACCTCATATAATTATTGAGTTTTAAAGACATAAGGGCAAACAAGTATCATATTGAAACAATTAGCATACATTTGTATAACCTCTAGCACATATGGTAGAACCAAAAGCTCATTATAGAAATCTCCAACTTATCATTAGAGATCTACATTATTCACATTGGGGTAGTTGAGTCACATACTACGTTGAGCTTGAAGCTCAATCCTACGGGTCCATTTTGAACCAGAAGTCGAATGATCCTATAATTTTTAAATTGTGACATGATCGACAAGACACCCAAAGCGGTGATGAGAATTATATAAAATTAATTCGTGTGATCATCTCTTACCAAATTGTAGCATATACTTTTGATCTCAATGATAAGTTTGTTTCTAAACCATCAATCCTGAAGATTGTATCTGAATAACTAGTAACATAGTTTCAAATTGCACTTTTTTGGCTTATATTTTTTGAAACTATAATATTAACATCTATGTGTTATAATTTATTCTAGAAGAACGTCGTAAAATTATCGTTCTAGAAAAACGTTGTGAATAATCGCTATAGAAGAACGTCGTAAATTATCGTTCTACAAGAACGTATTTAATCATCGTTCTAGAAGAACATTCTAAAGCATTATTCCAGAAGAAAATATCATGGTATACTTCTACTTTATCTAATCTTGACTAAATTAGGAAAAAAAATATCCTTTGTTTTCACTCCAAATGAAATATTAGATGCTTAATCGATGTTTTAAATTATGCTACATAAATAGCTATACCGACTGTAAATATATTTTCTAATAGAAGTTACAAAAGAACCAAATAAAGGCAGAAAATGAATAAATTATATAATAAGAATGCATAAGACTTAAAGGTTCTAAATATTCAGCTCTCCAAAAGAAAAGGCCGAATAATATAACGCACGATAATACTCTTGAAGAAGCAGCTATCGAAGAAGTATCTCATATAGAGAAAAAGTTTATGACGGTCCGGAAGATGTTATGAACCAAAGATCAAATTTTTCTAAATATATCGCTCTGGTAAAAGATATATCTCAAATTCTAGAAGAGACTGAGAAAGGGGTACTGATACCCATAAAATCTATGTTTTATACATAGTTAAGAGAAATTTGGAATCAAGAAGTTTGTCACAAATGACTTTCTCAAATAAGAATAAAAAAGGGTGATAAAATTAGAGGATAACAGTAAACCACGAATAATCTAACAAAAAGATGTGGTATCTCTCGTAAAACGTAGAGTGTTGGGTCCTATAGTACAAAACCCAAAAGTAATAAACCCAGTAGGTTTTGAATGTGTGTTTGTGACAAAAAAGAGATCCAAATGTATTGAGCAATGTTAGCTCAAGAATATTGAAATGACCATGAATAAAATATGAAGAAAATATTTTCCAGTTATGATATAACCTAGAGGATAAGATATACATGAAATCTTCGAAGGATTTAAAATTTTCAGATATATCCTTGAAAGATTTAAAAATACCAAGCTATCCCTGAAAATTTGCAAATGAGTCATATATAGATTAAAACCATCCGGAAGAATTAGTAGGCTCATTGAGTATATGTCTAGGATAATAAATTTAGAGTCATATTTATGAAAAAAAAATTCTTGAATAGATTCATCAAACGGCTTTCTATTTACATGAAAGTACCTCCTGAAGAGATAAAAAATAATATGACATTATCTCCTGAAGAGACTTGAAGTATCTCCTGAAGAGATAAAATATCTCCAGAAGAGATCGGAATCTCCCGAAGAGATAAATCTCCAGAAGAGATCTCATGTAATCTCCAGAAGAGATCAATGAAAAATAAATCTCTAGAAGATATCTACTATAATCTCCTGAACAAATAATATTAATCTCCTGAAGAGATAAATCTCATGTAGAGAATTAATATGAAAAAAAATATAATGGCCAAGTCAGTGGGATCTGTTACGATCTAAGAATGAAAAAACATGTTCTGGGGCATGAAGTACCATATTTAAAGAATATAAAAAATTTATTCCCATTTGCTCACCACAATATTTTATGTAAATATGTTGATATCCATCTACACATGGACACTTGAATGACATATCATTCTTGATTTAATTCATGTTTTGATATAATGAGATATACAAGTGCATGATATTATCTGATCCTCCTTAAGAGAATATCACAAACACGATATATCTTTTCTAAGCAATGTTGCAGATAGTTTGGAGATAAATAGAGCAAATAATGCGACAACTCTCCAAATCTTTCTTACAATTAATGGAGCAAACAAAGGAATGTTCAGTGCTATGTTTTTAGCGGTTCAACATATCAGGGGGAGTTGCGAGTTTTCAGGAATCACAAATAAAGCCTGCAACCTGCTCCATAAAGATATGAGTATATTAGTCCAGAAAAATAAATTGTTGGGGTGAGATGTAATTTTTAACTTGTATTAGAGGATGATTTTTCATTTTGAATTGATGTAAGAACAAAAATGTAATATATTTTTGAGGGAGAGCATCATGTAGATGCAAGCATCCTGAAGATGCTAATTGTGTATTATTTTCCTTCGTTGAAGTTTTTTTTTTCTCTGGGTTTTTCCTTCGAAAGGTTTTTCACTAGGCAGTGTAAGTCATATCCACTTGGATTTTTGAAGAATAATTTATACTCTTTTATTTTCTATAGATTTTTTCGAGTTTCTTCTTAGAATTTTTTTTAATGAGGCAATAATTAAAGCAGACATCCAAGGAAGAGTGTTGTGATTTGGATAAACAAAAATATGAATGCCCTTATTCATATCCACAACAACCTCTATCCCCTTCCCTCTATATATATTATCAATGAGAAAAACTACAAATAGATTTATGGCTATCAATTTTTTTTCATATATATATATATATATATATATATATATATATATATATATATATATATATATATATATATATATTCTACTATATAATAGAAAAACTTAGATGGTGAAACTTTTGAATTCCGAAAATACCCTTATATACTTATACTAATTAAAAATAGTTCATTAATTTTAATAAGGACAATTTAGTAATTAGGAAGACTACCTTTTGGTCTTCCTAAATAGTCTTCATAAACTAATTAAGAAATGTTAAAATACGTGCAAGGCACGTGCACATATGCTATATATATATATATATATATATATATATATATATATATATATATATATATATATCTATATATATATATACACACACACACACACCACCACACTAGTAGTGTGCACTGCATTGCAGTGCGTAAAAAGAATATTGAAAAAAAATTAAATATAAACTTATTATAAAAAATGTCATTTCTAAAATTTGAACTCAAGTATATATATATTGTCAATATATATATATATATATATATATATATATATATATATATATATATATATATATTGACACACACACGCCACACAAGTAGTGTGCACTGCATTGCAGTGCGTAAAAAGAATATTGAAAAAAATTAAATATAAACTTATTATAAAAATGTCATTTCTAAAATTTGAACTCAAGTATGTGTGTGTGTGTGTGTGTGTGTGTGTGTGTGTGTGTATATATATATATATATATATATATATATATATATATATATATATATATATATATATATATAAGAAAACCCCCTCGTTTTATTAATGAAGGCTCAAAATGCCGAAGCCTGAACACGTATACAAGGCACAAAAGGCCAAAGCCTATACAAGTATACCATCCAAAAGAAAGGAGAGGGGGAGAGACGACACAACCACCAAGAGTTAGGGGGAGCGAGGACCAAAATGCACCCGGGCTGTGGGAACACCCGGTGCTCTCCGTTTACGGCATTGGCGGAAGACTTCCCGAATGAGCTGGTCGGCCGAGTATTGGTGACCTGCATATCTCGCCTTGTTGCGATTCTTCCAAATCGCACACGTGGCGGCCGCTGCGACGGTCTGATGGCCATGGGAGGCTGAATCCCAGGAGACCGCGAGATCGTGGAAGCGTCCGCCACCCGGCTCAATACTGTAGTGTTGGTTGAGAGTCCTCCAGATCCTGTCGGGCAGGCTCTCCTGACAGAAGATGTGATCGATAGTTTCCATCTGCCGCTCAGAGCAGCAAGTGCAGGCTGATGCTAAGCTGATTCCAATGGTGATGAGGATGTCATCTGTTGGCAATTTCTTACTAATGACTCTCCACATTATGAAAGACCACTTCTTAGGGATGCAGGTGTGCCAATAGTGCGCAATGGGATGGTGCGGCTGCCGGGTTCCCTGGACAGAGATTCTCGTCGACCTCACCGAAAATGCCCCCGAAGTCTCGAGTTACCATTTCAGCGCATCGGCCTCGCGGCCGATACATAATCCGCACACTCGGATGCTATCCGCCGTTTCGTTACCGGACCATTCCCGGATTTTATACCAGTTCCAGTCGTCAGTAATGGAGTTCCACAGGTCTCTAATCCTACTGTCTCTCGGGGACTCCGTGAGACTCGGGATCATGCTATCCCCAACCCATCTCTAGTGGAATGGATCCGACTCCCCCGCACCCAATAGGAGTCTCATCGCAGGCTCGACAAGGTCCGTCCGGTAATGATACGATGCCAAGCTGTTGAGGATCTGCTGTTGGATATGGCCATTGAAGGGTGATGTGCTAGAAGTACATTTACACACACACTAGTAGTGTGCACTGCTAGTAGTGTGCACTGCATCGTAAAAAAATATTGAAAAAAATTAAATATAAACTTATTATAAAAAATGTCATTTCTAAAATTTGAACTCAAGTAATAAAAAAAATGCCACACCTGAACCACTTGATTTAAAGTTATTTCGTTACAAATATATCATATTAGTTACTTAAATGCTTGATTAATTTTTTAATAATTAGTAAAATATTTAGGTAGTTATTTAGTTATCTTTTTATTATTTTTTAATTTATTTAAATGGATGATGATATATAAGGAATTATTGGCAATTCAGCTTGGACAATTCACTTTTGAAATGTTTCCCAGCCGCATTATAGAGTAGAAGATATATAAGGAATTATTGGCATATTATGTACTTCGGGTTATTAATTAGTATTCGCTTCAGGTTCAAACATACGATCAATGATAATAAAACAAACAAAAAGTAATTCTTATCCTACCTTCTAGTTGACACGATCACATGACAGTAACAATTTGATAACTATCCTCTAATATTAATATACTCATTTCAGGAGAACTGAGAACTAGGTAAACTCTTGACATCAAGGTTGCTAATATATTTCAAAGTAATAACTTTAAACAAACTCCAGTTCCATTTATAATTTGACATTCTGAGATACTTCAAAGGTAGATCTTCTCTATTGGTTCCATCTCTCAATCTGGTAGTTCCTATCATTTCATTCCAAGTAAAAGCTTTATGTGCTGAGCATTATGACCATGCCTGAAGAAATAAGTTTCTGACCGACAAAGTGAATAAACTTGACAACATTACCAAAAAAAAAAAAGAGACAATACTGCAGATATCAAACCAAAATATAATAATTCCTTAAATTAAAAATTCTCATTCATGCAATGAAAATCAAGTAAAAATATCCGGCAAACAAAAGCCAAAAGGAAGATCATGAGGTCCAGGGACCTCTACCAAAACTCTTCTCGCTAGTAAAAGAAGCCAAGCACTTTTCCACCAACATTCTTCCTCCTGGCTTCCTCGTGGTCCATGATGCCTGCTGAGGTCGTCAACACAATGTAACCAAACTGCAGAAAACATTGACAAAGTGGTTAATATTAATGCCCAAGAAGCAGGTACTGCAGAAATCAGAGTGTATATTGGGCACGACAAGGACTCCAAAATATACTAAGCCAAGCAAAAAGTGGTAATGTGCCCTTGTTGCCATGTCCTAATTATATTAGGTCATATTTCTTTACTTGGAACACAAGTTATTGTCAATACTACAGCAACTCAAGAGTAACCAAATTATTAATAATGTAGTCATGCTTTAAACATATAGATCATTTCACAAAGTACACCCAAAAAAATTCTATTAGGTAACCTGACGTGAAGGGAGCAATCTCGCAGTCCAGGGTTCAATGTCCTTAACACCCACATCAAAGCGAGGACTAATGACACCACATTTGTTCAGTCGGCCATTCAATTCAACCACAATCTTACCAGCCCTGTGGTCATCCACATACTCGAACTCACCAATGTATCCTGGACAACAAAAATATATAAAGAGAAGGATAAGAACAAAATACTCGTAACTTCAGATAATTAAAAATTAAAAAACTGCAGTGCTAACCATGCTTCTGCATAACTAAGAGGAACTTAATGATCACTTTTGATGATGGTCTGATCATAACCTGTCTTTTGCCACGTTTTTTCAGCATTGTACATGCTCTTAAGAGCATCATTCAGAACACTGACCCTCACCATCCTTACAAATAAGCCTACAAATAACACCACATACCAAGGAAAGAATATAATACAGAAAGTACACTTACAAATCTAGAATGAATAAGAAGAATACACCTGCAAAAATGGAAACAGAACAATTCTTTGACGCAGAATCAAGTAAAGACATGCCATAATAATCAGGCCTCATCTTTGTATTATAACATTCTAGCTCCATCATGTGCAAATAATCCTGATTAAAGTAATGAACCAACCTACTACTCCATCGTGTGCAAAATAATCAGGTCTCATCTTTGTATTATGACATTCTAGCTCCATCATGTGTAATGGAAACAGAACAATTCATATTGAAGGAAGTGATGCATCTTCAATCAATATAAATGTTCAAGATATCGCAAATACCGATTTCATATCGGTTTTGGGTTTTGAGATATCGATGTTGGATATCCGAGATATATTGAATTATCAGATATCAATATATAATATATTATGTTATATTTGTAGAAAGGAATAATTGATGCTTTATTATTCAGGAGAGAGTACATATATATAGAAGGAGGGCCGCCTCCATATTTCCTATCCGATGTGGGACTAAATAAGTCCTTGTAACTCAACACTCCCCCTCAAGATGTGCGATAGATATCAATCATCCCCATCTTGTTACAAAATATATCAAACTCTCTAGAACTTAAACCTTTAGCTAGACGGTTAGCTAACTGATCCCCTAATTTCACATAGCTCAAAGTCAAAACTCCTTTATTCAGCTGCTCCTTGATACAGAACCGATCAATTTCCACATGTTTGGTGTGATCATGCTGAACTTGATTGTTTGCAATATTAATTGCTGATTGTTGTCACACCAAAGTTGCAGAGAGTCTCCTCTAAATAATCGCATCTCAGACAATAAGCTCTTCACCCACATCATCTCGCACTTACTAACTACTATAGCCCTGTACTCGGCCTCAGATGTAGACCGAGCCACTACATCTTGCTTCTATAAACCGAGCTACTACATCTTGCTTCTGTAAACCGAGCCACTACATCTTGCTTCTTGCTACGCCAAAATACAAGATTGCCTCCAACAAAAACACAGTAACATGTAGTGGCCCCGCGATCATCTATATAACCCGTCCATCAGCATCACAGTAGCCTTCAACTCTCAGATGTCCCGAACTTCTGAACCATAACCCCTTTCCTAGGCTTCCTTTAATATACCTAAGAATTCTGTGAACCGTCTCTATATGCTGCTCTTTGGGATCATGCATATATCTACTCACCACACTCAATTTGTGATTCTGCTCGATAGGAGTAGAAGAAACCCTGCAATACAGCATCTATGTCTCTGAAAAAAGGTCCAAAGCATACTTTCACTGAGAAAGCACTATATCCTTTCGTGACCTTGCAAATTCAATTCCAAGGAAGTACTTCAACTGTCCCAGATCCATGACTTCAAATTTCTCTCCAAATCTTTTCTTCAGCCGTAGAATCTCCTGAGTATCGTCTCCAGTAATTATAATATCATCCACATAGACTGCAAGAACAGTAATACGAGTCGTGGAGTGCCTGTAAAATAAGTATGATCCCCATTGCACTGCCTATACCCATACCACAAACTGCAAGCATGAATCTATCAAACCATATTGGAGACTGCTTTAGCCCATACAAAGACTTCTCCAATTTGCATACCTTTTCAGTTGCTTGTGAAACATCAAAGTCCGGTGGAATCTCCATATACACCTCCTCTTGGAGATCCCCATGCAAAAAGACGTTCTTGACATCTAGCTGATGTAGTTGCCAATTGAAATTGGCAGCACATGACACCATCACCCGCACAGTGCTCATCTTTTTCGTTATAGTCGATACCATAAGTTTGGTTGTAGCCTTTAGCAACCAATCTAGCCTTGTACCTGTCAATCTTCTGCTTAACGGTATAAACCCATTTACATCCAACAGCATGCTTCCCAGCTGGCAGTGGTACCAGCTCCCATGTGTCGTTTTTTCCAAGGCCTGAAGTTCCTCCTACATGGCACTCAACCAGCTAGGATCTTGCTTAGCTACCTGCCAATTGTTAGGTACAAGCACTGAATACAATGATGCAAGGAAAGACTTATATGTAGGTGGAATAGATGCATATGAAATGTAATATGCAATGTCAGTATCCCTACTGCCAAACTTAGCTGGAGGTTTTCCAACATTGACTCTAGAAGTTCTATAAAGCAAGACAAGAGTATTAGAAGTACCAGAGGAGAAAATGTTACCAGGTGACTTAGGTGGAAGGGCTGAAAGACCTGGAGAAGAGAGACTTGGGACATCAGCATTTGTTGGTACTGGCATAGGCACAAGAGGAGGAGGCTCATGTTGAGGCTGCTTCTGGTGCTCATGCTCACTAAGCTCCCCCTGACTGTCGGTTCCCTTCTAAGACACCAGTACTCCTCGGTGACTCAAAAGGACATGGAAACGTACCAACTATTATGTTATTCTTATTATTCTCCCCCTTTCTACTAGTATCAGTAGAGACATCCTTGAACAAGAAACTCAACTCCGTCTTTTTTCCATAAAATGGTTCAAACTCCCGGAAGGTCACGTCCATACTGACAAACAACCTCCTTTCAGTGGGACACCAACACTTGTATCCCTTATGACTTGATGAGTAGCCCACAAAAATATATTTAACTACTTGTGGATCTAGTTTACTCACCATCGATCTGTGATCTCTCATGAAATATGTGCATTCAAACACTCTGGATGGAATACTAAAAACATTTGAGCCCAAGAGCATCTCACATAGTATCTTCATCCCTAACTCTTGATGGCATTCTGTTGATTACATAAGTTGTTGTCATAACAGCCTCACTCCATAAGAACTTAGGCACATTCATCGTCAGTATCAATGAACGTGCTACTTCTTGTAGATGTCTTTTCTTGCGTTCAGCCACCCCATTCTGAGCAGGAGTGTCTGGACAAGTAGTTTGATGAAGAATTCCATGATTAGAGATGGAAGTAGCAAACTCCTTGTTGGTGTACTCGGTTCCATTATTTGTTCAAAGAATCTTTACATATACTCCAAACTAGGTCTTCACATATGCCGAAAAATCTTGAAAATATTTGTATACCTCAGATTTCTGCTTCATCATGTAGATCCAGGTCATATGTGGGTAGCAATCAATAAAGGTAACAAACCATTTGAATCCACTGGTAGAAGTAGTAGGACACGGTCCCCAAACAGCAGAATGAACAAGTGCAAATGGCTCCAAACTTCAAAGATCGACCATTTTATAAGTAGTACGTGTATGCTTCACAAGTTCACAAGCATTACAAAATAACCTGTTTTTGTCTACTTTATTCATCATCTCAGGTTCTAACTTATTCAAACTATCAAAAGATAAATGCCCCAATTTGCAGTGTTGAAGTATTGCTTCTGCCTCTGGCCCTCCACTAACAGTAGCAGCAAGCATTGCAGCCTCCCTGTCCAGGTACCAAAGGCCATCACGCCTGATGTCAGTCCCAAGTCTCTTCTCTGTGCCCTTCTCCTGGAAACAACACATAGCTCATCAAAAAGAACAATACAATTCAAGTGGCCACTGCGAGAGCAAATAGAAAGTAAAGTTGATTGGAAACGAAGGAACATGCAATATAGATGACAGGGTAACATATGAAGTACAATAGACCGAGCCAGTACCCCTGATGGGTTGGGATGTCCCATCAGCAGTCTGAAGTGTCTCGGGATGCATATGCTTGCTTGGATAAAATAATGTAAACTCACTAGATGCACCTATGATATGTCTAGATACACCTAAGTCTGTGATCCAACAAGCATGAGATTTAGTGGATGCAAGTGCCTGAACCGGAATACCTTTGCTCGTATGAGTGTAACCAGAAATGTTACCAAGGTAGGTAGTGTCATCCAGATCCTGAGTGGCATGTCCCTTGCCCTTGGACTTCTCAGCATGAAGCTTAAACTGACGTAGTTCCTCCAGGTCTGTCATCTCAGCTTCAGTCATCTTAGTAGTGGTTTAGGACTTCTCTGCCACAGCTAGTTAAGCAACTCCTCGACCGCCACGTCCCCTGCCTTCCTGACTTGTACGTCCACCTCTCTGTCCTCTGCCTCCTCGGCCACGACAAAAATTGCAGGATTGATAGCAGTTGTAGCTGAGGTGTCCTTTCTTTCCGCAATTGTAGCACTCCTTGTCATCGCTGATCGGAGTACTAGGAACCAACAATGTCGAGCGGACAACGGGTGAGGTATCGCCTTTCATCACCTTCTGTCGGATCTCCTCTTGCTCCATCGATACAACCTCATCTAGGAATGAGAGAGATAGCAGATGACACGTTGCTGCCCTCCTAGCCTCAAACTGCAAGTTTAGGTCTTTGAGAAAACGAACCACCCACCGACACACAAGATACTGCTTTCCAAGGAGAACATCTACCATAATGATAGCGGATCATAGTGGTCCAAGTCCACCCATAAGCGATGTAGCTTTGCTGCATACAGGATCACAGTCTTCTCCCCCTGTGTGGTAGCATCAATCTTCTCCTTAACTTCCATCATCATCATGACACTTCAAGCTCCAGAGTACATCTTAGCCAATGTCTTCCAGACATCAGTCGCGTTGCAGATCGACTCCACCATCCCAGCTATGGATTGAGACACAGAAGTCAGCAGCCAAGAAACCACCAGAGAATTAAGGTGACTCTATGTGTTCTACTCAGTAGTCGTCGTATCCTTTGGCTTAGTGCACTCTTCCTTCACATATTTTTCGAGCCCCTTGGTCCAAAGGTTCAGCAGCGCCCTCCTAGACCAACTTAAGTAATTTTTCATCCCCTCAAGTTTTATGTCATTGGGTAACAACTCTATCTTCTTCATCACCTACGACAACTTTGGTGCAAACACGGCTGCCCTACTGGATGAGATCTCCTCTAATTTGGCCTGAAACACCCTGGTCACCCCCTCCAGTATCTCCTTCAGCTCCTGCTAGTCACAGGTGTTCCCATCTCCACAGTTGCACTTATCACAGGGACAAGATCAAACGCAACTCAATCACGGGCCGTTCGCCTATATGTAATAACGGCTTTTCTCCATCTCGAATCGTCAGGGATCAGCAGCCATCTGAGCCTCCGCCACTCCATCGCGGCGTGCGTCCAGCGCCACCGATCAGTAGCCGCCCAGAGCCTTTGGAGGCTAGATCTGCCACCATGCCCAGCGGTTGCCGCCGCCGCCATTGATGTCTCCATCGCACCTCCACTAGCCCTAGCAGCTCCTCCGTGCCACCACCGAACCCAGCGGTCGTTGTTGACGTAGGGGTTAACTCGAGCGGGCTAAATCCGAACCCGATCGGATAAACCTGGTAATGGGTTGGACTAGGGTTGAAGATACTTGGGTTCGAGCTCGGATTTGGGTTAAAATATTTGAACCCGATCAAAAATTGGGTTAGGCTCGGGTTATATATATATATATATATATATATATATATATATATATAATATGTCAAGTTTCGGGTTTTATATATATATATATATAAAACCCGAAACTTGACATATTATATATATATATATATATATATATATATATATATATATATATATATATATATATCTTAAATAAAAAATTTAAAATCCTAATTTTCTCCACCTAAACTCTTCAACTCCTTATCTTAAGTCATATTCCAGTTTGTATTTTGTAAAGATCAATGCTTGATTGATATTTGATTATGTGTTTAACATTACTTTTGTTTAAATTATTTTAAAATATTATATTATAACCCGATAAACCCGATGGACCCTACCCAACCCAACCCGAGTTCAACCCGAGCCCAACCCGATCCTTCGTGCTTTGTCTTGGGCTTCATATATTGAACCCGAGGTCGGGTCGGACTTGGGCTCGAGCTAGGCTTATGATTCATCGGGTTGGGCTCGGATTGACCTCAAGTCCGACCCAACCCGTCGAAGTTGCACCCCTACGTTGATGTCTCCGTCGCGCCTCCACCAGCCCTAGCAGCTCCTCCGCGCCACCACAGAACCCAGCCGTCGTCGCTGCCGTTCCGTCGTCGTTAACGGAGGAGAGTGGAGAAAAGAAAAGAAAAAAAGAAGGAAAAAGAATTTCTAAGAAGAAGAAAAATGAAAAAGGATTTATTTTTTCCAGAATTTTTGCTCTGATACCATGTAGAAAGGAATAATTGATGCTTTATTATTCAGGAGAGAGTACATATATATGAGAGTACATATATATGTAGGAGGCAAGCCTCCTCCATATTTCCTATCTGATGTGGGACTAAATAAGTCCTTATAACTCAACAATATTATACTAAATGTCCTATAAAATTCAAATTCTAGATGTAGAAAATGTTCTAAATGTCCTAAAAGGCTAAAACTAAGAATCAAAACCATCTAAATATGATATCATATCATGGTAACAAACTGATAATTATAAAATACACCCCACTCAATCGATATCAGCGTATGAAAAAAAAGCACCTGTAATGAAAATATTTCACATAATTGCAACAAAATATGAAAATATTTCACATAATCGCAACAAAATAAGTACTATACGATCAGGAATAGTTAACTACATGTTACGAATTACAATTTTCTTTCACGAATCATAGTAACAACCAAAATTAGAACACTCGATCAAAGTCAGATTCCAACACTCGATCAAAGTCAGCAGAAGAAGATGAAGATGCAGCATCCCAAGAAGAAAAATCATAAACTCCAAAAAAAAACAGCATCAGCAAAATTCAAAAAAAATTCAAAAGAGTCAAAAAAATCCCAGAATAAAATATTTCACATAATCGCAACAAAATAAGTACTATTCGATCAGGAATAGTTAACTACATGTTACAAATTACAATTTTCTTTCACGAATCATAGTAACAACCAAAATTAGAACATATAAAGAGAACCAAATCACACAGGAATTTCTTCATGACATAGTTCCAAGTCCCAACTGCAACCCAGATTCCAACACTCGATCAAAGTCAGCAGAAGAAGATGAAGATGCAGCATCCCAAGAAGAAAAATCATAAACTCCAAAAAAACAGCATCAGCAAAATTCAAAAAAAAAAAAACCAAAAAAGAGTCAAAAAAAATCCCAGAATAAAATATTTCACATAATCGCAACAAAATAAGTACTATACGATCAGGAATAGTTAACTACATGTTACAAATTACAATTTTCTTTCACGAATCATAGTAACAACCAAAATTAGAACATATAAAGAGAACCAAATCACACAGGAACTTCTTCATGAGATAGTTCCAAGTCCCAACTACAACCCAGATTCCAACACTCGATCAAAGTCAGCAGAAGAAGATGAAGATGCAGCATCCCAAGAAGAAAAATCATAAACTCCAAAAAAAACAGCATCAGCAAAATTCAAAAAAAGTCAAAAAAAATCCCAGAATAAAATTAAAAACAATCAGGGGGCGGGGAGTAGTGGCTACTTTGCCTTTTCTCTGCAAACTCAAAAAAATCAAACAGAACAAAAAAATTCAAACAAACCTTCTACTTCCGCTTACCTTGTGGGGGGAGATAGAGAGAGAGAGAGAGAGAGTAAGAGAGAGAGAGAGAGAGAGAGAGAGAGAGAGAGAGCTTTTTAGGTTTAAGTTTGGTTAACGGGTACAAGTATGACCCAACCAGAGCCGAAAATACTTGTTCACCTCTAATATCCGATATTTTAGTATATGGGAAGATATCAACCGATATATTGAATTTTGAATATGTATCGGCCGAATTTTCTCAAGACAATATGGTCGATATATATATATATCGGTTTAGTCCTCCAACCAATATATTGATCGATATATCAGCCAATATCACCGATACCTATAACACTAACCAATATTGATTGATATATCAGCCGATATCACCGATACCTCCCTTATTTTCTCTCGTCTCGTTCTCTTTTCTTCTACATTTAACTAGGCATCAAAGGAACTTGAAAGGTACTCAACACCCTTTTATTGTTATTCACGGTATTGATGAAGTGAGAAAGGCGACTAGTGCGGTAAAACTCAATGGTGTGAACTACCTAGGATGGTCTAAATCTATCAAAGTAGTACTTAGGGCGAAGAAGAAGTTGAAGTTTTTGGTGGAAGAGCCCTTGCCTGAGCATCGATTGATTTTGAGGATTGGATGAGTGCAAATGCATATGTTATGTCATGATTGTGGCATAGTATGGAACCACGCATCACCCTAATGTTCAGTGGTGTGAGTCCTAAAAAATATTTAGAATCTCTGGAAGTGTCCTACTCACATGCCCGTATATATGAGATATACGAATTATTGTTTAATACAAAGTAGAATATGATGTCTACGAGGAATGTATCGATCATATCAAAGTCACATCTTTGAAACAAATTTCATGACAAGCAAAACTTAATGACAACAATTCTTCAGCAATCACTGCAAAAATTCTCTCTTTTCCAGAAATTTCACTTTCTAATCGACTTATTTCTCTATTATCAAGAGATCATGAATGAACATTCGATATAGGCATCACAAAATTTCTACACATTAACTAAAAATCAAGCAGTAACTCCGAAATTTCTATTAAATCATAGATTAATTGATGGAAGCGAAGAAAACATGTGGAAATTTACGAGAGACGGGTAGGAAGGAGATGTACCTCTGTGGAAACGAGAAGAGGAGGAGGAGCCGGCGGCTAAAATCCTAGCCCTAATTTCTCAACAGAGAAGAGAGAGAACTGGGAGAGGCGCTGCGAGTCGTTTAACTAAAGGGCCTGTGTTTGGGTAACATCTGCCGCTTGATGGAGATCTAACTGTGAGGCCTCGTTTGGTTCACGGAAAGGAAATCAATTCCCATGTATTTTTCATGAGGATGGAAAAGTAGAATTCCTATCAAATTTTCTTTTCTATGTTTGGTTGGTGTAGAAAAAAAAAGAAAAAATATATCATTGTTCCAGCAATATCCAATATCAACATAATTATAATGAAAAGTTAATTGATAAAATAGGTAATAAATCAATGCTACTTTTGTCATAATGTTTGGTAATTAATGCTGGAAAAGGAGGAGGGAAAATGAATCCCATGGGTAATGAGAGGAACCATATTCACTCCTATTTTTTTCCATATCAGAAAAGTGTTTCCTAAATTTGTGGCTACCAAACAAAGGAAAGGAACGAATTTTCTTTCCGGATTCCTTGAATCCGTGAACCAAACGAGGCCTGAATGTGTCGATAGAGTATCCCGCTCTTGGAAGTTTATAGAAATGTCCTCTTTTTTATTTGTAATTACGGAAATATTTCCTTGGATATAAAATTAGAAATTATAGAAGAAAAATTATAGAAGATAAAGGGAATTGAAATTGCAAATAGACTTTTACCATGTCCACGATTTCAAGATAGATTACCAAAACTATCCTCAATTTATTATTATTTCTTATAATAAAATTTATACCTTTTCTTATAAATTAAGGATAATTTTGGTAACACACCTTGAAAATTCGTAGACATTGCAAAAATTTCCTTGGCAATTACAGTTAAAAAAAGGCTAATTAGCATTTAGACCCTGTATTTTATAACAGTTTATAGTTTAAGCTCTGACATATCAAATTGGAAAGTGTGGACTTTGAATTTTTATTTTTTGCTTCATTTCTTCCATTATACCCTCTCGAGCTTATATAGGAAAGTTTCATTGTCAGGCATGGATGGTATAATAGGAAAAAGAAAATCAAAATTAAAAATTTAGAGTCAAAATTTTTTAATTTGACACATCAGAGCTTAAACTATAAGCTGGTATAAAATCTAGAGTCTAAACGTTAATTAGCCCAAGATAATAATAAATATCTAAATGTACAAAGTCTCAGATGAAACGGTAAATATTCCATTTCAAATGATAAATTGTGCTTTCAAAAACATTTAACATTTGAAGTTTTTCGTTCGGCTATTTTTTTATGATGGAAATGGTAAAAATCTAAAAAGCAAACATATTTTATTTGTCGTTTTGGCCAATATCTTAACGGAAACGCCAAGTCTTCTATTTCAACCTGAACCAAACTAATGTTACACCAATAGATGTTCTATTTTAATGAAACAAATTAATGTTCTATGTTAATGAAATTTTCTAAGAATTTTCATTAAAGTCCAGATTTTAAACATAACATAATCAAGAATATTCAAAATCTTTTCCAACTCGTATTCATTTTAAAATTTAGAATAATTTCAAACCATAAAATTAGGGTTGTCAATGGATTTGATTCTACCTACGCTTCACGTAAAAACCAAATTCGACTCCTAAAATTATTTTAGGGTGTGTTTGATTGCATGGTGGAAAATACGTGAAAAAGAAATTAATTTCATGGAATTATTTTCCTAGGAAAAAATTTTCATGAAATTATAAAATTTTCCATGGAAAATTTAATTTGGGTGTTTGATTGTCATTATTTTCCACGAAAAATAATTATTTTTCATGGAAAATGATATTTTCCTATGGGTTGGACAAGTTTCATTTTTCACCATTTTAGAAGAAAATATGGAAAATGATAATTTTTTGGAAAATAATTCCATGGAAAAATATAAGCTATCAAACACTATTATTTTTTTTTTGTGTTGTATTTTGAACGTCTGGACACGAGTCTTATCCCTGTTCTCCATCGGGCTTCAATGTTTTACCTCCATCTCCATCCCCGTTAAACAATGCACTCCCTGTCCCTGTCCCCTACCCCGTCCCGTTAGCACTTTCAGGACCGAATTTTCTCGTCTCTGTCTCTTGCCCGGTTAACAATTTTTTATGTATATTATAAGCTAAAAAAAATATTTTTATTCAAAAAAATATAATACATGTTAATAAAACATGGTTTTCATAAAAAAAAATTACTAGATAGATCATGAAACCATACCAATGGGTTGCACATATGGGTGTAAGTAATCGGGGTTGGGTATTTACTGGGACATGGAGTATTATACTCATACCCGTCTCCGAACCAAACTAGAGAATTTTTTTAATCCCCATCCCCGCCCCCATCCCCGTTTTTAAATCCCCAAATCTTCCCCCGTCGGTGAAAAAAATCAAGTTCGAGAAAAATTGCCAGCCCTAGTATTGATGGAGAAAACTACTAGGCACATTCTATAGGAGGCTCCATAGTTGATGGTGTTAGTGATACTGTGCCGATTGATGAGAGTAGAGAAGGATTAGATACTAAATATAAGTGTTGTAAGAAAACTTTGGAGTCTAAGGATTCTACAATTAGTAGAACTAAGTAGACTATATGAAATGTTATGAAATAATCATATTTAACTCTCAACCATCACAATATTTCTAAAGCTTTGGTGCACTAGCATAGACTTTAACATTGTCTAATAGCAACCTAGGTTAGAATTCTTGGGCATAATTTAAAGGAAATTATATCGCTACATAAATCCAGCTCTCTGCCTAAAATTGAGCCAACGACTTGTTGGAGGTATATTGGGATAATGTAAATTGTAATCCCACTTTCTCTAATAACAATTTTTATCTATTGTTTTTATGCATTCAATTAATTTTAGAAGTTATTTGATTATCCATATTCTGATTTTGGGGCTAGACACAACCCTTTTAGGGTTAAACCTATAAGTCCAGCTGTAAGCCATAGCTAGACTTAAGCCACAGATCGGGCCAAACCTTAGGACCAATTCTTATTAGGCAAGCCCACAACTTTAGCAAGCCCACAACTTTAAGATTTGACTTTAGTTCAGAACCACCAACTCATACTTCATATTAGTCTTCTCCCTTCGATGCTTGACCAACGGCAAGCAGCGACGCCCTTGGTTGCATGTCACGGAAGAAGGCAAGTTTAAAAAATTACTAGCTAATGAATTTAAGCACTAGGGAACTTAGCTAGAAGTCCTTTTAGATTAGTTATAGGACTTAGTTTAAAATGTTCTAAATTCTTTTTCCCCTATTTTAGGTGATTCAGAAGACAATGCCATTTTAGGAAGAAGGCAAGTACTTGTGACTCAATTAAATTACATATTGCATGAATATTCATATTTATATGTTTCCTTGCTTATTGTTTCACTTGCTTGCATGTTCATCGTGTTGTGTCGGAAAGGGAAGAACATTATAAAGCATGTAGTCACCTAAGCCTTGACATATATTCAATTTTTTTATAGAGTACATGATATATCTTATACCTAGACATGACTGCTAGTATATCATTACACTATACATTATGTCCATTTACTTGACTGCTACTATATAGTACATGATATGCCTTATACTATATTAGACTGTTAGCATATCATTACTTTATACCTTACCCATGTTAATATAGCGTACATGGTATACCTTATTATCACGTCCCAGAACCAGAATACTGGAGAGCGGGAGCAGACATAGCCAGCTACGTATATTGAAGTGCAACCCACCTCGCTATACGGTCACGGCTGTCTAGATACATGAGGGTTTAACTACAAGCCAACAGTCTCTTATAGTCATGAACAATCCTAGTGTCTCAATCACAAGCAAGTAAGTGTTACAAGATGTAAGATCACCAAATATACAATAGTAAGGCGTCCCAAACATTACATATTCAGCTGATCATGAAGCTAGTCGTTACAACATGTCAGGACTAGCAAGAGTTTAGTCATACATGATCAACCCTAGGATCCGTCAATCATGTTACAGCCCGTAGGCAGACAGTAAATAAGGTACAATACGAGCTAACACGTGCTCGCCGGCTAAACGCCTCAAAAGAATAATTTTACAATAAAGTGGGAGGACAAGAAGAAACCCACTCATTGCCAGGGTTACGCCTGGTGGTCACCATCTGGCTGGAAGATAGGTGGATCCTCTGGTGCTGCTCCGATATCTGGCCACACAAAACCAGCTGGGTCAAACCCCAGAAAGAGCAAGTGCCACAAAGAAGGCTTCACTTAGGAACTAAAACCAGCATATCACAATAGAATATTTAAGATAATAAATAAAGAACTGATAATAATAGAGATAACAACAGTAAACTGAGTACGAGAAAACTATTCAAGTAGCCAGGTCACAACCCTTAAACCAAACAAGGACCGAGGTTGTAACCCTTCACCTGAATAGAAACCCGTCTCAAATACTATTGGTATAGTGAAGACAATAAATGAAGAGAGGACACAGAACTGCTCCGGAAGCCAGGTTACAACCTTTAAACCAAACAAGGACCGGGGTTGTAACCCTTCGCCTGAGCAGAACTGGACCCCTGATCTTTATTACTAAGGTCGGTATAAATAATTAATCATGCTTGTTGAAGTAAGGTAAAACATGACGAGCATGACACGGGGTGCAATAAGACAATAAACGAAGAGAGGACACAGAACTGCTCCGGGAGCCAGGTTACAACCCTTAAACCAAACAAGGATCGGGGTTGTAACCCTTCGCCTGAACAGAACTGGACCCCCGATCGTTATTGTTAAGGCAAGCATCAATAATCATGTCATGTCACAATCTTGCACAGGATCAGGATAAGACATGCTAGAATAAACTCCATCCAATCAATCACGGCCAATCAAGAGTACGGCTTGATACTTTTAACTAACTAGGGTTATCACAGCCTAGTTACTAGCAAGATGCAATGAGATTATCCCAACAGCCACAAGTCCTGCAGACCATCCGGTTATCCGGGTCGAATGTCCGTTTATGAAGGGTGTACCACATGACTGTGTGCTGGAAATGTGGCCTACTCGTCGGTAGGCTACAAGTCCACTTGATGCGCCCAGATAACAGGATTGCCTGTAGCTGGAAATCTCTTCATGACTACTGAATCATTCTAGTTAATTAGCCTTAGTCAAATTCAGTAGGTACCCCTGACCGTGGTACTCAGGGATCCCCATCCTAGACATGATGTAAGACAGTACCAGCTTATTTGTACAAACACAATCGCCCACGGTGTCCAGGTCTTTCATACTTGTCATGTCGTGCTAGCTGTCGTAACAGCATATCGAGGTGTATCATGTCAGGGTTGCTTATCAAGAGTGCGCCATGATGGGCCACTATCGTGTTCTATCCTTACAACATTATAAATGAGAAAAGTTACATAAATAGTTAATAACATATTCTTGAAGCCAAGGAAAAGATCTACAACTTTTATGTTGGGAGTTGGAAGAAATTCTGACCATAAATCAGCCAAATAGGACAAGAAAAACAATCAAATTAGACAGTATACGGCCAAGGGTGAATTGGGAGCTCATGCGGCAGTAGATGGGTACCCATCTATGCGGCTGAGTAAGTGGGTACCCATCTATGCGGCTGAGTGAAATGAATCTCATGCAGCTGGGTAAGTGGGTACCCATCTATGCGGCTGAGTAAGTGGGTACCTATCTATGCGGCTGAGTAAAATGAATCTCATGCGGCTGGGTGAATGAATCTCATGCGGCTGAGTGAATGAATCTCATACGGCTGAGTAAGTGGGTACCCATCTATGCGGCTGAGTAAGTGGGTACCCATTTATGCGGCTAAGTAAAATGAATCTCATGCGGCTGGGTGAATAAATCTCATGCGGCTGAGTAAGTGGGTACCCATCTATGCGGCTGAGTAAAATGAATCTCATGCGGCTGGGTGAATGAATCTCATGCGGCTGAGTGAATGAATCTCATGCGGCTGAGTAAGTGGGTACCCATCTATGCGGCTGAGTAAGTGGGTACCCATCTTCTCAGAAAACCTGAGAATGATGGCCATGGAACCCTTAGCTTCCAAGCTCCATAAAACCTTCACCGTGAGTCCAAATTTGGACTTCCATAGGTCAAAATGGGGTAGAACGAAATTCTCTACAACATGGAACCATCAAAACTTGAAAATAACAATTTTAAGTAGATCAAAACCCAATAAATCTGAAAATACTATAAACTTAGATCTACACAAATTGAGCCATGGAGACTAAAAATGCCAAGTACTAAAGTGTGTTAGAATGCTGTGAAGAAGAGAATAGAACAATAAAATTTGTGTTCCTCCATAAAGCAAGATGCACTTGCCTAAGCTCTCTCTCTCTCTCTCTCTCTCACTCTCCTGGTGGTTGAAGAAGTAATGGTGGAGAAGAAGAAGTAAATGAAGAGAGAGAATGAGGGGAATGGATTAAATAAGAAGGGTGGTGGTAGGTAGGAGGGTTCACCTTGGCTTATGATGAACCAAAGTAAACCAAGCCAGCCGAACCAACCCAAGAATAAACCAGCTAATAAAATGCTAGAATAAATTAAGTAGGGAGACATACAATACGGGTCAAATTACGTATACGTATACCAAGATACGCAATACGAACCACAGGCATTACAACTCTACCCACCTTAAAAAAATTCTGTCCTCGAAATTTAATTAAGAGGCTAGAGAGACAAGAATAAGCTATACTATCACAGGCAAGCTATACTAGGCAATCAATCAATCAACCAATCAATCGTGCAAGCAAGGAATCGAAGACAAGAGGCATAAGGAAGGCGTTATACCTCACGAGTCAAATAGGTCGGGATATCGCGATCGGATATCATCCTCACGCTCCCACGTTGACTCACCCAAAGAGTGATGACCCCAAGCAACTCGGACTAACTTGATAGTCTTGTTCTTGAGTGTCTTCTCTCTTCGGTCCAATATAGACACGGGCCTCTCCTCATACGAAAGGTTGGTACCAACAACCAACTCCGAATGATCCATGATGTGGCTCGGGTCTGGGATATACCGTCGCAGTTGGGATACATGGAATACGGCATGCACCTCACGTAGCGATGGTGGAAGAGCGAGGCGATAGGATACATCTCCTACTCGCTCCAGAATATCGAACGGTCCTATATACCTAGGACTAAGCTTTTTCCGCACGCCGAAACGAATGACGCCACGGGTAGGCGAGATCCTAAGGAATACATGGTCGCCGACAGAAAATTCAAGGGGTCGCCGATGAGAATCGGCCCAATGACGTTGGCGATCTTATGCAACTCGAAGATGATCTCGGACTCTTCTGACCACCTCAACTGTCTGAGCAATCATTTCTGGACCGAGCATCTGTCTCTCTCCGACATCGTCCCATGCTAGCGGGGATCGGCACTTCCTACCATACAGTGCCTCGAACGGTGCCATCTAGATACTAGCTTGGAAACTGTTGTTGTACGAGAACTCCACCAGGTGTATGTGATCTTCCCACGAACCACCGAAGTCGAGTGTACATGACCGCAACATATCTTCAAGAGTCTGGATCGTGCGTTCCGACTGGCCATCTGTCTGTGGGTGATACGCTGAGCTGAACTGGAGGCGAGTCCCCAAACTCTCTTGCAGGCTGCGCCAAAAGTGCGACGTGAATCTCGAATCTCTGTCCGAGGTGATACTGACTGGTACTCTGTGCAATCTGACAATCTGCCGAAGATACATCTTCGCTAGCTGAGCCGTCGACTGACCCACTCTGAACGGGAGAAAGTGAGCCACCTTCGTGAGCCTGTCTATGACAACCCAAATAGCGTCTCTGCCTGCCGGGGATCTAGGCAATCCAGTCACAAAATCTATGGTTATATGCTCCCATTTCCACTCTGGAATTGGAAATGGTTGAAGTAGTCCAGCTGGTCTCTGATGTTCAGCCTTAACTTGTTGGCAGACTAAACAACGAGAGACGAACCGGGCTATCTCCCTCTTCATGCCATTCCACCAAAAGTGCTGGTGGATATCACGGTACATCTTTGTGCCACCGGGATGAATGGAATACTGCGAACTGTGAGCCTCTGTCATGATCTCCTGTCTGATATCTCCACTGGGTACACAAAGACGCTTCCCATGTCGAAGGGTACCGTCTTCATGGATACATAACTCTGGTCTTCGTCCTGCCTCACACTCTGCTCTGAGTTGCTAAAGCTTGGAATCTGCTGACTGCGCCATCCGGATCCTCTCGACGATAGTGGACTGAACTTGCATGCTGGCCATCAATGCCATACTGGAAGGGAGGACAACTTCTATACCCATCTTCTGAAAATCGGCTAACAGCTCTGGTTGCACTGTTAGGAAATAAACTCCGGCTCTCATGCTCAATGCATCTGCAACAACGTTGGCCTTCCCAGGATGATATTGCAGGTTGACATCATAATCCACAAGTAGCTCTAGCCACCTTCTCTGACGCATATTAAGGTCCTTCTGGGTGAAAACATACTTCAGACTCTTGTGGTCGGTGAAAATCTCCACCCTATCTCCATACAGGTAGTGTCTCCACAACTTAAGTGCAAACACTACAGCTGCCAGCTCTAAGTCATGGGTTGGGTAATTCCTCTCATGATCACGAAGTTGTCATGACGCATAAGCTATTACCTTCCCATACTGCATCAGAACACATCCTAAGCCTCTGTCTGAAGCATCACAATACACTGAGAATCCTCCGGTTCCATCTGGAAGCGTGAGAATAGGAGCCGTCATCAAGCCTCGCTTCAACTTCTCAAAAGAATCATGGCACTCTGTTGTCCAAGCAAACTGTACATCTTTGCGGGTCAACTGGGTCAATGGCGCTGAAATCCGAGCAAAGTCTGAAACAAATCGTCGGTAGTAGCCGGCCAATCCAAAAAAACTGCGAACTTCTGCGACTGTACTGGGCACTGGCCACGACTCAATAGCCACGATCTTCTGGGGATCTACCTCCACTCCTCCTCGGGTGATGATATGACCCAAGTACGAAATGCGATCGAGCCAGAACTCGCATTTACTAAACTTGGCATACAACTTGTGCTCTCTGAGAATCTGGAGAACCATACGAAGATGCTGCTCATGCTCCACCTCACTCTTGTTGTAGACCAGGATGTCGTCTAAGAACACAATCACAAACTGATCCAAATAAGGCATAAAGATACGATTCATGAGGTCCATGAATACTGCCGGCGCATTGGTTGCTCCAAAGGGCATAACAAGGAACTCCCAATACCCATACCGGGATCTAAAAGCTATCTTCGGGATGTCCTGCTCTCTGACTCTGATCTGATGGTACCCTGACCGCAAGTCGATCTTCGAGAACACTGCTGCCCCTTGGAGTTGATCAAACAAGTCATCTATCCTCGGGAGAGGGTATCTGTTCTTGATTGTCACTGAGTTCAAGGTACGATAATCTACACATAACCTGGACGTACCATCCTTCTTTTTCACAAGAAGCATCGGGGCTCCCCAAGGCGATCAACTAGCACGAACGAATCCCTTGGTTCTGAGTTCTTCAATCATCTTGTACAATATCTCTAGCTCTGATGGCGCCATCCTGTAGACTCTCTCTGACACTGGAGCTGTTCCGGGAATCAAGTCGATGGTAAACTCGATCTCTCGCTCTAGCGGCATCCCTGGAAGCTCTTCTGGGAAAACATCTGAAAACTCTTCGACTATCCGAGGCAACTGCACTGCTGCTACTGCCATCCGCAATAATGGAGGAGAAGGTTCAACTTCGCCTCGGGAGAAGGAAAACTCCGGCTCGCCTGGAATGCTAAAAATAACCCTGCCAATGTGGCAGTCTATCCTAGCATACTGGTCCCTCAACCAATCAATCCCTAAGACCACATCATAATCGGCCATCGGGAACTCTATCAATCTAGCAGGGAATTCTCTACCGCTAACTACGATCCGACACGAGGAAAATACCCTATCTACTCCCACAAGTCCGTTACCAGTAAGTATATTGAGCCTTACTGATAATGACTCGGGCTCCAGTCCTACCCGTGTCGTGAATCGTGCAGACATAAATGAATGCGAGGCACCAGAATCAAATAGTACTGAAGCTGGAAAGGTGTTGACGAGAATAGTACCTGCCACCACCTCACCTGGTGCTACTCCTTCCTCTCCCATGGTCAAAGCCAGCACTTGACCATGTCCTCTGGGTGCGGGTCCCCTCTGCTAAAAATTCCTCTGCCTGCTCTGGATCAGGGCTTGGGCTTGGGCATACTGCTGCGGTCTCTGCTGCTGGAATGCCTGGGCCTGCGTCGGCAATGGCCTCGGGAACAGGTACTGCAGTTGCTGCTGCGGCTGGACCGGTGCTGGTCCTCTAACTGAAGGACTAGAGAAGGCCGACGAACTCCTCCTGTTCGGGCAGTTCCCAACCCTGTGGTCCGGGGCACCATAAACCAAGCACAAACACTGTGCTCTGCGACACTCTGATACCATATGTCCTGGCTTCCCGCAGTGTGAACATCCCACTGTGGAAGACTGCTTCTGCTTCTGCTGCTGAGGGTGCGTCGGGGTTGAATGTTGAACCGACGTCACTGAGACTGTCCGCCTTGGAGCTCCAATAGTCAAGGCTCTGGCTGCCGGGGCTGGCGCCGAAGACTGATTCATCTGACCGTGGGATCGCTTCCGACCTCCGGTCCTATCCACGATCCTCTGGGAGGTATACTCATGCCTCCTAGCTGCTCTCAATACTGCATCAAAAGTCTGATGCTCAAACTGCTCTACTGCCAATAAAATCTCTAGGTGGAGCCCCTGCTGGAACCGCTGGGCTCTATCGAACTCGGTCGCCACCAAGGTGGAAGCAAACCGACTAAGCCTGGAGAACTCGGCCGCATATCCATCGACCGTCCTGCCCATCTGCTTCAGATTTGTAAACCTCGTCTGTAGGTCATATCGAGCTACAGCATCAAAATACTTGGTCTGGAATCTCTCCCTGAATACTGCCCATGAAATAGGGGCCACTAATCCATCGGCCTGCACTGCCCACCAGCTGCGGGCAAGATCTAGTAACTGCAGGCGTACCACAGCCACCTTCTCGTTCTCTGGAGTCCTGGCTGCTTCTAGAATCACCTCTGTGTCCTGAAGCCATGCATCTGCAGCGATCGCATCTTCACTGCCGTCGAAGAAGGGAGGGTTCAAGCGCTTGAAGCTGTTGGCCGCGCTATTACTCTGATAACCGCCTCTGGTCAAAGCATCTGCCACCGCCTGGTGCAAGGCATCTCCGTGACGATCCTGGGAAGCTAATAGGGACCTGATGAGACCCACTAAAGTGCCATCATCAGGCTCTGCAGGCTGGACGGGCTGAATTGGTGGCTCTCCTCCGGTAGGCATGACTCTGGAGGCTACTCCTGAATGTTGGACTTGATCTCCGGGTTGCTGCTGGTCCACAGGAGGTGCTCCGCCTTGCTGATCGGCAGATCCAGGAACAATGTCACTGAAGAAGACGACATAGGGAATAATAAGGAAGGACCAGGACAGATCAACGATACAAGCATGTGATCAGGTCAAGATTACAGGGATTCAGAAGATACGAGCAGAGATCAAGGACGAGTACTGATTGAGACATCTATTCGATAAACCCTCACATATCTTGATTTACAAGACCTGCATGGGCCACCACTTAAACCATGTCACGCCCTAGAACCAGAATACTGGAGAGCGGGAGCAGACATAGCCAGCTACGTATATTGAAGTGCAACCCACCTCGCTATACGGTCACGGCTGTCTAGATACATGAGGGTTTAACTACAAGCCAACAGTCTCTTATGGTCATGAACAATCCTAGTGTCTCAATCACAAGCAAGTAAGTAAGTGTTACAAGATGTAAGATCACCAAATATACAATAGTAAGGCGTCCCAAATATTACATATTCAGCTGATCATGAAGCTAGTCGTTACAACATGTCAGGACTAGCAAGAGTTTAGTCATACATGATCAACCCTAGGATCCGTCAATCATGTTACAGCCCGTAGGCAGACAGTAAATAAGGTACAATACGAGCTAACACGTGCTCGCCGACTAAACGCCTCAAAAGAATAATTTTACAATAAAGTGGGAGGACAAGAAGAAACCCACTCGTTGCCAGGGTTACGCCTGGTGGTCACCATCTGGCTGGAAGATAGGTGGATCCTCTGGTGCTGCTCCGATATCTGGCCACACAAAACCAGCTGGGTCAAACCCCAAAAAGAGCAAGTGCCACAAAGGCGGCTTCACTTAGGAACTAAAACCAGCATATCACAATAGAATATTTAAGATAATAAATAAAGAACTGATAATAATAGAGATAACAACAGTAAACTGAGTACTAGGAAACCATTTAAGTAGCCAGGTCACAACCCTTAAACCAAACAAGGATCGAGGTTGTAACCCTTCACCTGAATAGAAACCCGTCTCAAATGCTATTAGTATAGTGAAGACAATAAATGAAGAGAGGACACAGAACTGCTCCGGAAGCCAGGTTACAACCTTTAAACCAAACAAGGACCGGGGTTGTAACCCTTCGCCTGAGCAGAACTGGACCCCTGATCTTTATTGCTAAGGCCGGTATAAATAATTAATCATGCTTGTTGAAGTAAGGTAAAACATGACGAGCATGACATGGGGTGCAATAAGACAATAAACGAAGAGAGGACACAGAACTGCTCCGGGAGCCAGGTTACAACCCTTAAACCAAACAAGGATCGGGGTTGTAACCCTTCGCCTGAACAGAACTGGACCCCCGATCGTTATTGTTAAGGCAAGCATCAATAATCATGTCATGTCACAATCTTGCACAGGATCAGGATAAGACATGCTAGAATAAACTCCATCCAATCAATCACGGCCAATCAAGAGTACGGGTTGATACTTTTAACTAACTAGGGTTATCACAGCCTAGTTACTAGCAAGATGCAATGAGATTATCCCAACAGCCACAAGCCCTGCAGACCATCCGGTTATCCGGGTCGAATGTCCGTTTATGAAGGGTGCACCACATGACTGTGTGCTGAAAATGTGCCCTACTCGTCGGTAGGCTACAAGTCCACTTGATGCGCCCAGATAATGGGATTGCCTGTAGCTGGGAATCTCTTCATGACTACTGAATCATTCTAGTTAATTAGCCTTAGTCAAATTCAGTAGGTACCCCTGACCGTGGTACTCAGGGATCTCCATCCTAGACATGATGCAAGATAGTACCAGCTTATTTGTACAAACACAATCGCCCACGGTGTCCAGGTCTTTCATACTTGTCATGTCATGCTAGCTGTCGTAACAGCATATCGAGGTGTATCATGTCAGGGTTACTTATCAAGAGTGCGCCATGACGGGCCACTATCGTGTTCTATCCTTACAACATTATAAATGAGAAAAGTTGCATAAATAGTTAATAACATATTCTTGAAGCCAAGAAAAAGATCTACAACTTTTATGTTAGGAGTTGGAAGAAATTCTGACCATAAATCAGCCAAATAGGACAAGAAAAACAATCAAATTAGACAGTATACGGCCAAAGGTGAATTGGGGGCTCATGCGGCAGTAGATGGGTACCCATCTATGCGACTGAGTAAGTGGGTACCCGTCTATACGGCTGAGTGAAATGAATCTCATGCGGCTGGATAAGTGGGTACCCATCTATGCGGCTGAGTAAGTGGGTACCCATCTATGCGGCTGAGTAAAATAAATCTCATGCGGCTGGGTGAATGAATCTCATGCGGCTGAGTGAATGAATCTCATACGGCTGAATAAGTGGGTACCCATCTATGCGGATGAGTAAGTGGATACCCATCTATGCGGCTGAGTAAAATGAATCTCATGCGGCTGGGTGAATGAATCTCATGCGGCTGAGTGAATGAACCTCATGCGGCTGAGTAAGTGGGTACCCATCTATGCGGCTGAGTAAATGGGTACCCATCTTCTCAGAAAACCTGAGAAGGATGGCCATGGAACCTTTAGCTTCCAAGCTCCATAAAACCTTTACCGTGAGTCCAAATTTGGACTTCCATAGATCAAAATGGGGTAGAACAAAATTCTCTACAACATGGAACCATCAAAACTTGAAAATAACAATTTTAAGTAGATCAAAACCCAAGAAATCCGAAAATACTATAAACTTAGATCTACACAAATTGAGCCATGGAGACTAAAAATGCCAAGTACTAAAGTGTGTTAGAATGCTGTGAAGAAGAGAATAGAACAATAAAATTTGTGTTCCTCCATGAAGCAAGATGCACTTGCCTAAGCTCTCTCTCTCTCTCTCACTCTTCTCGTGGTTGAAGAAGTAATGGTGGAGAAGAAGAAGTAAATGAAGAGAGAGAATGAGGGGAATGGATTAAATAAGAAGGGTGGTGGTAGGTAGGAGGGTTCACTTTGGCTCATGATAAACCGAAGTAAACCAAGCCAGCCGAACCAACCCAAGAATAAACCAGCTAATGAAATGCCAGAATAAATTAAGTAGGGAGACATGCAATACGGGTCAAATTACGTATATGTATACCAAGATACGCAATACGAACCACAGACATTACACTTATTACCTACTAGACTGCTAGCATACTATTGCCCTATACACTAGACTTGATAGCCCTACATGCTAAAAATATTTTTATGCATAATTCATGTAGCTAGTGCATATGTCAGATATTTCTTCTTATGTATTGCCAGTTCATGTTCTATTACTTTTGATACTCCATTGTGATTTAGTTGAGCCACTATGTACTTTGCTCTGTTTTCTGACAGGATCGTTGATTACAGGTGAGACTGATCAGTTAGCTTACCCAGAGTACTATGTACAGCAGGGAGACCCAGCAGCGGAGCTCACTCCGGATGCTCATCAGGACCAGGATTATATTCTTGGACTTTAGATTCATGTTTAGGGATATTGATTGGTTGTATTGTGATTTGAGCTTGTTGCAGGATTTTAGTTAACTTTTATATTCGTTACCGATTTTGTATCTGAATATTCATATAAAAGGTTGTAATAACTATATATAGTGATATGTGGTGGCACTAGTAGTAGCTATATCGTGATAGATGTAATGATGAGCAATGAATATGAAATATAACATGATGATTACTAAAGTATAGATGGTTGACTACTGCTGTCAACGACAGTGTAGGCTGGGTATGACTCAATTCGTACCCGATTATTCGAGAACAGGTCGTAACATATTTTTATAGTGGCCCATGCAGGTCCTTAGAAAACTTATCATAACATAGAACCGTTATGATATGCTTTTCTGTCTCTGTTTGTTCGGCTAATACACAATACACCAACTATCACTTATGTTGCCTTTCCTACCATTTCAGAAAATGGCAAAGGAAAAACAAGACCAGCCATCGCGTGGCCGCACTCCTAGTGTGGTCAACTTCGAAAGATGATCTTCTGCCCCACTTGCGGGTCCAGAGTGCACTAACACTCATGCCCCACCTTCTACCGTAGGAGCTTCCACCTGACGATCTATTAGTTCCATGGGGGAACTCAGATGCACAAGTTGATTTACAGATTACTTGAGGCACAGAGGGCATAGACTCAGAGTTTATTAGATGCTTAGAGGGATCAGGCCTAGGGATTATTAGAGTCTCAAAGGGAGCAATCTACCATTCTCTAAAAGGTTATAGAGAATGCCCGACTATCTACTCTAGCTGCCATGGAGAAGCCAGTAACCCCTCTTCCACACCACCACCACCCCATATCAAACCCTCGACCCTGTCACAGATGTCACGACCCGCTCCCGAATAGTCGGACACGAGTCGGACACGCCCAGCCTTTGTCATTAGACACGACAAAGTAAGTTGTACCAATCTAGGAAAAACTAACCAGATATCAAGACAAGTATGAAAATACAGCATCTATAAATGTGTCCCAGAAAAGAAGTACATATCTCAGAATTTATTACAATCCAGCAAATGAAAGTAAGTCTACTAGTCTCAATACAAGGAAAATAATATGGAAATACTAATGGTAAACTCTAGGCTTCTGCTGTCATGACCCGCACCCGCTTTTCGGACGCGAGTCCGTAAGCAAGCCCAGCTACGTATAGAACGGACTCCAGCCCGACTCGAATACGTAAACACTGTCAAGGCTATGGTATACTGCCAAATCATGGCAAACAATCTATATCTCAATCCACAATAAGAATATGAAACATGAATGAATACTATGGGTCGTGGTCTGCAGCCCACTAGCATAAATGTTCGATAAGACTCTAAGGAATATAACAAGAGTCTACAACTGAAACAAAGAACAGGATAACTCATGATAAGGTATGAAAGCACGAGCGGATAATAAGCACAATAACGGTACCTGAATCCCGTAAGAACCGCAAATCCTCCGCCAATCAGAACTACTAGCTAACTCCATGCAATCACTAAACCTGAGGAGATCATCAGGTCCTCAGAGGACATAGCAAGATACATAATATACATGCCTATCTAACAATTTTATCATACGCAAGAAAGTAAGCAAGAAAGAACAAGAATAAGATAAATGACTACGAACACGAACACGAACACGAATGCGAACACAGATACGAACACTAGAACAACTACGTATAAATGAACTGCCGGATGAACGATAATCACGAGATCAATGGAAGAAACCAAACCCTCATCCCGAGTGTGGACTCACTGGTTTGAACTAAATACTAACCCTCATCCCGAGTGCAGACTCTCTGGTTAGTACTAACCCTCGTCCCTAGTGTGGACTCTCTGGTTAGTTCACGGCAAGGCACCCTCGTCCCGAGTGTGGACTCTCTGGTGCAAATACTACATCCTCGTCCCGTGTGTGGACTCTCTGATGTAAACACCCTCGTCCCGAGTGTGGACTCTCTGGTGCAAGTCAAGTTAAGTCAAGTCTACACCCTCGTTCCGAGTGTGGACTCTCTGGTGCAATAATCGACATCCTAGTCCCTAGTGTGGACTCACGGATGTAAACAGATCAAGAAAAACATCCTCGTCCCGTGTGTGGACTCTCTGGTGCCAAGGAAGCAATGTCAAGGATTTAGCAGTTCACTACACGCACTCGTTCTATGACACGACTCAAGCAAGGTACTGACGAGAAACTCCAAATGTGAAACACAAGGCCAAAACATGAACATGGCTATAAACAATAAAAACAACTCCACAGAAAATAACACGAAAAAACACATGTCCATCAATAATCCAAAAACTGGAAACTGAAATAAAATGCATGTAAATAAAACTGTAGAGGGAGGCAAGGTATACTTGCCTGGAGGTTGCACGCAAATCCAATATCAATCTAGTCCACTGCTAAATCATAAAGTCCAAACATCACAACGGTCTCCGAAAGCTGAAACAGACAATGCCAACAGTCTCAGAATAGTCAAATTAACTAGGATTGCCTGTCCTTAAGTCCAATTCTGGACACAGGGGCAAAACGGTAATTTTGGGCAAAAACGATGTCCGTCGTTGGACCAGCTTTGCACCGAAAAGCGTGCCAGAGTCAATGGTCTCTAAAGTCATCAAACTATATGTCTACAGATCCGATTTTCCGATACGAACCCAACCGTATGTCCAAAGTTGGATTTCGGCGGGCCGTGCACAAAATCGCCCGTTGAGTGGGACCGTGGGGCCCGTAAAACGACGTACGATTCGACTGTCTCAAATTTGGACCAAACTTGGCATACAGGACCAGAAAAACAATACGGTCCTGTTGGCGTAAGTTTCGTCTCGATCTGACGAGCGTGCACAAAGTAATTGAGAAATTTGCAAAGTACACGATGCGGTGAATTTTGACGGATACGCATCAAATTCGTCGCGCACACGCGACCAATTTGAATTCTGTCAAAGCCCACACGACCACGAAGCCGTCACGCAGCTTTCGATGCCTTCGGTTCGCGACCATGTCGCCCGGAATGGCGGGACGCACGTCGTGTGGGTGAAATTCTATGTTTTGAAAATAGATTTTTCGTGATTTTCAACTTGGTTTTAAACAGAGTTTAATCCACTAGAAAATAAACTAAAAGTGGGGTCTCAATCTCGGTTATGTCGTCTACAAGCCTGTTTAATTAGATTTTTGAGAACCCTAATACGTTGTTCGAAATCTGGCTTCCAATATAGATGATTGGACTGAAATTGTGTTCTGTCAACACGCAGTTTTTCTTCGACTTTGTGTCGAATTCTAGGATAGCATGGTGCGTCTCGACGCGAAGTGTTTGAAGGAAATTAAAGACGTATATGTGAACTTCATACCAGAGAAAGAAGATCGCAAGACGATCGAGTGTTTGTCGAGAAGCGTAGCCACGAAATCAGCCTCTCGAGCCGCTGCTGCTGTCAACTTCCCGTGCGCGCGTGCGCTGTGTCCTGTCGTGCGCGTGTCCGGCCGACTCTGGCCGTCGTGGCGGCGGCGGGCGGCGCGCCTAGGGTCGGAGAAGGTGCCGTCGGGTGTGGGTGGCGTGGATGAGCTAGGGTTTTGAGAGTTTTCGTTAGTTTTCGATCGGCTCTATCAACGAATGCATATATATGTAAGCAGTTGACAGGGTCGGCCTCCAAGGCTCGGGTTCTAAAGGCTGGGGGCTTCTTTTGTGCTCGGTTGGGCTTTAATATCTCACAGCTGCTGTTGGGTTTGCCACTGTGGGCTCTTGGGTTGGCCGACTGTTGGCGGGCTATTTGCTGTTGCTTCTTATTCTTCATTAGCTAATAATAGCCCTATCTCAATATATACACATATACACTTGATACATATCTATATATATATATATATATATACACGTATATTTATATATATATATATATAAATAGATATAAATGTATACACATATACCTGTATATATATATATATATATATATATATATATATATATATATATATATATATATATATATATATATATATATATATAAAATATATATATATATATATATATATATATATATATATATATATATATATATATATATATATATATATATATACAATATACATGTATTTTATATCTTTACATACACACACACTTATATAATATAAATATATATACGTACACATACACATATTTATATAATGTATTTAAAAAAAAATATAATGTATTTATATATACAAACAAATACACATATTTAAATAATGTATTTATATATTCATACAAATACACACATATAATATATATATATATATATATATTTTTATATATATATATATATATATATATATATATATATATATATATATATATATATATATATATATATATATATATATATATATATATATATATATATATATATTTTTTTTTTATATATATATATATATATATATATATATATATATATATATATATATATATATATATATATATATATAATAAAATACAAATATATAATAAAAAAAATATATTTATATAATGTATTTATATATTCATACAAATACACACATATAATATATATTTATATATATATATATATATATATATATATATATATATATATATATATATATATATATATATATATATATATATATATATATATATATATATACACACACATCCATATACATATATACCTCATATATTTATATATCAATAAATACTCAATTAACAAATAATAATATCTAATAGCAATAATATTTTTATTTAATCACTAACGGATAATAAAATAATACTAAAATAATTAATGGTGGTTTGGTGAATCTATACTATTCACCTTTGTCTAGGTCCAGAAAATTGTACAATCATTGTAAAATAATATTTAATAATAAAATACCAGTTTTGTACAAATATTCAAATAGTTAAAAATGTACCTCAATACCTAAAATAATTTAGGGAATATTTCTACACATAAAATATGACTACATGGCTGTCCCTGGTCTCACTGCATGCCCACATAGGCTTGGATTCGGTTCGGGCCCAGTTCGGGCTAAGTTGGTACAATCGGGTCATCTAAAATCAATATATTTAATTAATAAATAAATAGTTCATCGGTGGGGGGTTAAGTCGCAACTTAATCTGGTTTTCCTAGTTAGGACACTCATATGGCTTTGCATTCCCCTACCATGGCTAAACACTAGTCGAAGCACGCTACTACTGCACTATCCGTGCCATGATTCATAGCCGTCTTGTACTTAAAAACTCAACCATGATTAAAATCATCTACCGTAATAATTAAGTAAATAATTATTTGTAATATTCTAAAATCACTATTTAAATCAAATAAATAAAATGAAAAAAATATTTCAAATATTCGGGAAGGGGAGCTACAAATCTACCCACCTTAAAAATAATTTTGTCCTCGAAATTCTAATTCGTAACTATTCTTAAAATTCAAGAAGAAGGTCTACCTTAACCTTAATCTCCTCAAATTTAATTTCTCACAAATATTTTATAACCAAGAATATTTGAGGACTTCTACCCACATTTGGTAACACTACTCCCTTGAAACACAGGTCACTAAAATCATATAATCTTCTAACTAATAACTAAAAATTCTACCAAGACTATCTAGGACATATGGTACCTATAATCCTCATATATATATAAACAACCAATATTCAATTGTCAAGCAATATTATACTATAAATTAAAAATTTTTGATAAATCCTAGATAGCACGATCATTCGTCACCCCGAAATAAAAGGGACGAGAATCAATGGCACGAAAAGCAAGGACGTTTAGTCGAGAGCAAATACGGAGTTTTCAAGGACGTAGAGAATTTCTAGGAGAATTTTCAAGGCAGAGTTGATTGAGATATCTAAGGTTTAGTCATAGTCGCAGGCTCGTACCAGTACAGTTACATAACCGGTACGATATGCTCTGACCTGTATGGGCCACCAAAAAAACTTGTCACGACCCGCACCCGCTTTTCGAATGCGAGTCCGTGAGCAAGCTCAGCTACGTATCGAACGGACTCCAGCCCGACTCGAATACGTAAACGCTGTCAAGGCTATGGTATACTGCCAAATCATGGCAAACAATCTATATCTCAATCCACAATAAGAATATGAAACATGAATGAACACTATGGGTCGTGGTCTGCAGCCCACTAGCATAAATGTCCGATAAGACTCTAAGGAAAATAACAAGAGTCTACAACTGAAACAAGGAACATGATAACTCATGATAAGGTATGAAAGCACGAGCGGATAATAAGCACAATAACGGTACCTGAATCCCGTAAGAACCGCAAATCCTCCGCCATCCAGAACTACTAGCTAACTCCATGCAATCACTAAACCTGAGGAGATCATCAGGTCCTCAGAGGACATAGCAAGATACATAATATACATGCCTATCTAACAGTTTTATCATACGCAAAAAAGTAAGCAAGAAAGAACAAGAATAAGACAAATGACTACGAACACGAACACGAATACGAACACAGACACGAACACTAGAACAACTACGTATAAATGAACTGCCGGATGAACGATAATCACGAGATCAATGGAAGAAACCAAACTCTCGTCCCGAGTGTGGACTTACTGGTTTGAACTAAACACTAACCCTCATCCCGAGTGCGGACTCTCTGGTTAGTACTAACCCTCGTCCCTAGTGTGGACTCTCTGGTTAGTTCACGGCAAGGCACCCTCGTCTCGAGTGTGGACTCTCTGGTGCAAATACTACATCCTCGTCCCGTGTGTGGACTCTCTGATGTAAACACCCTCGTCCCGAGTGTGGACTCTTTGGTGCAAGTCAAGTCAAGTCAAGTCTACACCCTCGTCCCGAGTGTGGACTCTCTGGTGCAATAATCGACATCCTAGTCCCTCGTGTGGACTCACGGATGTAAACAGATCAAGAAAAACACCCTCGTCCCGTGTGTGGACTCTCTGGTGCCAAGGAAGCAATGTCAAAGATTTAGCAGTTCACTACACGCACTCGTTCTATGACACGACTCAAGCAAGGTACTGACGAGAAACTCCAAATGTGAAACACAAGGCCAAAACATGAACATGGCTATAAACAATAAAAACAACTCCACAGAAAATAGCACGAAAATGCACATGTCCATCAATAATCCAAAAACTGGAAACTGAAATAAAATGCATGTAAATAAAACTGTAGAGGGAGGCAAGGTATACTTGCCTGGAGGTTGCACGCAAATCCAATATCAATCTAGTCCACTGCTAAATCATAAAGTCCAAACATCACAACTGTCTCCGAAAGCTGAAACAGACAATGCCAACAGTCTCAGAATAGTCAAATTAACTAGGGTTGCCTGTCCTTAAGCCCAATTCTGGACACAGGGGCAAAACGGTAATTTTGGGCAAAAACGATGTCCGCCGTTGGACCCGCTTAGCACCGAAAAGTGTGCCAGAGTCATTGGTCTCTAAAGTCGTCAAACTACATGTCTGCAGATCCAGTTTTCCGATATGAACCCAACTGTATGTCCAAAGTTGGATTCCGGCGGGCCGTGCACAAAATCGCCCGTTGAGTGGGACCGTAGGGCCCGCAAAACGACGTACAATTCGACTGTCTCAAATTTGGACCAAACTTGGCATACTGGACCAAAAAAATGATACGGTCCTGTTGGCACAAGTTTCGTCTCGATCTGACGAGCGTGCACAAAGTAATTGAGAAATTTGCAAAGTGTACGATACGGTGAATTTTGACGGATACGCATCAAATTCGTCGCGCACACGCGACCAATTTGAATTCCGTCAAAGCCCACACGACCACGAAGCCGTTACGCAGCTGCCTTCAGTTCGCGACCATGTCGCCCGGAATGGCGGGACGCATGTCGTGTGGATGAATTTCTATGTTTTGAAAATAGATTTTCCGTGATTTTCAACTTGGTTTTAAACAGGGTTTAATCCACTAGAAAATAAACTAAAAGTGGGGTCTCAATCTCGGTTATGTCGTCTACAAGCCTGTTTAATTAGATTTTTGAGAACCCTAATATGTTGTTCGAAATCTGGCTTCCAATATAGATGATTGGACTGAAATTGTGTTCTGTCAACACGCAGTTTTTCTTCGACTTTGCGTCGAATTCTAGGACAGCATGGTGCATCTCGACGCGAAGTGTTTAAAGGAAATTAAAGAAGTATATGTGAACTTCATACCAGAGAAAGAAGATCGCAAGACGATCGAGTGTTTGTCGAGAAGCGTAGCTACAAAATCAGCCTCTCGAGCCGCTGCTGCTGTCAACTTCCCGTGCGCGCGTGCGCTGTGTCCTGTCTCGCGCGTGTCCGACCGACTCTGGCCGTCTTGGCGGCGGCGGGCGGCGCACCTAGGGTCGGAGAAGGTGCCGTCGGGTGTGGGTGGCGTGGATGAGCTAGGGTTTTGAGAGTTTTCGTTAGTTTTCGATCGGCTCTATCAACGAATGTATATATATGTAAGCAGTTGACAGGGTCGGCCTCCAAGGCTCGGGTTCTAAAGGCTGGGGGCTTCTTTTGTGCTCGGTTGGGCTTTAATATCTCACAGCTGCTGTTGGGTTTGCCACTGTGGGCTCTTGGGTTGGCCGACTGTTGGCGGGCTATTTGCTGTTGCTTCTTATTCTTCATTAGCTAATAATAGCCCTATCTCAATAAATACACATATACACTTGATACATATCTATATATATATATATATATATATATATATATATATATATATATATACACGTATATTTATATATATATATAAATAGATATAAATGTATACACATATACCTGTATATATATATATATATATATATATATATATATATATATATATATATATATATATATATATATATATATATATATATATATATATATATATATATATATATAAATATATATATATACACATATACATGTATTTTATATCTCTACATACACACACACTTATATAATATAAATATATATACGTACACATACACATATTTATATAATGTATTTATATATACAAACAAATACAAATATTTATATAATGTATTTATATATTCATACAAATACACACATATAATATATATTGATATATATATATCTGTATTTACACACATCCATATACATATATACCTCATATATTTATATATCAATAAATACTCAATTAACAAATAACAATATCTAATAGCAATAATATTTTTATTTAATCACTAACGGATAATAAAATAATACTAAAATAATTAATGGTGGTTTGGTGAATTTATACTATTCACCTTTGTCTAGGTCCAGAAAATTGTACAAACATTGTAAAATAATATTTAATAATAAAATACCAGTTTTGTACAAATATTCAAATAGTTAAAAATGCACCTCAATACCTAAAATAATTTAGGGAATATTTCTACACACATAAAATATGACTACATGGCTATCCCTGGTCTCACTGCATGCCCACATAGGCTTAGATTCGGTTCGGGCCCAGTTCGGGCTAAGTTGGTACAATCGGGTCATCTAAAATCAATATATTTAATTAATAAATAAATAGTTCATCGGTGGGGGTTAAGTCGCAACTTAATCTGGTTTTCCTAGTTAGGACACTCATATGGCTTTGCATTCCCCTACCATGGCTAAACACTAGTCAAAGCACGCTACTGCACTATCCGTGCCATGATTCCTAGCCGTCTTGTACTTCAAAACTCAACCATGATTAAAATCATCTACCGTAATAATTAAGTAAATAATTATTTGTAATATTCTAAAATCACTATTTAAATCAAATAAATAAAATAAAAAAAATATTTCAAATATTCGGGAAGGGGAGCTACATCTGCAGCCTCTAAGTCAAGAGCAACTCCAGCTAGCTCTCCTGCATCTAATGGCTCCCCACCATATTACGTATCGCACAGAGCCTCCAGCTCACCTGCAACATATCCTAGTCAGGAGCGGAGCTAAGTATATCCATGGAAATGAACATGAACATCATGGTATGAATCAAGTAACAGGAAATATATATAAAGTACAGGAAATGAGAACAAGACATGAAACTGAACAGGGAATACTGAAAGTAAACAGGGAACATGGTATGAGTCCTGAACATGAAATATAACCTGAACATAAAGTACAACCTGAACATGAAATACAACCTGAACATGAAATACAACCTGAACAAGAAATACAACCATGAATCCTTAAATACAACCTGAATCCTGACATGTGCAATATTGAAATACATCTAGATTGTGTGATCGGCTTAGGTAGATACAATGAACATGAAATGGTACGGCTTTGGTCCCGCGTGCACGATGCGGAACCTAAGCTATTCACATGAATAGTAACAGGATTTAATCACATACCTATAGTATTTCCCCTCCCAGACACAAGTAATCCATGAAATATGAAACCAGACAATACCGTGATACACCGTGTCAACAAGGAGATACAGGAATGAATATACAAGACATGAGAAATGAACAAATCCGAGGAGTATACTTGCATGGCTCCGGGTGATCGAGAAAGGGTAGTAACGCTGGGTATCCTCCTGTTAAATGGTTACAATTAATTAATATAAATCCATATGTTAACAATTAATATTGAACTAGTTGGTTACTATTCTAGGGCTCAAGACTTGATTACCAACCACTCAATAGTAATTAACCATATTAGCTAGGACAACTGTCCATTAATTCCTGGAACCTACTGTTACCATATCAGTCTTATATGTGCTATAATCACTTATCAGTCTAATGCAACCCCAACCTAAAATACTCCACTGGATGTTCAAACCCAAAGTATAAATCTGAACAGGACATGAACACAATCCTTCCATCAGTTTCCCCTTTGGACTGCTACAGGCCAGTAACATCAGCCCTCAGTTTCTGCTCCCAGGTACATATTATCTGATTCTAGGATACTAAAAAGATCATTCTCCAACCAACCCTGAGAACCAATTAAGTCTACAAAATCAGCTACTGTTAATAATATTTTATTCTCAGGTTATAGCCTGCAACCTCCCTTTCTCAGGTGATGTTCAGTCCTATCAATAGGACTGAACACTCAGTCCCAGCCAAGGATAATACCTTCTGTTCTGAAGATAGCATGAAATAGCCTTGAGTATGACTGATGTTGATCTCAAACCTGAAACTGATATTAATCGGTCTAAAAGTTGGCTGATATATAAAATAATCTGCTTATTCATGTAAGAACTCACTACAACTAAAATCCTAACTTGATTTAACCACCATCCCAATATATGGTTCAACTTAGCTATACCCTTAGTTACAAAATCTAAGTTACAACATCCAATACTGCCATACAGTACTCAACCCATTCTATACAGCTTACCCAGATTTCAACCTACTCAATTTACAAACTACCTTACTAAGATATCAAACGACCCCAACTATAATTTAAATTAGAAATTAAACAGGACAGGATGGTTGGCAGTTAACACAAAACTAATTATAAAGCTGGTACCAATATTTCAGGAATTGCTCAGGAAATCTCTACTGAAAACAGGCCTCCAACCTACAGCCATGAACAAGTCCAGTCCAGTCTCTTTAAAGTTTTCCCCAAAATAAAATACTGACTTCCTAATGTCCCTGGCATTACTAACATTCTTCAAATTACAAGAATCCTGTTCCCAATTGCAATGACTGAGTATATTCCTTTAGATGAATATGCCAGATTAAACAAGGTGAGATGAACTAATTTGTTGGTACTGAATCAGGAAAAAGATAAGTATCCTGTATAGCCATAAGACTGATAATCTAAAGTTCATTAGTATTAGACAAGTGCCAGTCCTCTAGTAGGACTGCTACCAAGTGACTGCATTAGGCAATCTTAAACACAACAAATCTCCAAATCGAAACTGAACTTGGTTCCTATAACCTACAGCAAAATTGAGGAATAAATCTAACTCAGTCTCAAAGCAGTTTTGATATTCCCTTCACTACACAATACCCTTCCAAGAAGATAGGGTAGTGTAGTAGTTAGAGGCATGAAAAACCTGTCCCTTTAAATTAAAGCTTAGGTTCAACCCAGAGCTCTAACTTAGGGTGGTTGCCTTTAGGCTCGGTTCAACTATTGCAATTGGAATTCAAGTATGGTGAGCCCAATATGACTGCAATGCATCCATCTCAATTATTTGAGAGCAAGTAGTGGCAAACACACATAGCTGAGATTTCATTCCAAAAATTGAACTGACACTAAAGGTGTCTCTAACTGAACAAAATCAGCCAATGGTTTTCTACACAACCTTGACTTCAATCTCAACCATAGCTTGTAAAACTCTCCCAATACATTGTTATATGCACTAGGCATCTAGGAAATTAGAAAGCAAATTAAAACCACTGTATATATATAGATCATAATCCTTTCATTCATGTGAAGAACCTTCACTAATTCCACTGACCAGACATAAGTACTGATTACAACTAATCTAATCCTTCACTCAATTTCCCTACTCTGCTCACAGTATTCAGAACAAGACTCAAGAATCTAATTCAACACGATTTAAACCACGACACTTCTTCCAAACCATTTTAATGAAAATTCAAAATAAGGTTCAAAGAATTACCTGTATGTAAGATCAACCTGTCGTAGCAACACAGTCACGAGAATTTGAACACAATCACTTGATACACAAGCTACCCATCTCTGTTGAGGCAATTTGTCAAACATGTTTCAAACGAGAGTGTAGAGCACTCCAGTTAGCTCTAGGTAATCCCAAAACTCAAGAAAAATGGATGAACACCAATACTTACATAAACTGATCTCGATAGAAGGGATTCCAGGTCAATTCGATTCCACAATCCAAAAGTCTTCTATACTTCAATCAGAGCAAACAAACCAAAACCAACAATTACTCAAAGCTCTTCACTAATCTAATTTAGAAATTGATTAAACTCACCAATTTCTTAAATCAAAGTATGAGAAGAACGACTGCTTCGATTGAAACCAGATTGGCTCGATCCATTGGTGAACTCAATTTAATTCTCCTGTTTGAAGAATTGAGTCCAGTGCTTCGATCTGGAAGTCCAGATCTATGGATCAAAACTGGTTCGAAGAAATTTCCAAAAATGTTTAGAATTCAAGATTGATTCGAGATCCACAAAGCTTACCAATATTTGCAGATTGATGAAGGAAGATCGTCAAAGCTGGAGCAATTTGGAAGAGTAGGTGTCGAATGGAAGCCGTCTCCTACTAGGAATCCTTGCCAAGGAGCCTTTGCTGCTGGTGATTCGGATGCTTACATCGCAGGCACATCAACAGCTTCATCGATCATTCTTCTCGCCATGGTGCCAGAAATGGATTGGGCTCTTTGAAGGAAGAAGGAGATGGGAATTGAGCTCTTGATTTGGAAAGATTATAGGCTTAAATAGATGATGTGATCAAAAGTTTGTTGTGGAAATTTGATTTGGCACCAAAGTGTACTAATTAGTGGTGGTGCTCATTGAAGGAAAACGGTTAGAGATTTGAATTTGAAAAGAAATTAAAATCTCAAGCATTCTTCTGTATATAAGAAGAAGTAATAGGCTGAGGAGCCCAGGCCCATTACGAAAGAAATTAAATGTCCAATTGTTTCTAAAATAAATTATGAAAGAATTATTGTGAAGAAATTAATTTAAGGATAATTTTATAATAAAAATATATATATTGAGAAGTGAGGTTACAACAGATTCCAGCACAACCATCGACTTAGATTCAGGCCATATCTACCCAGCCTACAGAGGGTTCTGTCCTAAACTTTAAGGGAATGGCTCATTGGGAGTTTCAGGGCTCTAAGGGCATCCTCTATGTCGATGAGTGGTTAGAAGACATGGAGAGGGTACTACATCTGTATAGGCTTTCGAAGGACCTCAAGATAAAGGCAGCAAGATTGTAGATGCACGACTTAGCCGGTACTTGGTTTCGAAACGAGCCTCAGCTGGCGGAATCCGAGCTCACCTAGGACAAGTTTGTGGAGATCTTCAAATAGAAGTTCTTTTCCGCAGTAGCTAGGGAGGCTCCAGAGAGACAGTTCCAAACCCTCGAGCTGGGGACCCGCTTAGTAGATGAGTACACAACAGAGTTTGGTCGGCTTAGCCAATTTACTAAGGGTAGGGCTAGAGACCCAGAGGTTAGAGCCAAGAGGTTTTTCCAGGGACTGAATCATGAGATTCGCATCTTGGTCACTGCCAATGGTGTGAGTACTTATGCAAGGATGGTCTCTATTGCCAGAGGGTAGAGGTTGACCTAAATCTTCGTCCAAAGATAGACCATGATACTGTTGGAAAAGTTAGTCACCTGGGACCACCCAAGCGTCCCAATACCCAGATGAAGACCTTTATACCATAGTTACCCCTGGGAGCCCTAGTTCAACAAAGATAGACTGTAAATATTCCTACTTGTGTCCATTATCAAAAGAAGGGGCATAGCTTGGAGGTTTGTCATCGACGATTAGGGTAGTATTTAGTTTATGGAGGGACTGACCATCAGGCTAGAGAATATACTACTTCCCGACCAGCAACATGCCCAGTTCCACCTCAGAGAGGCCCTACAATTGCACCAGGACTTCCCCCAAGAGGACCACCCCTGCATACTCAACAGTAGCGGTTTGTCCAACATCAGCAGAGGGGTGGACAGCCACATGGTCGAGCCTTTGCTATGACTACAGACGAGGCAGAACCGGTAGCAAATGTGATTACAGTAGTATATTGCTTTATTCCTTTCCCTCCATTGTACTGTTCATTTCTGGAGACACCATATAATACCTGTATTTGCTAGAAGGAATTGTAGAATCCTAATTGGTAGAGGTATAGTACTAGTTAGAGATGTGTGTGATTATTCCATTAGCATAGCCAAGAGGGAATTTAGAACTTAGCTTCTCATAATGCCACTTTCGGGATTCGATGTAGTCCTCGGGATGGATTAGTTGAGTGAGCATTTTATCTTTATAGATTGCCACTAGGGGAAGATAATATTCAGGCCACCAGAAGAGCTACCATTTGAGGTCAAAAAGAGTACTGCAGAGAGACCAGAGGGAGTCAGATTCGGAGCAGTTATGGAAGAGAAGACATTATGGCATCCTATCCTAGCAAAGTTCATAGATGTTTTCCCTAAGGATTTGCCAGGGTTGCCACTAGACCGGAACGTCGAGTTCATTATCAATTTAGTTCTTGGAGCATCACTAGTCTCCTAGAACTGTTATAGGGTTAACCCCAACGAGGCAAAGAAGATGAAGACACAAACTGATGAGTTAGAAGGAAAGGGTTTCATTCGTTCGAGTGCTTCTATTTGTGCCCAAGAAGGACAGGACCGTCAGGATATGCATTGATTACCGAGCCCTCAACAATATCACAATCAAGAATAGATATCCCTTGCCTCAGATTGATGAGCTCTTTGATCAGTTGAGTGGAGCCAATATCTTTTCCAAGATAGACCTACGATCCGGGTATCCCCAGTGAAAGTTAGGGAACAAGATATTCCTAAGACTGCTTTCAACACTCGGTATAGATAGTATGAGTTCCTGGTTATGGCATTTGGACTCACCAATTCCCTAGCTGTTTTTATGAACCTATGAATAAGGTTTTCCACCAGTACTTAGATAAGTTCATGGTGATAATCATAGATGACATTTTGATCCATTCCAAGACACCTGAGGAGCACGAAGAGCATTTAAGGATAGTTTTAGAGGCTTTGAGGAAGGAAAAGCTATATGGAAAACTTTTAAAATGCAAGTTTTCCTAGACATAGTAGAATTTTTTAGGCATATGGTGACTGGAGAAGGCATAGCAGTAGATCGAAGAAGATCGAGGCAGTAAAGTCATAGGCTACTCCTAGTTCAGCTGCAGAGATCATGAGCGTATTAGGTCTGACAGGATATTACAGAAAGTTTGTATAAGATTTTGACAAGATTGCAGAACCAATGACTAGGTTCACAAGGAAGGATGAAGAATTTGTTTAGACAGAGACATGTCAGGCAGCTTTTGAGGAATTGAAGAAGAGGTTGCCCCTATTTTAGCCTTGCCACCGGGATCTGGTGGGTTTGTCATTTATAATGATGTTTCAGAAAAAGGCTTGGGGTGTGTGCTAGAGCAGAACAAGAGGGTGATAACATATGCTTCATGATAGTTGAGGCCCCATGAGAAGAACTACCCTACCCATGACCTGGAACTTACAGCGGTCATTTTTGTGCTGAAGCTTTGGAAGCATTATCTCTATGGAAAGAGAGTGGAGATATTCACATACCATAAAAGTCTGAAGTATGTCTTCACACAAAAAGAGCTGAATATGAGACAACGAAGATGGTTAGAGCTGATAGAGGATTTTGACATCAACCTTCTGTATCATCCAGGGAAAGCTAATGTTGTAGCAGATGCGTTCAGTCAGTATTCTGTAGCAATATTTCTAACCATGGACCGACATCTTCTCGAGGATTTAAAGAACTTGGGGATAAAGATCATCATCCTAGGGATCGAGGGACAAGTGATGAGCATGCAGATCCATTTCTGGTTGATAAAGAAGATCAAGGAGACCTAGTTTTTTGATGAGGGTCTTCGTTGTATCAGGGAACAAGTACGAGCAGGACTATTGGATGACTTTATCATAGCAGATGATGGTACCCTAAGGCACGGTACAAGGTTGTGTGTTCCTAAAAGGGAATTGAGAGAGGAAGTCATACAGGAAGCTCACCAATCGTAGTACTCGATGCATCGAGGAGCTACGAAGACTTACAAGAATCTCAGAGAGTATGTTTGGTGGTATGGAATGAAGAGGGAGGGAGCCAGGTTTGTCTTCCATTGTATGGTTTGTCAACAAGTGAAGGCGGAGCACCAAAGACCAGGAGGATTATTGCAGCCATTATCCATTCTTGAGTGAAAGCGGAAGCATATCACCATAGACTTTGTCTCGAGGTTACCACGATCGTCGAGAAGAAAGGATGCCATATGGGTGATAGTGGATAGGTTGACCAAATCAACACACTTTATTCCCTTTAAAGCGGGGCTGACTACAGAGAAGCTAGCAGAGCTATATATGAGACAGATTGTGAGGATTCATGGTATGCCAGTCAGCATCGTCTCAGACCGAGATAGTAGATTCACTTCTTACTTTTAGAGGAGCTTGTAGAAGAGTCTGGAAACGTAGCTCAAATTCAGCCCTGTTTAGCATCCCCAGATCGACGGGCAGTCAGAGAGGACCATTCAGACATTGTAAGATATTATGAGGAATTGTGCTCTGGATTTTAGAGGATCATGGAAGGATTATCTACACTTAGTGGAGTTTGCTTACAATAACAACTATCAGGCTAGCATTGGCATGACCCCTTTCAAGGCATTGTATGGTCGTCGATGTCGCACACCTTTGTCATGAGATGATATTGGTGAGAGACCACTGCTTGGACCTGAGATGGTTATGGATGCTGCGGACAAGGTCAAACATATTCGGGATCATCTGAGGATAGCCCAGGACAGGCAGAAGCATTGGGCAAACATTAGTCAAAAATCTTTGGAGTTTGTAATTGGAGACATTATATTTCTGAGGATTTTACTAACTCGGGACATTATCAGATTTGGTAGAGACGGGAAGCTCAGTCCATGGTTTATTGGACCATTTGAGCAAGGTAGGGACAGTCGCTTACAAATTAGCTTTGTCGCCTAACCTAGATGGAGTACACAATGTATTCTATGTGTCCCAACTTCGAAGGTATATAGCTGGCCCCAGTCATGTGCTGGATCACTCAAAGCATGAGGTGGGCCCTCGCCTCACTTATTCAGAGCAGTCGGTAGAGGTACTTGACCGCATGAAGAAGAGGCTGCGCAATCAGACGATTCCACTCGTCCGAGTTGCTTAGGGGCACCACTCTCCTGAAGAGTCTATATGGAAGAGAAAGGATGAGATGAGAGAGAGATACCTCTATCTGTTTGAGATATGATATAGCCACTACCCCACTACCTCACCTGAAATTTCGAGGATGAAATTTTTCAAGGAGGGTAGATTTATAACCCCTCTTTCTCAAATAATTTTTTTTTCATCTATTATTTTTATGCATTCAATTAATTTTATTAGTTATTTGATTATCCATAGGCTGATTTTGGGACTAGACACAACCCTTTTAGGGTTAAACCTATAAGTCCAGCCTTAAGCCATAGCTAGACTTAAGCCACAGATCGGGCCAAACCTTAGGACCAATTCTTATTAGAGCAAGCCCAAAACTTCAAGATTAGACTTTAGTTCAAAACCACCAACCCAGACTTCATATTAGTCTTCTACCTTTTCTTCCATTCGATGCTCGTTGAACAATGAGTAGCAGCGCCCTTGGTTGTGCGTCATGGAAGGTGGCCACCTCCTCAAACTTCTGAAGACTTCCAGAGAGGTCTTCTCTACCAACTTAGCTCCTATTATCATGGCCATTCATCCCCACCGACTCTTCCGATGGCGATCATCACCGTCCAGCATTAACGGCTGACCAACTCATTGTAGGATATGGAAAATTATGACACGCTGTCATTTTCATCCATACGCTTAAAGAAAGATGTCAGTTGAAGCCATACGCTCAAACATAAGTCATACGCTCAAGGCTATACGCTCAGTTAAGAGCCATACGTTCAGTTCAGAGTTGTACGCTCATTCAAAAGCCATACGCTCAGTAAATATTTTATTATTTACTGAAGTGACAGCACAGCATATGTTTAAATGAGGAATGAATCTGACACTTCATCTTTCGTGCAAAGACAGCTGTCACGAGAAAAGTAACCGTCGTATAGGTTTTCGAAGAGTCGGTTTTGTCTTTTACGAGGACAACTCAGCAGCCTTCATAAATACAAAAGCCATCATTACTGTCAGTTTTGACAGTTTGTCAGCCGTCAAATCCGCAGTCACGACGCTCGAGAAGATTTTGTCAGTTATGGGAAGATATGGTGTACCAAAGAAGATTGATGATAGCCACGTGGCCACTTCTCCAGCGAGCGTATCGACCTCACATGACTCCTTCTTCACCCAGCCAAGTGAGCGTATGGACCTCACATGATTCCTTGCTAACCAAGCGAGCGTATGATCTCCATACGACTCCTTGCCCATAAAGTGAGCGTATGGATTTCCTATGGCACTACGCTGTCCAAATCAGCGTATGACTCCTCTTCAAAAGCTAGCGTATGACTCTACAGCAGTTGTATCCAGGATGATTTTCAACGTACAGTCAACACACGTTCTCACGTATCCTGTACTCAGTTACCCATTTATTCAGAAGTTATGCAATGTGGCCTTCATGCCATCAATCTCTCCTGAATGTGCTCCACTACTCTCAACCGCACGCCAACGTGTCTTCGTCAGAATTTGCCATGCGTTCCTGCAGTTTTGCACACGTCAAGTAACTACCTGAGCGTATGGTTCAGGACAGTTATCTAGAACTCTATAAAAGAGAGTTTCTTCACCTTCATGAGGAGGTCATTTTTCAGAGAGAACAGAGAGATTGCCCAGTTGCTGTCCAAGTTCTTCGAAGTTCGAGTTTTCTTCATCGCATCGTCCAAGGGATAAAGTAATCATCTTCTAGATTAGATTCCTACAGTTGTAATTTTCTCAGATACAAAATAAATAAAGTGAATTTATTTTTCAGAGAGAACAGAGAGATTGCCCAGTTGCTATCCAAGTTCTTCGAAGTTCGAGTTTTCTTCATCGCATCGTCCAAGGGATAAAGTAATCGTCTTCTAGATTAGATTCCTACAGTTGTAATTTTCTCAGATACAAAATAAATAAAGTAAATTTATTTATGGAAAACAAATTGGAATTTGTTTTCCATAAACAAATTGGCGACTCTGCTGGGGAAAGCTGTCTCCTCCAACGAGATAGCAACAACTCAATGCGATACTTCGTCGATCGGCTCGACGAAGAAGACGATGGTCGTACAATTCGACCAATCTGCTTACGAAGAAATGCTCAAGGCGAAGGAGGGCCGAACTGCTTCCTCCGCTCTTCCTGCTGCCAAGAAGACGGGACGCTCTATCTATGTCCCCAAGTCTTCTTCGACAGCCCGAGATGTTCCTGTCACTTCTCACGTTGACAAGAACACATCTTCAACTTCAACAAAGCACACTTCTGCTTCCCTGAACACAGCAACAATGGTTTCCCCTAGTCACGCTAACAAAATTGGTTCTTTAACCAAATCAGTATGTCCAAGGAAAACCATCTCTGGACATGTCAAAGTCCCTTCTCCTTCTGCTCTTACGACAGCAGTCGGCTCTTTAGCCATTGATGACTCTGTGCGTACAGCAGTCAGAGGGCAGCATACGGTGAAGGCAGCGTACACTGATCAAAGACCAGCGTATGCCAACAAGAAGGCAGCGTACGCTAAGCAAAAGCCAGCATATGCTAACAAGAAGTCGGCGTATGCTGACAGATACAGTCCTTTGACTGATTCTCAAAATCAGACTGGGGGTTCTCTTTCACAAAACCTACAAATGATTCCCCCACAACTTGCGCATCTTGTGCCAACCAAGGAGAAAGACTCTTTAGTCGATTCCTCTACTTCTGAGGTCTTTACCTCTGGAGTTAATTTGACTAGTACTTTTACTAGCTCAAACAAAGGAAAATGCCTTTTGGCTAATTCCTCTAAAGATGGATTATTACCGACTCCTAGTCGAAATAATACTCATCTCCCTTCTCTCAAAATTTCTCGATCTGAGAAAGGCAAGTTACAAGTATCCAAGACTGATACCAAAGTCATATCTCCCACGGATCTTCGTAACAAGCTTAATCAAAATCACCACAGTTATGCTTCTGGTATTAAAAAGTCTTATCAAATTGAGACAAGTGTACTAGACCCTGATGTTGAATATGCCAGGAACTATGTGGCTCAAATTAATCGGTCTCTATACACTCAAGAACCAAGAAGACAGAAGAACAAAAGACAAGTTTCTACACAGAAACTATCTTCCAGTACTTCCCAATCTATCCCTACAGATCTCCGGGAATATTTACAAAACAAACGGAGAATCGATACTCCATCTGGCTATGACATTGCCCATATTCGCCATAAAAAGCATGGTTGTGACTTCCAACCTCGGGTTGTCATCCAATGTTGTTGTTTACCGAAAAGACAGTCTGTTTTCGAACGGATCCAATATGAACCAACATCAGATGAAGATGAACCTCTTTATGCTTTTGTCAACATGACCTCCAGAAATATTAGGGGTAGAATCCGGTCTGACGCTATATCAGATTCTGAAGATGGTATTTATCTTGGCACCCGATCCAGGACCGGAGCCTTGGCCAGAATCTCTTCTTCTTCTCATCCAAGTAATAATCCGGAGATCACGGAAGATTTCCTTGGAGAGTCCAACTTTCCGGCATTAACTCCTGTAAACAGTCCCGGAAAAGATACTGATTCTTACAGCGATGATTCAGAGCAAACTGTTTCATCGTCTATCCCTCGAATGATTACCACTTACATGGCAGAAGGTGATCATGAACCTTCGACTAGCAATGAGGCTCATGAACAGAGGATTTCTTCTTTAGAACAACAATTGCGAGCTATGGCAGATACATTGAGTGCTATGCACACTCTAATGCAGGCTCAACAACAGACAGCACCACCAGTGGTATTGAATACCCCTGTTGTTCCAAACCCCGAACCCTCTACTATTCTGGGGGTACAATCTAATGTTCCTGTATAAACCACCCCAAGTCACTCTGGAGCTGGGGGTGGTACATATGCTGCAGTCCCTCCTCCCAATTACACTCAACAAGTCACAACTCCACAATCCTCTGGAATTGTTACAGAAGAGTTAAAGAATCTCAAAACTCAGTTTGAGGCATTCAAACAGAAGGATAGTTTACAAAGGTTAGGTATCAAGCAACCTTACCCGATAGAGTGGAAACAAGTATCATATCCTCCTAAATACAAGCCTCCGACTATCTCCTTCTTTGATGGGACTACTTCCCCAAGTCAGTTCATTAATCACTTTGAAGTAATGACTGATCAATTGCAACCAAACGATGCCCTCCTTACTCGGGTGTTTGTTGGATGTCTCAAAGGAACGGCTTATGAATGGTACAGAAGTTTCCCTGACGGGTGTATTACTTCATTTGTCGGTTTCAAACAAATATTCCTTGAACGATTCTACGAAGGGCTCAAAGATTAGATAATCAATAGGAATTCAGGTTCGAACAGAGGGAACCTCCTACTGAAGATAAACTGATCCAAATTGATGTTGGTGAAGAAGGTTCCCCTAAACCAATATTCATCAGTGAGAGTCTTTCAGAAACAGATAAGCAAGATATGATCAAGCTTATTCGTGATTACATCGATGTCTTCGCCTGGAGCTACGAGGATATGCCAGGACGAGATCCGAAGATCGCAATGCACAAGCTTAATATTATGCCAAATGCTAAACCGGTCAAACAGCAACAGCGATGATTTCGTCCAGACATTATGGATGCAATTGAAGCTGAAGTCAACAAGCTTATGGCTTCCGGATTTATCAGAGAGGAACAACATCCTGAATGGGTGGCTAACATCGTTCCTGTCCTCAAGAAGACCGACAAGATCCGAGTCTGTATAGACTTTCGTGATCTCAATGCTGCTTGTCCTAAAGACGAGTTTCCTCTTCCAATTACAGATGTAATGATTGATAACACATGTGGTTTCGAACGAATGTCATTCATGGATGGGTATTCGGGGTATAATCAAATCAAGATGTTTCCAGATGACGAGAGACATACTTCTTTCAGAACACCGATCGGTACATATTGTTATACAGTGATGCCGTTTGGTCTCAAAAATGCAGGAGCAACATATCAACGAGCAATGAGCACTATATTCCGTGAACATCTCCGGAAAATAGTCGAATGCTATGTTGATGATATTGCAGTCAAAAGTCGACGAAAGGAGGATCATATCCAAGATTTGAAGACTATATTTGATTTAATGCGTCAGCATCAACTTAAAATGAACCCTACTAAGTCCTTCCTAGGCGTCTCTAGTGGCAAATTTCTCGGCTTCGTCATTACCGCTAAAGGTATACACGTGGATCCCGAGAAGATCAAAGCCATCCAAGAGATGCGTCCTCCACGCACCTTAAAAGAGCTACGAGGATTTCAAGGAAGGATTGCTTATATCAGGAGATTCATTTCCAACTTATCAGGACGCTGCAAACCATTCCACAAACTTCTGAAGAAAGATGTATCTTTCATCTGGAACGAAGAATGTCAAAAAGTATTTGATGACATCAAACAGTACCTCATGAACCCTCCAGTTTTGGTACCTCCCGTCTCGGGAATACCATTTCTCCTATATGTTCGAGCTATGGATCATTCTCTTGGTGCATTACTCGCCCAGAAAAATAAAGATGGTCATGAACAGGCCATTTATTATCTCAGTCGTACAATGACAGGCGCTGAATCGCGTTATTCTCCAATCGAGAAAGAATGCCTAGCATTAATGTTTGCTGTTCAGAAAACGCGACATTATATTATCGGTCAGACGATTCACGTCATTTCCAGAGTGAATCCACTCAGGATTATGATGAAGAAACCCGGTATTCTCAACTCTAGACTTGCTAATTGGGGAATCTTGTTAGCCCAATACGACATGCATTATATTCCTCAGAAGTCGGTTAAAGGACAGGCTCTTGCTAATTTTCTAGCAGCTCATGCAGTCCCAGAAGATTCTAAATTATATGATGAGATTCCCGATGAAGTTTTGGATTCAAATATGGTTTCTGAAGAAGTTTCTACCTGGCGTCTATTCTTTGATGGAGCATCTAGAATAGGTCCTAACGGCGATATTGTCGCCGGAGTTGGAATTGTTCTTGTATCCCCAGAGGGATTAACTATTCAGAGGGCTTATTCTCTGGATCAATCATGTTCAAATAATGTTGCAGAATACAATGCGTTGCTCATTGGTCTTCAACTCGCTAAACATCTGGATGTTCAATATTTAGAAGTTTATGGAGACTCTAAGCTTATCATCAATCAGATCAGAGGAACGTATGAAGTTCGTCATCAAGATTTGATACCTTATCATCGAACAACACTCTCTATGGCCTCCTCCTTTGAAGGTTTCTTTATTGAACATGTTCGACGAGCCTATAATGCAGAAGCTGATGCTTTGGCTAATCTTGCTGCTGTATTAGCCATACCAATCAGACGTCAGCAAGTGATAGTGGTTTATAACCGAGAACTATTCTGCGTTGAAAATAATCTGGCTTTGGCTTTTCCCCATAATCCAGACGAAGATTCTCTCAACTTTGATGCTGAATTAAAGTTTGACAAAGTGTCCTTGTCTTCTTCCGATTCTACTATAGAATATGTCTTTTCTAACAAAATAGACACCGTAACTGAAGACTGGAGACGTCCGTTTCTGGACTTTGTGTTGTATGACATACTTCCTGATAACCCGAGTGAAGCAGCATCTATCCGGCGCCGGTCTCTCAGATTCTATTATAATCATACTACGAAGACACTATATCGTCGAGCCTATGATGGTCTTCTCCTTCGATGCATCGCTGGTGAAGAAGCACAACAGATAATCCGTGAAGCACATGATGGCGTCTGCGGAGCTCACCAGCCAGGTCCAAAACTTCAAGATCGTATCCGACGTATGGGTTATTATTGGTCCACGATGGTAGCTGATACCATTCAATATGCTCGGAAATGTAAAGCCTGTCAAATTCATGCAGACTTTATCCATCAACCATCGGAGTTCTTACACCCAACAGCGGCATCATGGCCCTTTGAAGCTTGGGGCATGGACGTCATCGGTCCTATCAATCCACCATCATCAAAAAGACATCGGTTTATTCTAGCAATAACTGATTACTTTTCTAAATGGGCTGAAGCAATCCCGTTATCTGAAGTCAAGACTTCTAATGTTATCAACTTTGTCAAACATCATGTCATCTATCGATTTGGTGTTCCTCGGCGTATTATCCATGATAATGGACCACAGTTCGTCAGCCAGAAATTTACTCGATTCTGTGATGATCATCGGATTAATAATCTGGCTTCTACAGCATATAATCCAGCAGCCAATGGACTAGCAGAAGCTTTCAACAAAACAATCATCAAACTCTTGAAAAAGTTCGTTTCTTCCAATAAACGTAACTGGAGTGAGAAGCTTGGTGAATGTTTATGGGCTTATCGCACCACAGTTCGCAATGCGACCGGATGTACACCTTTCTCTTTGGTATATAGGTGTGAAGCTGTTCTTCCCCTCGAGATACAAATTCCTTCTTTGAGAGTTGCAATCTCCAATGAATTTACAACAGAGAATAATGATCGACTTCGACTTCAAGAGCTGGAAGCTCTAGATGAAAAGCGATTGTATGCGCAACAAAATATCGAGCTATATCAAGCCCAAATCTCAAAATCTTTTAATCGGAAAGTCAAAGTCAGAACATATCAGAAGGGAGAATTGGTCCTTACTGTCAGACGTCCGATGACCATGACACATATGAGCAAAGGCAAATTTGACGCGAAATGGGAAGGCCCATTCGTAGTAAACAAAGTCTTCTCTAATAGAGCATATCAGCTTGCCTCTATGGACGGGAAAGTCACGATGATGCCTATCAATGGCAAATTCTTAAAGAAATATTATGTATAAATTTCATCAATATATATAATATTTTCATTACTCCCCATGCGGTGTAATAGAGCAACGAACATTTTACGCTTCTCTGCGAGGCTCTGTCCATCAGAAGAAGAGGAGCCGTCCAGACCAAAGTAGCCCAAGAAATTCTTGGCTAAATGCGTAGGGTCGTCCTTGAGCTCGATGACGACATGTTCGGGTTCTTGGCCCCCAAAAGTGGGGTCACCATGGGAACAGAATCCCAACTTACGGGCTTCTTCTTCAGCGGCTTCCTTTGGAGTCATGGTTTCAAAAGATGAAAGTCAAAAATTGAATTCTTTCGGTTTATATAATAGAGCTTGCTGGCTGTTCATATTCTTCCATCAGATTCAATCAATCTCGAAAAATAAAGAGTCATCATGACATTTAATGAACTTAATGCCAGCGTGTCAGGACTCATTCCCACTTTCTGTTCAAAGTAATTTCGAACTTTTGAAACTCATAAAGTTCGAAAACTTTGAAGGGGGTCTTGTAGGATGTGGAAAATTATGACACGCTGTCATTTTCATCCATACGCTTAAAGACAGATGTCAGTTGAAGCCATACGCTCAAACAGAAGTCATACGCTCAAGGCTATATGCTCAGTTAAGAGCCATACGTTCAGTTCAGAGTTGTACGCTCATTCAAAAGCCATACGCTCAGTAAATATTTTATTATTTACTGAAGTGACAGCACAGCATATGTTTAAATGAGGAATGAATCTGACACTTTATCTTTCGTGCAAAGACAGCTGTCACGAGAAAAGTAACCGTCGTATAGGTTTTCGAAGAGTCGGTTTTGTCTTTTACGAGGACAACTCAGCAGCCTTCATAAATACAAAAGCCATCATTACTGTCAGTTTTGACAGTTTGTCAGCCGTCAAATCCGCAGTCACGACGCTCGAGAAGATTTTGTCAGTTATGGAAAGATATGGTGTACCAAAGAAGATTGATGATAGCCACGTGGCCACTTCTCCAGCGAGCGTATCGACCTCACATGACTCCTTCTTCACCCAGCCAAGTGAGCGTATGGACCTCACATGATTTCTTGCTAACCAAGCGAGCGTATGATCTCCATACGACTCCTTGCCCATAAAGTGAGCGTATGGATTTCCTAGCCCATAAAGTGAGCGTATGGATTTCCTATGGCACTACGCTGTCCAAATCAGCGTATGACTCCTCTTCAAAAGCTAGCGTATGACTCTACAGCAGTTGTATCCAGGATGATTTTCAACGTACAGTCAACACACGTTCTCACGTGTCCTGTACTCAGTTACCCATTTATTCAGAAGTTATGCAATGTGGCCTTCATGCCATCAATCTCTCCTGAATGTGCTCTACTACTCTCAACCGCACGCCAACGTGTCTTCGTCAGAATTTGCCACGCGTCCCTGCAGTTTTGCACACGTCAAGTAACTACCTGAGCGTATGGTTCAGGACAGTTATCCAGAACTCTATAAAAGAGAGTTTCTTCACCTTCATGAGGAGGTCATTTTTCAGAGAGAACAGAGAGATTGCCCAGTTGCTGTCCAAGTTCTTCGAAGTTCGAGTTTTCTTCATCGCATCGTCCAAGGGATAAAGTAATCATCTTCTAGATTAGATTCCTACAGTTGTAATTTTCTCAGATACAAAATAAATAAAGTGAATTTATTTATGGAAAACACTCATCGCATCTATAAATAGGACCCCGACTTCCTAGTATCAGCATCCCTTCTTTCCTTGGCGAAGCCCTGCCCCGCTGTTCGTTCTCCTTCCTCCAAATGGTAACCAAGCTCGCAGCCATGGCAAGCTTCATCCTCACAACTGTAGCCATGATGATCATCGGATTCCCTTTGTAGATGCACAGTGGTCGTATTCTCCGAGCAGTGGCGGTCAGCGAGGTGCCGTTCACCATGTAGTGCCCCGTTCCGCTCAGTCAATCGGAGGAATAGAAACATCGCCGATGTTCGGACTTAGCCTTGCAACGGCTACTCGGAGACATCGCTCGGTCGAGGCGACCGCTCACTCAGGTAGGATAATTTCGGTAGACTTGCCTCATCTTAGCCTTCATATAATAAATCATATATTTTCAACTTGCACAAGTAGGCTTGATAATAAAAGAGACGAATCAACATAGCTAAAGGGCATAATCCCGACGGATCGAATTGAGTTAGAATATGGAAAGGTCCAACGGTCGGCTTAGAGTTGGTGCACGGCGTGCTTTGAAAATGACACTCGATCCTTCGTCCCGTGGCTTGGGAGAAGGAAAGTTGGTTGAGTAGGAGAAGTTATGATCGTAGCCTAAGTCATACGTGTCGCCCGCATGAATGCTTCATAAAGCATGCACGGTCCCATCGTCCAAGGCTTGGCATAGCCTTGGCTTGCCCATGAGTTAAGTTGTGTTGAGCGGCTTGTGACCTAAGTCTAGGCACTCGATTGACTTGGTCGTTCAAGTCGAATGCGTGCACGGCACGATCCGTTAAGACAAAGCTTAACGCAGCCTTTGCTCGTTAAGTTATTGCGAAGTTAAGTTGGGAAAAGTTATATCGGTCGACCTGAGATATTTCAAGTACCGTCCCGCTCTTTCGCGGTTTGTCAAAGTTAAGTAGTCCCACAATCTCAAGGCCCGTCGACTTGGGCAGGAGTGTCGCATAGAGCACGATTGGCTTAAAGCACGATGCACGGACTGAGTGTTTAAGGCAAGGACCACACTTGATTTAAGTGAGTTTTGGAGAAAGGACTATCAAATAGGCATTCATGAGTTGAATGAAATGATATGGTAACATAGAAAGAATGCTCGCGACCGTGGGTCGTCGAGGGGTCTCAAGAATAGAAGTCTTGAACTTAGTTTTGAAAGAAATGATAACACTGAAAGAAGGATGACTGTGTGAGATGTCAGTTTGAGTCGAGTCTTGCATGGTCATGGACAACTTGTACAAGGTAAAAAGGAAGGGTTTCCTCGGATCGACAACCTGGGGCCACAGGACCGATCCGACCTAGGAGGAAACAAGTATAGCTGTGCCAGGTAGAGGCAACAAGTATTCGGTGGACGGTCATTGGGGCTCGCTACTTGCTTTGGCCGGACCATCCTATATGCCAGCTATGAGTCCAGGATGGCTTGTTCTGCCAGTGACCCGTGTTCATATAGATGTCGGCAAAATGGCGGCTATCCGTGCGTATGTCTCTGGAATTGAGTCGAGTCGAAGGTGTATGCAAGTTAGAACATGATGCTTGGGGCCTAAGATGTGGCTTCAACATAGGCGACGTGCTTCGGCACAAGATGTGGCGTCGAGCCTTATGTTGTCGGCATATAAGTTGCATAGTTATGGTTTGAGTTGTCTTGAGTTTAAGTCAGAAAATGCCGCAAGGCAAAGTTGGTCGAGTGACACTTAGTTCACAAGTTGGATGGGTCAGTTGATGATTTAGTAGCGGTGGGCCACAAGGCGGCAAGGGCCGCGAGGCGGCGATATGATTGAGTCTCATTTGAGTTACGAGGCACGGCCTCAACAAGGACTTATAGCACGGTCACACGGGAATGGAGTCTTATCGCGTAGTTGCGTCTCTGATTATGGGCCGTAAGGCAAGCACGACTTGATAGGTTAACGTTGTTGAGTCGACGTTGTTGTTGTAAGCACGGGATGGTCTAGAGACACAAAATAGGCCAAGGCGTAGGTCATAAAACTGATCCTAAGATAAGACTAGAAAGACAATTGATAAGAATGGACTATGTTGCACAAAGTAAATCAAACGTGTTGGTTTTGTATGGGTGGGCGAGGAGCTCACTCCACAAGTACTGTTGAGTACTGACACCCACATAGTTTACATGTACAGGCGCAGGTAGAAGCTCATGGCGCAGAGCTCGCTTGGATACGTCAAGGCACGGATTCCCTTGGCGATTCGAAGCATGCGATCACATGGAGTCAAGACTTATACGAGACATAATGTATGGACGTCGCCTTTCGAAACATCCGCTGGCTCAAGACTTGTATTTAAGAGATGAGAGAGAGAGCTGAGTGACTTGTAATGTGAGAAGAGTGAGCTTGAGTGACTTGTAATCTTGGCCTTGCGCCCTTTGTAACCTTTGTTTCAATATCAATAAAAAGCTTCTATTGAATAACTTGTGTTTTGTTCTAATTTTCGCTGCTAGTATTCAATGTCTCTACACGGGACTTCTATGCGACGACCCCGTCGCAGCCGCTGAAATCGACCATTATGGAACCCGTCTTGCACGAGCACAATCTAGGCTTATGCGGCATCACTCCTTAGCGAGGACGATCGCTCCTACGGGAGCAAAGCGTGCCATAATGATATCATAGCACGGTTTTACGTCCTTGGACTATCGATTGAATTCTTTAACTCAGTTGTTCCGTAAACTCTGAATTGTTGCTTCCGTAAAATTAAAATCGTTGGTACGCTCTCTCTCAATTGCCCCACGGGATGTCCATACAATAAGTCTAACTATTTTGTAAAATATAGGAAAATAGTTTTTGATGAAACAAAAAGATGGTTTGCGTAAGCACGGTTGGCTAAGTCGGGCTGGGCATATACACCAAAGTTGCGTCGACCTTAGAAACGTTGAGTGCGGAAATTGAATAGTGTCGAGCAAGAATGAGTTGAACTCGATCGAATAAATGAGATGACTATCGATAGGGGTGCGATCGAGCGACGATAACGTCAGTACGATATCGATGAGCGTGCTTGGAATTAGAGGAATGGTTCGAACGGGATTCGAAGAAGTCGATTTTGATTCAAATGATAAGTTGAGGATTTGATAAATAACTTCATCCCTGAGTGGTGTATGCGATAGCCTCAGGGATGTCAATCGATCGATTGAGGATGCGAAGAGTCGGTGAGTCTATCAGCAAGCATCGTATTATGCAAAGCTTTAGATTGAGTGTCATTGAACAAGATGTAGTCTTGAAGATTTGGATGAATTGATTCGAACAACCTAGAAATTGATCCGCACGAAATGTGCACGAGATCGAGGATTGCGCGAGTATGAAACGCGAAGGTGATTGAGTAGGTAAATTAAATCGAGAAAAAGTTAAGGTGTAGCGAACATATGACTTGATAAAGGAAATCGATAGGTGAAATCGTATAGAGAAAGTTAGCACGATGGGAAGATAGCGTGCATGAAAAAGTTGAATTTTGAAGTTACGCAATGGCTCTGAGGATTGGAATGGATGTCGTTCGATGATTGAGTTAGCAAGAATGATGCAAATTGAGAAAATACGTTGGTCGATGACTTAAGATAAAGGGATAATGATCGAACTTGAATTGAATGTCGAGGAGATTATCCAATTGAACGATGTCATCATTCGTACGACTCAAAATTGGTTGTAAAGAAAGATCATCAGGTTATGCATATCGTCGGCGGTATTGAGGCGTATCAAAGATCGATATGCGATAACTCAGGGGTACTCTGACTCGGCGAATAACGATCGTGCAAGTGTTATTGTTCAGTTGGATGCCATACTTAGGATTTTGATTGAGATGAATGTTGGATGAAAATGATTGTGTCTTGAGGGTTACATGGATAACCATAACATCGACATTCTTGTCTTGCGCGAGCGCAACTCCAGCCTCGCACTTGCGTTGCGTCGGATTTGGGGCGATTGTTCCGCGTGAGCGCTGACATGGTGATTCATGTCGCGGGAATGATCGAACTCGAAAAATCAGGATGCGACAACTTTGATTGTCTCGACTTGTCGATTTGATGCGAAGGAAAATTTGAGGATGTTAGGACTTGCGATTGATGAATAAAATAAACTTGAGTATTGAGTAGGTCCAATCTGTGCATCGAGAATAAATTAGTCTAGACACAAAATAAGAGTTACGTCCCGATGAGGATGACTATCCCGCGGGAGCGTACATGGTGATTCATGCCCACCATGGATAATCTGAATCGCGTGAGATCGGGGCACAATATATTGTTAAGCTAGACGACCTCATGATCGAATACATGAATTGGGATGAATGACTTAAGAAATATAAAATATGAATTATGGTTTAGCGATGAATTGTGTCGTACCGTTTTGATTTGAGAAGGAATGATAGGCGAAGTATGTCGAACGTGTTCAAAGAGATAGACTAGGTGAAGTGGCTTATTGGTCGAGCGATGTTGATGTATCAAAGATTTGGTTGAATGAACTTACAATAGGATGGCTTTGCTGAACGACTCAGACCCCGTGCGATGAAATGTTGGGATGTGTGTAGGGAATCGATGCTCGATGTCTAGAAATCAGAGTGATGCGAGCTTGGGTAGAAAACCCTGTACCATCAACTTGGTTTGACCTTAGGATGGGGTCAGTATTGATATCGTTGTTTGGGAACTATGATTCTAATACTGACGGAAAGACATAGCCTAGGGTTAGGCATACGTCCGAGTACAAAGTGGTAGGATTTGTGGAGGCGCCACTCGCAAGTCTCGGTTGACATGCACGTATATCAGGGACGCCCGAATATGTGTACGATCCGACTCGAGTGGTGATGGTGGATTCTCTATCACGAGGCTTGGCTGAAATGCATGTATTTTGGGGACGCCTAGAATATGTGGACGATCCAACTAAGTGATACGTTGAATCAAGTGAGACTTGAGGAACAGGAAAGTGTCGAGGATTTTGAGATCGTAAGTTTTGAAGAAAAGATTTTGGGTAGCACGAGCGTTGCTCGGATTTGAGGGAACGCATAGGAGAAATGTGTGCGAGAGTCGTTGAACGTTCAAGTGATAAGTCGATAAGCGTACTCAGTTAGTTTCGAGGAAGAAACTTTTTCTAAGTGGTGTATGATGTAGTTGTAGGAGCATAAAAAGTGCTTTATTTTGACCAAAGGAATTGAAGACTTTACGCAGGCAATTCTCTATGAGAGCTATTTTTATGCCAGGCTAGTCTGTACGCTAGCCATCCTCTACGCTGGCTACTTTACGCTGGAAAGATGTCAAATCATGTATTTAATACAAGTGATAATGACTTTGACATAATGATTTGCTGACAACATGCAACACAGAAGTCGAGAGGATCGGATTTTTACCAAGCTCGATACTTGTCGTATGGTGTGCAAAAAAAAGGCTACTTTACGCTCAATAATTACTTCTTTTTACGCACGATAGTTATGTTAGCTTTTACGCTCAAGGATATTGTGGGCGTAAAGTCTATTTGGGTTGTTTTTACGCCAGTACCACTTTACGCTCGGAGCATATTTTGGGGACATTTTTACGCCCGATCCTTCCTGACTACTTTGGAACGTGGTTTATCCACGTGGCTTTCATGCCATATTTATTGAAGAACGTGTGTACGTGCTCCCTATTTTTGTTGGAATAATGGGATGCGTGTCAACATATTCAGAGGGTGACTTCCATCGTGGGTGACAGTTACTAGCGTAAGAACCCAATTTTGTTGCTTTTTACGAACAATGGGCGAAGTCTATAAATAGACTTATTTTTCACATCAAAGGCATCAGGAGCAGAGAGACATGAGAGAATAGAAAAATCAGAGCCCAGAGACTTTGATTTTGGAGAGCATTCTTCTTTAATTTTTCTTCCAGAACTGAGTGAAGCAAAGCAGGAAAGCATTCGACCTCGCCATCAGTGCCCAAGTGCGTCGATACCTTTCTGGTGACTTAGTTCTTCCGGTTGTTCATCTTCTAGCCGTGATCTTCATCATCATCGTATGGTCCAAGGAACAAAGTGATCGCCTTCAGATCAGACTTCTATAGCAATACTTCTTAGAACAATTTGTACTTCTTGTACTTTTTCTCGTTTTATTTTCAAAGGCTAATTTTTAGGCATTTTGTTAAGTGAAACAAAATGGCGACTCTGCTGGGGATAATCTTCTCCTCTGACGAGGAGGCAATTGCTCAAAACGATGATGTGTCGATCGGATCGACAAAGAAGACTCTGGTTGTACACTTCGACCAGACTGCTTACGAAGAAATGCTCCGAACTGGGGGGTGGTACTCACTGCTCCAATGTTCATAAATCGAGGAAGGCGCGAAAAGTTTGGATTCCCAAATCCAAGGCATCCTCGGATTTCCCTGCTGTCTCGGAAGGCAAAGGAATCCTTCCTACTCCTGTTGTAGAGGCTCCTATCTGTGATGAGGCAGTCTCTACTTCGATGATACGTCATGGGCGTAAAAATCAGTCTCCCGTTGGTAACATGGCAGACCCTCAGTTTTTTCGCTCTGGGCGTAAAAATCAAGTTGTACGCCCCGCGCGTAAGAACAAGTCTTCCGTCTGTGATGTGGTAGACTCCAAAGCTGTACACCCCGTGCGTAAGAACAAGTCTCCCGTCTGTGATGCGGTAGACACACAAAATTTACGCTCCACGCGTAAAGGAAAATCTCCCGTTTATAACGTGGTAGATACTCATATTTTGCGCTCTGTGCGTAAAGGTAAATCTCCTGTCTGTGACAGTGTAGATAAAATTTACAATGATGTTTCTGCATCTAAAGTGAATATACCTGCACGCATGAAGCATAAAAACATAGTTGGTAAAACCCCTATTTTCAACCAACAACCTTCTTATACTGCTGTACGCAAGGTATCAAACCTTCAAATTACACGCAATGAAGATGGAGTCCTTTGTGCTAAAAAATCTCAGGATTTACGCACGCAACTCCAAGCGCATAAAAATGTAAAGTTTGGTTCTGCGAATGCAGCTAGTAATCTTCTTTATACACAAGGGACTAAACGTTTTTCAACCCCAAATGTAATAAAAAAGACTACTCCTCCACTCCTTCTGATTTATGCGAGTTGCTAATGCAAAAGCATAAAAATAGACAATCTCCTATGACACTTCACCCAAAAAATCACCATTGTGAGTGTCACCAGATTATAATCAAATGTTGTTGTTCGGATTCTAAACGGTCAATTTTTGATCGGTTAAGCTTCAATGCGCCTCAACAGCAAGCTGTTGACCAAGAATATGAGTTGTCATATGCATCAGTCAACATGGCATCTCATACCAACAGAGGACGACGTCCAAGACGCAACACATCTCAGACTCCAGGTCAACAACAATTCAACAGACTTCTTGATTCCTTTGAAGGAGTATATCAGAATACTCGATCAAGAAGGCAAAGACAGTTGCAAACTTCTGATTCAGAAGCTGGGGGTACTCAATCTTTTGAGTCCGAAATAGATAGTGTCGATTCATACCTCTATACCAATCCTTATATATCTTCAAGAGAGGTTGAATCCTATGCTATTGGAGATGAACCAGAGACGTCATCTGCTAATACAGAACAACGTCTCACTACCGTTGAGCAATCATTAAAGGACATGCTTACTATGATGCAAAGCAAGCACCAGATAATAATGACTCAACAAACTGCTCAGCCGACAGTAGCAACACCGGTACAAGTTGTAGCACAAACCCAAGATAGTCAAGGGGTTGACATACCTTTGAATAATCAAGAGCCTGCTGTTAACCAAAATTCTGTATCTCCAGATCCCATCATTCCAGAAGATGTACCACCTCCAGTGGGGGTCACGGTACATCCAATAACTATTCAATCAAACGTGCTTCCTCAAACCAGTGAAGCCATTCAAGCAGTGCGTGAGCTCAAAGCACAGTTTGAAGTTTTGAAGCAGAAGGATTAGCTCTAGAGGTTAGGGATTAAGCAACCTTGTCCTCTTCATTGGAATGATGTACCCTTTCCACCGAAATTCAAGCCACAATCAATGGTATTGTTTGATGGAAAGACTTCTCCTAGTCAGTATATCAATTACTTTGATATTATGACTGTGCATCTGCAGAAAGATGATGCTCTTCTCACTCGAGTGTTCATCGGATGTTTGACGGGTTCAGCTTACGACTGGTATCGTAGTTTACCCGACAATTACATTTCATCTTTTGATGAATTTAAAGCAATATTTCTCGCCCGCTTCTATGAAGGAGGCATGGACATGAACATGTCCTCCTTAATAGAAATTAAACAAAAGGAGAAAGAAGATACTCGGACGTTCATCGAACGTTTTCGACAGGCAACTTTAAAGATGTCCCCTGGTATGTCGGATTCAGCGTTGATTGATACATACAAGATGAATCTGCAACCATCCATTGCTGTCTTCACGGGTTCCCAATTCACAGATTGGGCCTCGTTTATTATAGCAGCAGTTTCTGCCGAGACCAATGGTAGGTTGGCTCGTGAACATGGGATGATTTTTGCCTCAGAGGATAAAGGAAAGAAAGGCTCTTCTGGTAATAATTTCGGTAATCGTAATGGGAAGGGAAACGATACCCTCATGGTTAATCTTTCCAAGAACAAAACGACGCCGAATAATCAGGAGTCTTATAAGCCAAAAGAAGAATACTCTTTTGACGAAAGTAATATCCCAGGGATATTTTAATATCTAGTAAAAAGTGGCAAAATCCAGATTCCAGAGCCAAAAAGGCCTAATGAGGTGAATCTGACTGACAATCCCAAGTATTGTATCTATCATAGATACATAAATCATCCCACCAGGGCTTGTTATGTTCTAAAGAAGAAAATCCAAGAGCTGATCATTGCCAATGCCATTGCTTTAACTAACGATGAGCATATGGTCACAACCAATATTGTTTCTCTTCAATTCGAAGATTTTCCTCCTCAATAAGTCCCAGATGGGATTGTCCCAATTCTGAAGGCAACGATGAAGATAGTGATATCCCGCCTGCTAGAGAGGAAAATGAAGGATTGTTGCCTCTCACATTACAGAATGGTGAAATTATGTGGGTACATCCTGACTTAGTACCTGAAATAGAAGATGAAGGTAAAACTTTAAAATCCAAGAAAGGTAAAAAAGTCAAAACCTGCAACATGATTTCTCATATTATTCTAGATCCTGATGATTTGGATCATCTATGGGATGGCATTCCTTTGGAAGATAGACTGAGAGGTTTGAACATATGTCCTCCAAGTCTAGCTCCTCCTACTAAACTCATACTTACTCATCAACATTGGCTAGCTATGAATAGTGTTCCTTTATACAGGGTACAACAAGTTTTCGCTGCTTATGAAAAAGCTCCTACATGAATTTTTTCTTGTATCCCAAATTCTTCTCCTCCTGTAGTTACAGAGACTTCTATTCCTCATTCTCCTATAGTTACAGAGATCTCTTCTCCTCCCTCTGTTGAACTACCTGTTAAAAGTGTGCTGCCCATTCATTTATACAGTCAATAATCTGTCATTCTCATGAAGAAGATGGGCTATGACTTTCAGAAGGCGGAAGGTTTGAACTATGATAAAGGAATACGAATTTCTTTACAGATTCAAGGTCAAAAATCCACTGTTGGATTGGGTTCTGAGCTTCCTCGAAAGAAGAAGGCCAAGGGAAAGAAGATTAAATCCTGCAATATGATACTTCCTTCTCCTGAGTTTGAGGAAGAAAGCTTTGCTGGTACGAGATCTAGAAAAGAGTACCACAAGGATTATGAGGGATCTTCCAAAGAAGCAGAAGATATAGTGGAAACACTACCAGCTGAACCTTCTTCTGTTCCTGCTAAACCATCTGTGGTTGAAAAGGGGAACAGAAAGTAGTACGCTTTGACGTCCCGTTGAAGTCTGCTTCCAGTCAAGAGGTGATGATGAAGCCCTACAAATTTGATATTCTAGCCCAGTTAGCTAATACTCCGGCTAGACTCTCTATCTTCGAGTTGCTTCGCCTTTCTAGAGAAAGTAGGAAGACTTTGAATGAAGCTTTGCTTCAAGCAGATTCATGCTTAGCTCAACTCAAGAGTCCTGATAATATACCAGTTTCGTGTCCACAATGTCATAGTGTGATGGAGGCAATTCCTAATATTACCTTCACACAAGAAGACATGTTGTTAAAGCATAACAAGCATGACTGGTCTCTGTGCTACACTGGGTATATTGGATCCACTAAAATTGACAGGATTTACATTGATCCTGGGTCTTCAATTAGCATAATTCTTCAGAGTATGCTAAGACCTTTGAGGATTCCTACTAGTGATTTGACTTACACTAGTACTACAATAGTTGGTTTCAACTCTGGAAAGAGTAAACCACTGGGGAAGATTCGTCTGAAGATTCAGATTGGTGATCTTCGAACTATGGCGACATTCTATGTTATTAACTCAGAACTATCCTACAACATCCTTCTTGGGCGATCGTAGATACATGAGCATAATATTGTGCCTTCAACTCTCCACCAATGCTTTAAGTACGTAGATTCTCAGGGGGTTGTGAAGACTGAGTTTGCTGATATCAATCCTTTCAGGGGTGTCAAAGCTTATTTTTCTGATTCAAAGCTCTACAAACAAGAGCATGTAAAGGAGATATCAGACATGGCTGAAGATCGATCATCTGCCGAAGATCAGTCTATTAATGAAGATCCTCCAGAAGAGCAACCTTTGAAGATCAAAGTCAAAGGTCGAATCCAACCCCAACCTGTTAGTAATCAACCTCTGATGATCAAGGTTAAAGGAAGAACTCTAGCTTCATCTGAGGAATCAATGAGTATTCCTGTCAAGAGCCAAGTTCAACCCCTTATGATTAAAGTCAAGGGACGTACTTCTCATACGAATGATCCAGAACCATCATTGGTCATCAACCTTGACAAGTCTACGCAGAAGACGGATGATGGTCCGTTAATGATCAATTTGAAGCATAGTAGTCAAATTGTAAATGATGTAAATATTGATCATTCTGTACTTTCCGATATCAATAAAGATTTCCTTTTTGAGTATATGGCTGTCAAATTTGTTGAAAGAATGACTTTATCTTCTGATAATCAAAGTCATCAGTATAAAGACGACATAGATACAGAGAAAACTTTATACATTGACAATAAGGAAAATTCTTTTCCTCCTCATGTCGATGTTGGACCTTATGCTCAGAGGTTCCTAACATCTTCTTCTTATCTTCTTTCTGTAGCCGCTTCATGGCAAGCTTGTGTAACTTATAGACGTCACGAAGAATCTTATTTCGTGATTCCGTCTGATAAAAAAACAAGCGTCAAATTGTGTTTGGCCTGGCTAGAAATATCCCTGTTGTTCAAATGGATGATCTTAGAGATAAAGATAAAGGAAGAATCCGAATTGACAAATACAGTCAACAATCTCTCAAGATTATCCAGAATATGGGATATGATTTGAAGACTATGCAAGGTCTCAATCAAGGCAAGGGTAGACGATTACCATTATGTGGTGATCCGTTTTACCAGAAAACTCGTCATGGGTTAGGATATGATCCGTCCCACATGTTTAATGATGATATACAAGAAGAATTCTCTTATAGTTCTTCGCAATCCTCAGAATCTGAAGAAATCCATTTCATCGAATCTGAATATGCTAGAGAGGATTATTACGATGAATCTGAATGTGTATTCTCAGTCAACATGGTTCAAACTGAAGAGGAATCTGAATCATTTGAAAATGACCCTTGGGCTCAACAAATGGATACCCAATGGGAACTTCGTTTTGAACAACGACAACCACCTACGGAGGATAAAATTCTCCAGATTGATGTTGGAGACGGAACTACATCCAAGCCAATATTCATCAGTAAAAACCTTTCCGAAGATGAAAAGGAAGAGTTGATAAAATCGATTAAAGAATATATTGATATCTTTGTATGGAGTTATGAGGATATGCCGGGTTTAGATCCTAAAGTTGCTACTCATAAACTCAATATTCTTCCTAATGCCAAGCCTGTGAAACAACATCAACGGCATTTTCGACCAGACATGATGGATGCAATTGAAGCGGAAGTCAAAAAGTTGATTACATGTGGCTTTGTTCGTGAAGAACAACATCCAGACTGGGTTGCCAATATTGTTCCTGTTATGAAGAAGAACGGAAAAGTCCGAGTTTGTATAGATTTTTGAGATCTTAATGCAGCTTGTCCAAAAGACGAATTTTCACTTCCAATTACTGATGTCATGATAGATAATACATGCGGTTTTGAATGCATGTCTTTCATGGACGAATTTTCAAGATACAATCAGATCAAGATGCATCCAGAAGATGAAAAGTATACTGCTTTTTGTACACCCCTTGGGGTTTACGGCTATATGGTTATGCCATTTGGTCTCAAAAACGCCGGTGCCACGTATCAAAGGGCTATGAGCAACATCTTTCAGGAACATCTACGCAAGACAGTGGAATGTTATGTAGATGACATTGCTGTCAAAAGTCGATTAAAAGATGATCATATTCAAGACTTGAAGACAGTATTTGAATTGATGCGTCGTCATCAATTGAAAATGAACCCTACTAAGTCTTTCTTAGGGGTTTCCAGTGGCAAGTTTTTGGGATTTGTCATCACTTCTCAGGGTATTCATGTTGATCCTGATAAAATCAAAGCAATTCTTGAAATGCGTCCTCCACGCAATCTAAAGGAACTCCGAGGCTTTCAAGGTCGCATTGCTTATATCAGGAGATTTATATCCAATCTCTCGGGGAGATGTCAACCTTTCTCCCGTTTATTAAAGAAAGGTGTATCCTTTGTTTGAGATGAAGCATGTCAGAAAGCTTTCAATGACATCAAGCAATACCTTACAAATCCACCTGTTCTGGTACCACCAGTGGTAGGAAGACCATTTTTGCTATATGTTCGAGCCTTAGATCATTCACTTGGTGCTCTTCTTGCACAGAAAAGTGATATGGGTCATGAACAAGCAATTTATTATCTCAGCCGAATGATGGTCGGAGCTGAACGCAGGTATACTCCTGTAGAAAAGAAATGTTTGGCTTTAGTTTTTGCTGTCCAAAAGACACGACATTATGTGACAGGACAAACTATTCATGTCATCTCCAGAATAAATCCTATTCGGGTGTTGATGAGAAAACCAAGCATTCTTAACTCCAGGTTAGCTACCTGGGCAATGTTGCTCACTCCTTATGACATGGTCTATGTACCTCAAAAATCAGTGAAGGGTCAAGCATTAGCTGATTTCTTAGCAGCTCACCTTATACCTAAGACATCAAAGCTATATGAAGATATTCCAGATGAAGTTGTGGATTGCAACATAACTTTAAAAAAATGATATTTGGCAGTTATACTTTGATGGAGCATCACGAGTTGGACCTAAAGGCAATATTGTCTCTAGGGTAGTAATCGTCTTGGTTTCTCCTGACAAAATAGTCATATACCGTGCTTATTCTCTCAATGAGCCATGCTCCAACAATGTAGCAGAATATAATGCTTTACTGATTGGTCTCCAAGTAGCAAAACAGTTGGACATCGAATTCCTAGAAGCTTATGGAGATTCTCAACTGATTGTTAATCAGGTTAGAGGGACTTATGAAGTCAAAAATCCTGATCTCATCCCTTATCATTAAGTGGTAATCGAGTTGGTCCTTTCATTCAAAGGATTCTTCATCGAATTCATACCACATTCTCAAAATATGGAAGCTGATGCTCTTGCTAGTCTAGCTGCAGACTTAGTTGTTCCAATTCGAAGACAAAACTCAATCATATTGTTGGACCGAGACTTATTTTGTGTCAAGAATAATCTGTATATTGAACAGAGTTATATTACAGAGTCAAGTTTCCAGCAGAGGGATTGGAGAAGTCCATTCATTGATTATGCGGTTCATGGGATTTTACCTGAAGATCCAAAAGAAGCTGCATCAATCAAGAAACGATCATTTCGATTTTATTATGATTCGTCTTTATATATGCTATACCGTCGTTCATATGATGGACTTTTGCTGTGCTATCTCTCAGAAAGTGAAGCTAAACAAACACTCCGCGAAGCTCATAATGGTGTTTGTGGTGCTCATCAACCAGGTCCGAAATTACAAGACCGCATTCGAAGAATGGGATATTATTGGCCATCCATGATAGCAGATGCTATAGATTATGCCAGACGATGTAAAGCATGTCAGATTCATGCTGATTTTATTCATCAACCGTCTGAATTCTTGTATCCTACGGCAGCTTCTTGGCCCTTCGAAGCTTGGGATATGGACATTATTGGTCCGATTAATCCTCCTTCTGTCAAGGGACATCAGTTTATATTGGTTATAACCGATTACTTTTCTAAATGGATGAAAGCGGTTCCCCTTGTTGAAGTGAAAACATCTAATATGATTAGCTTCATCAAACACCATGTCATTTATCGTTTCGGGATTCCTCGACGGATAATTCATGACAATGGACCACATTTTGCCAGTCAGGCATTTTATCGGTTTTGTAATAAGAATCGAATTCAAAATCTGGCTTCTACGGCTTATAATCCAGCTGCTAATGGTTTAGCCAAAGCTTTCAACAAGACGATCATCAAACTTCTCAAAAAGTTCATCTCTCTAATAAACATGATTGGAATGAGAAACTTGGAGAATGTTTATGGGCTTATCGAACGACAGTCCGAACTCCTACCGGGTTTACACCATTTTCATTGGTCTATGGATGTGAGGCTGTCATTCCATTGGAAATTCAAATTCCATCTGTTCGAATAGCCATTGCTAATGAGCTAACTACAGAGAATAATGATCGTTTACGACTTCAAGAACTTGAAGGATTGGACGAGAAGCGTCTTCAAGCTCAACAGCATATTGAACTATATCAAGCTCGTATATTTCGAACTTTCAATCGTAAAGTTAAAGAGAGGGTATTCAAAGTCGGTGAACTAGTATTAGCTGTTCGAAGACCGATGGTGATGACTCATAAGAGCAAAGGAAAATTCCAGCCAAAATGGGAAGGCCCTTATGTTATTGAGACAGTTTTTTTCCAACGGTGCCTATCGGTTATCTAAGCCCAATGGAGATTTACTCATGATGCCGATCAATGGCAAATTTCTTAAGAAGTACTATGTATAAAAAAACAGAATAAAAATAATTTTATTTATTTATTTTTGTTTAGAACAAAAGATTAAGGATAAGGACCATTGCCTTCCTTATTAAATACATAGTCAGCCAATGCATTGAAGACATCATTGCCTGAGTTCACAAAAAACTTGCAGGCAGCCATCCTCAGCACTTCTTCTTCAGAAGTTTTTCCTGGCTCTGTTAAGAACTCGAAAATGTCTTGTGGTGGCTTGGGCGTAGAAGAGCCTTCGCCTATTTCGGTTGGACCCGACACAATTGGTTCAACGGGGCGCGTTTCAATAACATCATCAATCTTCATGGTGACTTCGGTCTTTTGCAGTACGTCCTTGGAAGACATTTCTGATAGAAGAGTGGAAACAAGGATGAAACATTACAAAAAAGTTCTCACCTATTTATAGGAGAGATCTATTAATGAACCGGTCTTGGAAATTGAAATAACCTTTATTCCCGAAAGGACCTATCCATTTATTATATCAGATTTATCCATTTAATTCTGGAATTGAATTGATCTGTCTTTTCCCAAAAGAAACGTTGGTTCATTCATTCTTTCATCGATATTGGCATGACATCTGTCTTCTTTCCCAGCTACCAATGTTTGGTTAAGCTGGTAACTTGTCTCTTCGGAGAGAAATTTTAATCTTTTATCTTACCAGTTGGTATAAAAAGTTGGGTTTATTATTTATCACGTCCTTATGACCTATGAATAAATATTAAATCTACTTCTTTTCCTATCTATCATGTCCATTTGGCCTCTGAATAGATATTAATCTATTTTTCTTTGAGTTGTCCTCTGATAGTATTGTACACTCTAAACGAGATTTCATTATCTATCATGTCCATATTACCTCTGGATATATACAATTTATTTGAGTCTCAAAGACTTACCATGTCCATATTACCTCTGATAAGTATTTTTTTATCTCATACCTATTGTTTAATTTCGAAATAAACGATAGGATCACAAAACAAATATTTTATTCATTTCTTGAATAAGATAAAAGATTACAAAAGCTCCTTCTTTGCCTAAGGTGGAGCATACATATCTTTCAGCAATTTTTTGAGCTCTGCTAAACGCTTCTCACGAGAGTCCATTATATTTTTAGTAGCTATCTGTCTTCGGGCTTCTGGAGTGCTAATGGGAGAAAATTTAGCAAAAGTAGCTATCAGATTATCTCTGGCTTCATCGAGGTGCTTGATAGTAGATTCAGCTCCAAAAACTTGTTCCTCCAAGATTGAGCTCTGTGTCAAATATTGGTCATGCGCTGCTATTAATTGCTCCTTCTCAGCTTTCAAACGAGCTAGTTCGACCTCCACTTCACGAATTTTATCATTTTGCTCCTGAATTTTCGTATTCAAAGTGTCATAGGCTTCTCTATAATGCTCCAACTGAGGCATTGCATCAGCTAAAAAAGCCTTCTCTTTGGCGACTTTATTGCTGTGTTCTTTGAGAGAGTTATTGAAAGTAGTCTCTCGAGCAGTGAATTCAGCTGATAAAGTATTGTACTCAGCTTGAATGAGACTTTCAGTGGTTTCACTTGTCAGCCTCAGATATTCTTTAATAGGCTGCTCAAGTTCTTCTATCACCTTTTCTAATGCAGTTGCTCTCTCAACATCATTAAACATGGCGACATTCCTGATAGTGGAAACAATTGCGCCTTTCAAGCTGTCATAACTAAGGCCCCTATTCAGGACCATGTCAATCAAAGCTGCCAAAGTCTTGTAAAAAGCTTCAGTGTGAATCTCAACTAAGAGATTCATTTCTGCATTAGAGCTCGGTGTTGCAGCAATCTCTACCAAGTCTCTTTTCCGAAGGCTAGGAGCAAGTGAGGTTGTTTCGGTAGCAGACTGAGATATAGACGATGTAGTCGTCGCTACCATAGCCAATCGATCCCTAGGATCTTTTGGAGTTACGTCTTTAGTACTTGTTACTCCAGCCGTTTCTGGAGTTATGGTGGCGGTAATTATGGTAGATGGAATAATAGTCAGAGCAACTGATTCAGATTCAGGCATTGTCTCCTCATGAACTTCTGCTGGATTAATAGTAATAACAGTTCCAGTTTCAGTTGACGATTTGACTACGCCTTCATCACCTTCTTGGGCTTCTGGTTGTTCAAACTCTTGAAACACTTCAATCTCTTTATTGAGATCAGTTCTTTCTTCATCAGCTGTTTCTTGATCTGCAGTTGATTTTTCTGCAGTTTGTTCTTCTTCTCTATTGTCATTATGAGAAGATAATCCTGGTTGAACCTCGGTTTCAAGCTCTTGTCGTAGTTTCTCTTCTGGTTGAATTTCCTCTACTCCATCTGAAGAAGAATTTTCTTCCTCAGACTCCGGGTTCTCCTTATAAATATTTTCTTGAAGAGAAGGAGGAGCCATAGGTTTTGGTACAATAATAACACCTGCAAGATGAACAAAACAAATTAAAATACAAAATCATAATATATAATCTTGTATAGATTTTGTATATATATACCTGGAGTAGGTGTAGAACGTGCCAAATATGCGTCATAATCTCCATTCCAATCTTTATCATCAAAATCGAGAGCTGGTTCATCCAGTAGAATAGATTGTGAAGCGACACCTTCAACTACTTGTGCCTTTTGTGGTAAGGTTAAATGGAGTGAAGTACTAAAGCATCCTGGTGATAAAATCCCTACAACTTTGGTTGATGTGGCTGCTTGGGAGGCTGAAGATCCTTCTTCAAAATGAGTTGAAGAGGATGCGACATGTGGCGGCTCTTCGACAGGAATGTCATCCTCTGGAGTAGTGACTCTTGGTTTGGAAGGCATTTTGACGGTGACCTTTTTCTTCTTTTCGGGAGTCTTTACTTGAAGAGTAGTAGCAGTACTCTGCTTCTATTTGCGGGATTCCTCAATAACAATAGGTTCTGCCACCTCTTCTCCCATTCCTGTGGCAATAACTTCCAGATATGGATCTGGAACAGCAGCATCGTCAGGGATATCTGTTGGAACCCTGACTGGTTCTTCAATATTGCCTTCCTTAGGCCATCTCAGGCTACCTTTCATATTATAGCCGTGGGCAAAGGAACGGATAGAAGCGTAAAAGTGAACGTACGAGTGGAGAATACGTAGCTCTGTAGTGCTGGTGGCGGTTGAGACTCTAAATTTGGCTCCCGTACGGACAGTACTGAAATATCTCCAACCCCTTGCACCATCAAGCAGTTTTTCGTAATGACGAAAACTGGTACAGGGATTACCAACATGAAGTTGGTCATACCCAAATTGACGAGCGAACCTACTGGGTAGATATGGTTCGAACGTACAATTATCTTCATTTCTGTACATCAGGTGAGAAGGCCTGATACACTGAAGCCATTTGAAGACTAATGGTGGCAATACAGTTCTTCCTTCGACTTTATCTTCAAACTGAACACCGAAGCAATCTGCTGGTACTTGTGGTCGAGTGCAGAAGAAGTTCCAACCATAAAAATAATTCAAAACTGCACGAGTATCTGCCACCGACATGGCAGTCCATGTAGCCTTGCTGAATTTTTGGAGGAAGACCTCCGCATCATCGCCTGGGCCTGGTGGCAACAGATTGCAGATGTGGTGTAATAACCAGCCCATCAGATAAGTATAGGGCATTTCTATCCTGGGGAATGTGTTCCGATGTGGAGCGTTGTTGATTAACTCCTCACCGAAAGTCCTCAAACTTGTATTTACTCGACACACCATCGCCGATAGCAGGTTAATTCTGACTTTAAAAGCCAAGCGTACTGCGGGCCATAGTACGCTACGGTGGATTCTGTCAACAGTACCAGTTCCTGGTATGACCCATCTTTTCAGCCATAAAGAAAGGAAGCCTGCTAGCAAAGCTTTCCTAGAGATCTTTTGGCTGCCGTATCTAAGGAAGCTCAAGCTTCAGTTCCAACAGGGAACTCTCCAGTCTTAGTGGACAGATATTTATTTGGGAATTTATAGACAGTCGTCATATCCCGAATTTTGTTGGCAGGAATGGTTGAATCTGTGTTGATAGCTGGAGCTTTATTTTCCTAGAATCTTTCCTTGTCATCCTTGGAGATTTTATCCTTATGGAAGAAGAGATACGTTGTCCATTTATTAATGTACGCTAGATGTGATGTACTTTCATGCGTGGTAGTACAAATCATGTAGTGACACATGAATTCTTCATACACCTCAATCAACTGAGGGTTTGTCTCTCTGATTTCAGCAAGTTCCCAGTTGGAGGGAACGTATTCTTCATACGGAGCTTCTTCCATGGGCAGTTTTGAGATGAATTGCATCTCATGGAATGCCAAACCCATTTCACCTTTTGGGGTCGCAAAAGTTCCAGTCGAACTTATGTATATCTCCATCAGGTCCAAGAATAGGTTACCATTCAATGGTATACCCTGACTAGTGGAAGCTACTACTTCGTACAGGCCAATATCTTTCAGCTCCGTCTCGAAGTTCTTCATCATCCAAATGCTGATCTGGATCCAGTTCTGGTTGAGAGGAGTCAACCATCCAGGTCGCCTGGGGTTTGTTTGGGGATATAATACTCTATCCCTAATAAACTTGTTGAAAAACATCTGGGTCTGCATTGGTTGCATTAAACCCGAATCTTCACTTGGAGTAAATCCCGGTATGAGGCCAGAGAAAGAAGTGACACCGCCATTGGGAACGCTAGCAAAATACCCTATATCATTCGTATGATCCCTCTTGAAAACAATTCTACCCGGTCTTCCGTAACTGCTGGGAGTCAGATTCCACAGCATTTGTCGAGGGTGAGTGGTATAGAAGAATGCTGACAAAGGGTAATCTCTATCCATATCAGGGAGATATATGGCTATCTCTCCGAATTTGAACATCCAGGACTCCTTCTTGGGGTGTGTCTGTGATTTACAATCAATTGCATCCCTAAATAAGAAGGCTGGTTTTGCAAATTGTTGTTCATTCAGTGAAGTCAACGATTCTCCATTTATCATGGATAATAGCATCCTATCCCCCTGAGCAGCTATCAACTGTGCCCTCTCTATGGGGTAATCTGGGTTCGATTGAGGAAATGCTACGTGAGACAGATTCTCCAGATAATTCGAACCCACCATGCCAACCGATGATCCGAAGACTTCTGCGAGAGGGTGAATTTGCAAGTCCACTGCCAAAAGAAAAAGAAAAATCAAGTTAGTGAAAATCTAATTTGATATCTTTTATGCAGATAAATTGGTCTAAGTTTTACACACAAAGTCTTTTTCATTTTGTGAGATTTTACGCTGGCACATTAGATGTGGGCGTATTTTAAATTTTACGCTGGCGCATTAGATGTGGGCGTATTTCAAATTTTACGCTGGCACATTAGATGTAGGCGTATTTCAAGTTTTACGCTGGCACATTAATTGTGAGCGTATTTCAAATTTTACGCTAGCATGTATGGACATGAGCTTAATTTAAGTTTTTACGCTGACACGTATAGACGTGGGCATATTTCTTAATTTTACGCTGACACGTATAACGTGGGCGTATTTTGATTTCTACAATGACACGTATAACGTGGGCGTGAAATAAAAGATTTGGGTCTTCTTCTCCGACGAATTTTTCGGCCATAGGGGAGTACTTTATCCCTCATTGGAGGAGCCACAGCGGGGTTACTTTGTTGAGATGTGGCTGATGATCGGACAGGAGTCTACGCGCGGTCAACTGACGAAGAATCGACGGCAGGCTTCTTGCCTTTGCTGCCGGCGGCGGACGACTTCTTAGGGGCCATTTGATCAAAGTTAGATATTCGAAAGAGGAAAGAGAATAAGAGGGATTGAGAATACGGGAGATAAGTAAAGTGTTTTCTCTCTCCAAAAAGCCTTATTTATAGAGAATTTCAAATCGGTTCAAATTCCCTGATTTTTTGCCGACTGTTGGATATCCCAACTTTTACGCGGATGACTGTTGCGTATCCCAGCTTTTACGTTGAATGGTCAAATCCCGAATTTTATGCTTCTGTTCAAAGTATTTCAAATTTTGAAAATATTCGAAAACTTTGAAGGGGGTCTTGTAGGAGCGTAAAAAGTGCTTTATTTTGACCAAAGGAATTGAAGACTTTACGCAGGCAATTCTCTATGAGAGCTATTTTTATGCCAGGCTAGTCTGTACGCTAGCCATCCTCTACGCTGGCTACGTTACGCTGGAAAGATGTCAAATCATGCATTTAATACAAGTGATAATGACTTTGACATAATAATTTGCTGACAACATGCAACACAGAAGTCGAGAGGATCGGATTTTTACCAAGCTCGATACTTGTCGTATGGTGTGCAAAAAAAAGGCTACTTTATGCTAAATAATTACTTCTTTTTATGCACGATAGTTATGTGAGCTTTTATGCTCAAGGCTATTGTGGGCGTAAAGTCTATTTGGGCTAGTTTTACGCTCAAGGCTATTTTAGCCACTTTACGCTGGAGGTTTTATTTGGGTTGTTTTTACGCCAGTGCCACTTTACGCTCGGAGCATATTTTGGGGACATTTTTACGCCCGATCCTTCCTGACTACTTTGGAACATGGTTTATCCACGTGACTTTCATGCCACATTTATTGAAGAACGTGTGTATGTGCTCCCTATTTTTGTTGGAATAACGGGACGTGTGTCAATATATTCAGAGGGTGACTTCCATCATGGGTGACAGTTACCAGCGTAAGAACCCAATTTTGTTGCTTTTTAGGCACAATGGGTCAAGTCTATAAATAGACTTATTTTTCACATCAAAGGCATCAGGAGCAGAGAGACAGGAGAGAATAGAAAAATCAGAGCCCAGAGACTTTGATTTTGGAGAGCATTCTTCTTTAATTTTTTTTCCAGAACAGAGTGAAGCAAAGCAGGAAAGCATTCGACCTCGCCATCAGTGCCCAAGTGCGTCGATACCTTTCTGGTGACTTAGTTCTTCCGGTTGTTCATCTTCTAGCAGTGATCTTCATCATCATCGTATGGTCCAAGGAACAAAGTGATCGCCTTCAGATCAGACTTCCATAGCAATACTTTCCAGAACAATTTGTACTTCTTGTACTTTTTCTCGTTTTATTTTTAAAGGCCAATTTTTAGGCATTTTGTTAAGTGAAACAGTAGTGTCCCGTCCCGCTCAGTCAATCGGAGGAATCGAAACGCCGTCGGCGTTCGGATTAGCCTTGCAACGGCTACTCGGAGACATCGCTCGGTCGAGGCGACCGCTCGCTCAGTTGGGGTAGTTTCGGTGAACTTGCCTCATCTTAGCCTTCACATAATAAATTGTATGTTTTCAACTTGCACAAGTAGGCTTGATAATAAAAGAGACGAATCAACATAGCTAAAGGGAATAATCCCGACGGGTCGAATTGAGTTAGAATATGGAAAGGTCCAACGGTCGGCTTAGAGTTGGTACACGGCGTGCTTTGAAAATGACACTCGATCCTTCGTCCCGTGGCTTGGGAGAATGAAAGTTGGTTGAGTAGGCGAAGTTATGATCGTAGCCTAAGTCATAGGTGTCGCCCGCATGAATGCTTCATAAAGCATGCACGGTCCCATCGTCCATGGCTTGGCATAGCCTTGGCTTGCCCATGAGTTAAGTTGCGTTGAGCGGCTTGTGACCTAAGTCTAGGCACCCGATTGACTTGGTTGTTCAAGTCGAATGCGTGCACGACACGATCCGTTAAGGCAAAGCTTAACGCAGCCTTTGCTTATTAAGTTGTTGCGAAGTTAAGTTGGGCAAAGTTATGCCGGTCGATATGAGACATTACAAGTACCGCCCCGCTCTTTTGCGGTTTGTCAAAGTTAAGTAGTCCCACGATCTCAAGGCCCATCTACTTGGGCAGGAGAGTCACGTAAAGCACAATTGGCTTAAGGCACGATGCACGGACTGAGTGTTTAAGGCAAGGACCACACTTGATTTAAGTACATTTTAGAGAAATGATGATATGGTAACATGGAAAGAATGCTCGCGACCGTGGATCGTCGAGGGGTCTCAAGGATAGAAGTCTTGAACTTAGTTTTGAAAGAGATGGTAACACTGAAAGAAGGATGACTGTGTGAGATATCAGTTTGAGTCGAGTCTTGCATGGTCATGGACAACTTGTTCAAGGTAAAAAGGAAGGGTTTCCTCGGATCGACAACCCGGGGCCACTGGACCGATCCGGCCTAGGAGGAAACAGGTATAGCTGTGCCAGATGGAGGCAACAGGTATTCGGTGGATGGTCATTGGGGCTCGCTACTTGCTTTGACTGGACCATCCTATACGCCAGCTATGAGTCTAGGATGGCTTATTCTGCTAGTGACCCGTGTTCATATAGATGTCGGCAAAATGACGGCTATCCGTACGTTTGCCTTTGGAATTGAGTCGAGTCGAAGGTGTATACAAGTTAGAACATGATGCTTGGGGCCTAAGATGTAGCTTCAACATAGGCGACGTGCTTCGGCACAAGATGTGGCGTCGAGTCTTAAGTTGTCGGCATATAAGTTGCATAGTTATGGTTTGAGTTATCTTGAGTTTAAGTCAGGAAATGCCGTAAGGCAAAGTTGGTCGAGTGACACTTAGTTCACAAGTTGGATGGGTCAGTTGATGATTTAGTAGCGGAGGGCCGCGAGGCGGCAAGGGCCGCGAAGTGGCGATATGATTGAGTCTCATTTGAGTTGCGAGGCACGGCCTCAACAAGGACTTATAGCACGATCACACGGGAATGGAGTCTTATCGCGTAGTTGCATCTCTGATTATGGGCCGTAAGGCAAGCATGACTTGATAGATTAACGTTGTTGAGTCGACGTTGTTGTTGCAAGCACAGAATGGTCTAGAGACACAAAATAGGCCAAGGCGTCGGTCACAAAACTGATCCAAAGATAAGACTAGAAAGACAATTGATAAGAATGGACTATGTTGCACAAAGTAAATCAAACGTGTTGGTTTTGTATGGGTGGGCGAGGAGCTTACTCCACCAGTATAGTTGAGTACTGACACCCACATAGTTTACATGTGCAGGCGCAGGTAGAAGCTCGTGGCGCAGAGCTTGCTTGGATGCGTCAAGGCACGGAGTCCCTAGGCGATTAGAAGCGTGCGGCCGCATGGAGTCAAGACTTATACGGGACATAATGTATGGACGTCGCCTTTCGAAGCATCCGCTGGCTCAAGACTTGTATTTGAGAGATGAGAGAGAGCTGAGTGACTTGTAATGTGAGAAGAGTGAGCTTGAGTGACTTGTAATCTTGGCCTTGTGCCCTTTGTTTCAATATCAATAAAGAGCTTCTATTGAATAACTTATGTTTTGTTCTAATTTCTGCTGCTATTATTCAATGTCTCTGCACGGGACTTCTTTGTGACGACCTCGTCGTAGCCGCTGAAATCGGCCGTTATGGAACCCGCCTTGTACGAGCGCAATCTAGGCTTGTGCGGCATCATGCCTTAGCGAGGACGATCGCTCCAACGGGAGTGGGGCGTGACACACCATCCAGCAGCGGTCATTGAGCGATGTTGTTTCTCCGGCGATACGCTAGACGAGCATCTCCGACGACACGACACTGGTGAAGTCCCTTCTCTTCTACTTCATTCTTATCTTCCTAGTTCATTTCCCTTAAGGATTGATCGATTTCAGGGTTCTTGATCATCTCGACGATCGATGATTATGGCAGTAAACGGATCTGTCAGCACCATATGAGAACCATCTGTGTCCTCTGATCGCCATTGGATCAAGCGAGGGACCTAAAACTTGGTTATCAATTCGTGACTGCTTTGAATTGTTGAAGAGGTCGATTGAGGAAGCTATAATCAACTGTTACGTCTGTAAACAGGACTGTACAGTAGGAGCAGTTAGTCGAGTGTTGTAACCCTCTTCCTGGATTTTAAATTTTATTATTATCTTATTTTAAATATTTTCTTTAGAAAGTAATTTATCTTTAAAACCTTGTATAGGATATTCTGATATTATTTACTTTTGTATTTCTCTTTAGTTTTATAGAAGCATTGTTCTTGAGTTACAAAAAAGACGTGGATTATTACTTTTTGGACTTTCAAAAATATTGGATTTGAAAGTAGTTTTGAAAAAAAAAACCCATAGATAAAGTTTGCATTAAGATTTGATTTATGCTACTATGCTTTAAATTATTTTGATAGAAATTAATGTTATTTTGAGTTATTATGAATAGCGATTATTTAAAATTTGTAATTACATGATTAAATCATTTGATAATATTAAATGTTATTTTAAGTTATTGTAGTAATCAATTATTGATTAAGGTTTCATATATATATATATATATATATATATATATATATATATATATATATATAATATATAATATATATAATATATATATATATATATATATATATATATATATATATATATATATATATATATATATATATATATATATATATATATATATATATATTATATGTGTGTAAAAAAAAAAAAAAAAAAAAAAATATATTATATGTGTGTGTGTATATATACACACACACTTTAAATGATCTCGCAAGTGCCAAATATTGTTTAAACTATTTGATTAATACTAAATATTGATTTAAACTAAATTTTATTATCTACTAATGGTTTATAATTAAATTAATTTTGATTTAAACCATTTTGAAAATATTAAAAATCATTCTAAAATTATTATATTGATCGCTTTTTGATTTGAATTCGTATGATTTAAATTAATTGATATTATCGAATACATATTTTAAATATTATTTATATGATAAGTGATTAGATTGGATTTGTTTCAAAACATTTATTTGGATGTAAATTAAAGGGAATGAGCTATCTACTAGGAATACTACGCTTTATCGAATAAGGAGTCCTAACTCCTATATAAGGAGGCCTCTTCCTCCTAATTTTCTCATCTACCACAAACCATCATCCACCAACAACCATGTGCATTTGTGTCCTTGTCCACTACCCACTTCCACTATTTCAATTGTCATTACATATACATTCACCCATCTCGTGTCCGACAATCCCGGACGTATTTCCCAGATTTCATATTACGTAGGACACAAGACCTCGCCACATCCAAATTCCTAACCCCAAATCTGTCTCAGCTCCTTTGCTAACACGTGCCGCGCATCCCTATCCGACGCCAAGCGCTGGCTCTCCACCGTCGTCCTGACCTCCCCGTTCCCTCGACCGGAGACACCAGACTCACAGAGCCCTCTGCCATTCTCCTTTGCCGAGACCCTGCCACTATGTGGCTGCCGTCGAACTAAGTGCCACCGATCGTCAACATCCTCCAGCCCCTATCACTACTTCACAACCACCGACTCCTTCACAGCCTCCGCTAGTGCGTACCCAACCCTGCAACTCTGCCACAGAATCCACAATGACACCATCTCAGGAACAGCCACCACCATCACCGGCCCGTACTATTGCGACCTACCCCCACCCTATCTCCTCCCACAACCACCA
>JANAVB010002231.1:0-46634 GCA_029216955.1 Iris pallida | reverse complement strand
TCTTCATACCCGTCAATTTATTTTCCTTCGGATCGATACATCTTCTCAGATTTGACACATATCCGTCTGGAAATTTTAGGCTCTGGATCCACCGACAATGTCTCACTTTATCCTCCTTGTCCATTGAGAAAATTGACTTCGACATGAACTGTTTTCCATTCTCCTCTATCAAATGCAACGCAGGGCGTTTGCATATTTCTTCTAAGTACAACCTGGCATTGGGATTGTCTTTTGTTTTTCCTTTACGTCCATCATAGTATTAATTATGTTATCAAATACATTCTTCTCAACATGCATGACATCAAGATTATGTCCGATCAGATTGGTACTCTAATATGGTAGATCCCAAAATATGCTCCTTTTTGTCCATTTATGATTTCTACCAAATCTATCGCACTTGTACCCAGTTGTAGGATCTTCGATAGTACTTGGAAAATCTCTAACCTTCTCCCATATCGTGGCTCCGCACCACCTTGGCGGTGGATCACCCTTTTCTACAACGCCGGCACGGAATACATTCCTGTTCCTTCTGAACGGATGATCTTTTGGTAGAAATTGCCGATGACAATAAAAGAAGCACGGTTTTCCTCCGTATTTTAAGCGGAAAGCCTTAGTACGGTCCATGCATTACGGACATGAGAGATGGCCATGAGTGCTCCATCCAGATAACATTCCATAGGTCAGATAGTCGTTGATGGTCCACATAAGGGTTGCCTTCATCTGAAAATTCTGCTTCCTGGAAACATCGTACGTGTTAGCGCCTACTTCCCATAACTGATTCAACTAATCTATCAAAGGCTGTAAGTACACATCAATGTTCCTCTTGGGATTGTTCGGACCAGGAATTATAACGGTTAGAAACATGTACCGAGTCTTCATGCACATCCAAGGTGGTAGGTTATATAGAGTGACAATCATAGGCTAGCACGAATACTGGGATCCCGAAAGACCAAAAGGAGTAAAACCATCAGAAAATAGCCCTAACCTGACATTACGCGGATCTGAAGCAAAATTAGGATACACTCGATCAAAGTGCTTCCACGCTTCTCCATCGGATGGGTGATCCAACACTCTTTCAATCTGTTCTCACATGTGCCAACTCATATTTTCGGCCGTCTCTTTCACCATAAAAATCTTTGCAACCGCGGCATCAAAGGCAAGTAGTGCATTGAATCGATCGGTCTTCTTGCACCGGTAGACCTTCCTGTACTAGTTGTCTCATAGCGATCAGCACCACAAAATCTATACACATCTGCGTTCTTGTCGTCTTTGTAGTACAGCATGCACCCATTGCGACAAGAATCGATTTTTTCGTATCCCATCCAGAGCGATCTCACCATCCTCTTAGACCGGTAGAAGTCTTTAGGTAACTTGGCACCTGCCGTCAAGATCTCTATAATCAACTTCAACACTCGGTTGTAGCATTCTTGCGACATGTTAAAATCTGACTTAATGCTCAACAGTCTTGTAACCACCTCCAACGGTGAATGATCCTCACAACCAGGATACAATGGAGTCCTTGCATTCTCCAGCAACTCCATGAACTTTGCAGCATCGACATTCGGTGCCTCCTCTGTTGCATCATGAACGAAATTAGGCCCCGCAGAGTCGAAAACCATGTTCACGCACCCGTCGTCGTATGCATGATTATCTGAAACAAAATTAGGTTCCGCATGCATATACGGTCAACATAAGGCTCCGGCTCTGATGCTAAAGACACAAGTTCTCCGAGTGCAGTCCACTGATAGTAATTAGACGTGAAACCCCTCGAGTACAAATGATATATCACTTCCACTTCTGGATAATATTTCACGTTAGATTTTACACATGGACACTTAATTTTGGTGCCGTTCATGTACTGAGGGAATGCCTTAGCAAACTGCAGGAACTGCTCTACTTCCGCTATGTATTCATCCCGCACACCACATATATCAGGACGACGATTGTACATCCATGAACGATTTCGCAAGTAGTAATTCATATCCATTTGGAAATAATTCTGCAAAGATGGACACGCATTATCCAATAGGCACAAATTCGTATTATATCTTATTATGGGACACATTAGTAGCGGACAGTTACTAATAACCATGCTATATCTCACAAGATCGTTCTTGTGCATCCAACTTGTACACATACGCTATCGATTCTTACTGATGCCAATCTCATTCAGACACACTAGATTCGTTTCGATATCGCCAGGGTCAAGTTGAAAATTGTCTTAACATCAATTTGACTCGTGTTTTTTCTTTTATGGAATGGCCATCAATTTGACTCGTGTTTTTTCCTTTATGAAATAGTCTTAACATCAATTTGACTCGTGTTTTTTCCTTTATCTAATCCAAGGCCCTTATCTATTTGTAGACAACCCAAACATAGACTGAACTGAACTATAGTTCAGTTGATGCTTAAGAGTGGGCATTGCAATAAATACACACACTCACACTTATATATATACTAGCACAACACTAAGGGTGTATATATGCATATACACACATCAATACTAACGTGGATTATGCTCAGTAGTACACTAGTAGCCATACTCCTCTACACACATAAACCTATCTATATCAAGGTTCACAGTATCGGTATCGGAATCCGTATCGATCGGACTATTCCTATGAGTATTGGTATCGGCGATATTGGTAGTATCGGCGGTTTCGGATCGGAGTATCGGCTGATACTTTAAACCATGATCTATAAAATTTTAGAAATTAATCAACCAATGGGTAGTCGCTTGTACTAACAACTCTACAAAATTTGTAATAAATGCAAAAAAGTGGGAGGGAAAGTGATCCTTTTGATAGATGGGAGGAACCACTTCCCCCATATTTTTCTACTCCTTGGGAATCATTTTCCCCTTCCAACTACTTTCCTTTGGCTCCCAAACATAGAAAATGAATCACTTTCCTTTTTCAAGCTCAAATATATAAAAATACTGAATTACACACCAAACCTTCTCTCTCTCACGCACCCATCATCGTATAAAATATAAAATAAAGTGAATGTGTCATCGTGTCAGCAATAGTGTCAGTGTCGTGTCAGAGCAGTGTTAGTGTCCAAAATTTGGGGATATAGGGTTTATGGTTTACCTGGGAGGGAAGAGGGGGTCGTTGGGGGGGAGGGGGGGTCGGTCGTCAGTGGGTTCGGTCGTCGTCGACTGAGAGAGAGAGAGGGGGGGTCGGTCGTCGACTGAGAGAGTGAGAGAGAGGGGGCCGGTCGTAAGTGGGGGGTCGTCGACGACGGAGGAAAGGAGGGAAGACGGTCGTCGTCGACTGAGAGAGAGAGAGCGGGGGTCGGTCGTCGACAGTGGGGGTCGATCGTCGAGAGAGGGAGAGAGAGAGAGCAAGAGAGAATTTACGAAATGAGGGAAAATGAAATTTATATCTGACCTAAGTAAAAATATTAGCGACGTAACTATTTTTCGTCGCTAAACGTCACTAAAAGAAGGAGCCAACGACGTGTTTTAAATCACGTCGCCATATTAGTGACGAACAACGACGTTTAGCGTTGAATTTTTTCCAAATTTAAGTTATGGTCGCTAAGGGTCGGTGTACGTCGCTAATATATTAACTTTAGCGACGTATAGTTACGGAGTCGCTAATTCCGCCACTAATATGAGCTATTTTGGTAGTGCAACAACTAAAGAGACTAGAAGTGATCGAGACGGAGAGTATCATTCTATTGAATTCAAATTGTTCTACAGAGAATATGGAATTGTCAATGAAACTACTACTATGTATTCCACTCAAAAGGATGAATCGGACGTTGACGGAGATGATGAATTCAATGTTGTCGACTGGTGGTCTTCTAAATTGCTTCTGGGAAGAAGCTGTGCTAACAACGACGTTGATTTTGAACATAGTGCCACTTGCCAAATCAGGCATTACTCCTCATGAACTCTGGTTCTGTGTTAGACCCAACTTGAATGTTATTTAAGTGCGGGGTATATGGCTTATGTGAATCTTCATGACATCAAGATTCAGAAGTTGGGAACAAGGACTTGGACTACGGAGACTATACTCCTACGTTATGCTGAGAAGAGTGACGCTCGTACGTAGGTTCCTTGATCTTAAAAGAAATCAAATCATAGAATCTCACGGTGTTGAATTCTTCGAAAGTAAGTTCACCGGGCATAAGAATATTGCTCTTGTAGATCTTCCGACAAATACTGTGAACAGAAAGAAAGCTAGACTTTCTAAAGAAGCTGTAGCCCAAGAAGAAGTTACACTTGAAGATGCAATAAATGAACCATAACTCGCAGAGCCGTCATCAAAGCGAGTGAGGAGGACGAAGGATTAAGGTGAAGACTTTGTCACCTATCGTGTGGAAGCAGATTATCTTACCTATGATATTGAGGCGATAAAGACCAGATACGCTACTTTTTGGAAGGAGGCGATCAATGATGAGATTGATTCCATTACATCCAATAACACTTGGGGGTTGGTCAATCTGCCTGAAGAAGCAAAATCCATTTGATGCAAATGGATCTTCAAGAAGGAGAAGGCCAATGGACCCGTTGATAAGTTCAAGTTTAGGCTAGTAGCAAAGGAATTTTCTTAGAAATAGGGGATTGACTACTTTAACACATACGCTTTAGTTGCGTGGATGATAACTATCAGGATGCTGATTGCTCGTTCTTCCTTACAAACACAGCTGCAATTGAGATATAATGTTTACAACTAGAAGAAGGAAGAAGAAGAAGAAAATAAAGTAAAAATTATCCTTGTTGGCGTGGTTAATACCACCGTCGCTCAAAGCAAGATTCGTCCTCTATCGACGACCAGCAAGTTCACAAAACAACTTCTAGAAGCTCTTAGTCACCTCTGCCTGTGACTCGAACGAACTTCCTAGACCATTTTTTCCAAGAGAGTGAACAAAAACATAAAGGTTTTGATGAATTTAAACTTAATCTTACTAGAGAAAATATCCCACTTGGCACCCACTTGGGACACCACTCCATGTGAATCTCTCAACACCAAGTATGGGATTATACTGAGATATCCAAGTGTGAGTGTTTTTCAATGTGTGACTATCTTTCTAGCTTGCATGTAAAGAAAAACCTCCCACACGCATATGAAAAACCATAACATATATATGTATTTATTATTATGCTTAGAATTTTTTTGTCTTATTAAACCATTTTTCTCTTTTGACGAACAAAAAAATAATGTTTGAATGGTTCACATATATAACTTCAATTTGGTTTGTTTGTTATATGTTTCAAATTAAGTAGGTCATTATTGTTGTGCTAGTATTATGAAAGAAATGTAAAACGATAGGACATCTTATTTTTATCGAAAATGATATTTAGTTCACCGCTGGGAGGTGACTGTGCTGGCTCGCGTCCGCGTGGCACTGACCCATCCTGAACCAGGGGGTCAATGACGATGCGTCACATAATCGCTGGCCGGTGCATACACCCCCAAGCAGCGGACAAAATAGCAGCGTCCTATTCTTACACATAGTCCATAGACATAATTATACACATTCTAATTCTAAGTTTCTCTCCTCTTGGGTAGGAGGGGCCCTTTGCTACGCATTGGTTCTTCCCCTAATTATATAGTTGAGAGTTCAACATCGCATACGTCAAAGGCATCTTGGACAGATAGGCATGTCCACATATGGAATGGAATACTATATCCAGCTGTCAGCAAAAAGGTGTTACTTGTTGTATATGCAAATATACAAAGTACCCCAAGAGCAAGAATGCCGGCATTTATAATGCTTTTTATTAGCAAAGTCGTCACCCGCCTTCGCCTTCTTGCCCATATCTTTTGTGATAGGCTTCACATCACATTCTTGGGTGACCTAATTACCATTCCCATATAAACATTAAAGTTAAAGTTGGCCTTAGCTCACAAGACTCTTCATCAAATATTTGTTGGAAAAAAAAAATTGAATGAATATTTTTATGGTTGTCCATTGGAACATGCGTGTCCCATATAATGGTTGTATTTATAGAAAAAGATATTTCTCTTTCAAACATTTTACTAGGGACGACCCTGACATAGGGCAGGCCAGCGAAGTCCAGGATCTCCTGACAAAAGAGGACATCAATATGAAACTATCTACAATAGAAATAGTAAATATCATGTGTTATTATTAACAAAAAGTATTGCCTTGTAGTGGTTACAATGCTAGACTTTTATATAAGAAGTCCTTGGTTCAAATCTTGATTACAACATTTTTATTTTATTTATCCTTCTTTTTACATTACGTATGCGGGTCCATTTTGAAAGTTTTGCCTTGGGCCCCCATCAGCTCAGGGTCGACCCTGCATTTTATCTACTCACGTTTGTGTCTTTTCGTCATTTATAAAAGTATATAGTCATGTAAGTGTTTGATTCACTCATCAAAACAACTCATTCACTCATCAAGCGTCTAGTCTAAGAGAGGGACGGACTACCTTCGTTGCTTCGTCTAGTTCTTGCAGTTTGAAGTGATGCTGCTATCGGAGGAGGAGTTCCATCGTATCTTGGGATATTAAATCGTCATTCAACCATAAGCATATGTGTGGGGCGAATATTGTCTTAAAGACATTGAACCAAGTTCAAGCATCGGTTTCGATCAGATCATTTAAAGATAACAATAATTTCTATTAATAATAATAAAAGTGATAGAAGGACAGGACAACTATCACATAAGCAAGAAAACAAGATCAACATTACTAAACAAATCTCCAATCAGTGGGAGGAAAAAATCAGTTAGTTGGCTTGAATTCGTCAAGCAAGCAGCTATTTAGTCCAGGGGCCTCTTCCCTTCACAACAACTCTCTCTCTCTCTCCATACTTTGTGAAGAACATGAATGCAAAGGTTGTCGGCGACGGGAAGCTTACTCTCGTTCTCGCGCACGGGTACGGCGCGAGCCAGGCCGTATGGGACAACGTGCTGCCGGAGCTGAGCAGGAGGCACCGAGTCGTGGTCTTCGACTGGAGCTTCTCCGCGGGGTTTGCCGCGGTCGGAGGAGGAGAGGAAGAGCCAGCTGCGGCCTTCATGAAGGCCTCCTCTTCCTTGGGCGACTTCTCGGACGACCTGATCTCCCTCATGGACGAGATGAATCTCAGGGACACGGTCTTCGTAGGACACTCCATGTCCGGCATGATAGGATGCATTGCTTCCGTCAGGAGGCCCGACCTCTTCACTCGCCTGGTACTGGTTGCAGCTTCTCCTAGGTAATACTATAAAAGATTCATTTCTTCTCATAAAATTTATTATGTTCTATCTATTCTATTATAAGAAGTAGGCTTTACCGTGAAAGTTTTAAACTGTTACCAAGAAATTCGAAGGGTTACAAACTCACCAACGTCATACACTCCAAGATACGTGCAAAACACGTGCATATATACTAGATTTTTAAATGAGAAAAGTTAAGTTTTCACCGCAAAACTTTTCTTTCCAAATATACCATTGCATATATGTTTACTAATTAAAATTGTTCATTAGAGTTAATAGGGGCAGATATATAACTATGGGAGATGTCTTTTTGTATTCCTAAATAGTCTTACAGGAAAAAAAAAAAATATATAATAATTTATTCTACTATATAATGCGAAAAGTAGGTTTCACTGTGAAGAAGTTTTCTTTCCAAAAATATATTTCATATATTTACTAATTGAATAAAATACCTACTATAAATTCCACTAACAACAATTTAAGAGATGCATTAATGTATTATGGAAATCGAAGGGTTTATGCTATTTGCTAAGTCTTTTATACTGTTGCCACGAAATTCGAAGGGTTGACCAACTCGTCAACATCATACACTCCAAGATACTTGCAAAGCACGTACATATACTAGTTATTTTAATGAGAAAAGTTAAGTTTTCACCGCAAAATTTTTCTTTTTTAAATATACCCTTAAATATATGTTTACTAATTAAAATTATTCATTAAAGTTAATAGAAGCATATACATAATTACGGGAGATGACTTTTGGTATTCCTAAATAATCTTACATGCATGTATAAAAATATATATAATAAAATAATATTACTAATATAATAATAAATTTAGAATAATTAAGGCAGCTCTCTTTTAGCATTCCTATGTAGGCTTAATAAAGATTAGAATAATTACAACAGCTATCTTTTAGTCTTTCTAAGAGCATCTCCAACCCTATTGTCCTGTTAAGTGTTGTGAGTCTTAGGTGGCTCCTATGTGGCACGAGCCACAAGACAATGTCTTGTTTATGTGGCAAAACTACATCTCAAGAGACAATGAGATAGAAAAACTCTCTCTAATACAAAAGTATTGAGGAGACAAAAAAATTTTTTTTCAACTTCCAAGGCAACTCCTCCACTTCTTCAACTTTTTATAAATATTTCTATTCATAATTGATGATGTGGAGACAAAGTCATTGTAAAGTGCATTGTCTAGATCTAGACAACCAACATCACATTCTCCTTGCCATGTCATTACCATGTCAACTTCATGTTTTATTCTATATTTGCATTGGAGAAGAACTTTTGGAATGAAAGTTTATCATTCCTATAAGGCCCCGTTTGGTTCGCGGAATGGAAGGGAAAGGAAATCAATTCCTTGTCATTTCCTTTCCTTTGGGAAATTCTATTTCCCATTGATTTTCCTTTCCGATGTTTGGAAATGTCAAGGAATTTGGAAAGGAAAGTGATTACTTCAATGTGGGAAAGTGATTCCTTGCTTGGATGGATGTAATCACTTTCTCCCCTAATTTCCCTTCCATTGGGAATCATTTTCCTTTCCTCATCAATTCCTTTGTCACCCAAACATAGGAAAGTAATCACTTTCCTTTCCCAACCCGGAGATTCCGCGAACCAAACGAGACCTAATAGTAATCTATGAAATACGTGGGCATATATATATATATATATATAATATATATATATATATATATATATATAATTATAATTATTTCTCTCATGCGGATAACACCACTACAGCGTCTATATGGTTCTTGTGACCACCATCACCGAAAATTATTGAGAAAGAAAGACTTAGAAGATTTTGATTTAGCATATGATCATTGAAGAATACCATGGACAATATAAGAGAAACTACTACCGTGTGATAATTTCCTCACAAGGGTTGGCTAACCTGTCTTAGGAAGTGTATGTTGGAAATAAAAACCAAAACTATTCTCCAAGATCAGCGTAGACGATGAACTAATATCTGTCCATGTCAAACACGGTGGTTGACTTATGCATAAAAATAAAGATCACACAATCAAGACAAAGCCACTACTAGTTAAGTAAAAAACACTTAATCGGTAAAAACCACCAGAAGAGTAAGATCACTATTAAATAAGAATAAAATATTTTACATGATCATTACAACTTTGTAACTCCAACTACCATCACAAAATACACAGAGAGAACACAGAAAAAGGTTTTTTCTTTTTTCTTTCTCTCCTTCAATCTCTCTATTTCTTCTCTTTTTTCTCTCAATATATGGTGGCTACCCAACACCATTCCTTGAGCAAAAAAAATTCACTACACAAAAGGAACAATATGCCCCCATTATATAGCATGTCATATGTCCATATATATAGAAATAAAATCCTATATAGACAAACATAGGTTTATATATTTAGAACTAGGTAGCACAAGAACTTTGTTCAAATCCTATTATTATTAGGATTCCTAATATGAGTCACTCCTAACAATCACCACTTTGGGTTATATTTATCATCCAACTTAACAATCATCCAGAGATTTGTAACCTTAAATCTCCGAATAGCATTCACGATCTCACGAACCACCCTCTCTCCCTAGGGCACCAGTCGTCTAGTCGCAAATTGACTCCGAACTCGGGCCCGGCTCGAATTCAAAATTCATCTCAGCTACACCTCACATGTTAGATTATTCCAAATTAATAATCGCCATCGCATCCGAATCAATAAATTTGACTTGTCAATCGAGCCAGGGAACGTTAACCAACTGCTAGACCCATCCCGAATATCTAACCTTATTGTAGGAACCCTAGAGGGGTGAATAGGATCAAGCTAACTAAGCAAGCACTTAGCACAAGCTAATGAACAATTTAAAAATATAAGTACAAGAGAAGAAGCAACAACAATACCAACACACTATATCCTGGTATCCTTCCAAGGGCACTCCAGTCCCGAAACTCTCTGACTTTAATTCACTATTTGAGTAAATAGTTACACACGAGTTTGGATCCGAAGAACTCGCTAACTTCTTACACGAGAGGTTTAGTCCGAAGGCCTCTCCAACTTCAACCGAGAGTTTGAATCCGAAGACTCTCCAACTTCAACCGAGAGTTTGGATCCGAAGACTCTCCAACTTCAACCTTCCACAATAGGTTTTGATCTCCTTATACAACAAGTTGAAGATCTTACTTTTTAACTCAATAACTCTAATACAATTTGTGGATGGCAAATAAAAGCTTTGAAGAGTTATTTGTGGATAAGCTTTGGTGGTTTAGAAATTTTTAGGCTCAAAGCATCCACCTTGAATGAAGGGGTTGAAGGCTATTTATAACCAAAGTATTGAAAAGAGCTCAAAGGCAACTTTTCAGTCAGCGATCGGTATACCGTCGGTACGAACCGTTATACCATCGGAATACCGGTCTGGAATTGCAACATCTAAAAATATATCCCTTGGGATCATTAAATGTTCGAAATCCGACCGTTGGATTTTCAACGTTACTGAATCGGTATACCGTCGGTATAGATCGGTATTCCGTCGGTATGCCAATTTTGTAGACAGAAACTTTCTGTGAACAAAAATCGGTATACCGTCGGTATAGGCCGGTATACCGTCGGTATGCCGATTTTCATCCGAAAATGATCCTGAACTAATTTCTACCATAACTTTTGATTTTGCCATCCATTTCTTGTGTTTACAATTATTCCTAAGACTCATTACAGACTCCAGATATACTTAGACAGGTGCAGGCTTCTTCAGAGCCTTGAAATGATGATGGCATGACATGGCTTCTTTCCTTGATAGATGTTGGCTTCTTTCTTGACGTCAGTTGTCCAAAGACATCCAGTTTGTGAAAACTGAATACCTTTCGGGGGATTCGTCCACGAACCCCCGACGAGGGGTGCTGCCCCCTCGACCTCCGTCCGCTGACCGGACAGCGGAACTCCCGAGTGCGTGGCTCCGGAGATGTCGTCGGGTGGTTCAGAGAAATCTTGTGGGATCCGTCGTCTTTGGCCCATCATGATTTTTTTTATTGCATATGTCCACATTGATCTTACTTATTGCTTTTCTGCATGTACATGTTAGACGGACAAAGCAATATATATGTAGCAAATATGATAAGATAAAGCACAGTAGGATAATGCTAAGTTTGAGCATAAGAGCTATAGTGATAGCATAAATATTAGTGAGATCATAATGTTAAACTTAATTGAATAACAATAATAAAACATAGTTTTGATTTTGGTAACTCAATTAAATTTAAGATATATATAATAAAAACTCATATCACTAATATGTAAAATAATAAGCACATATCACCAAAGGTATAAGTATAAGTAGAAATGCTATAGTGATAGTATAAAGATTAGTGATAATGAAATGCTAAACTTAACAGATTTACCATATTCAAAAATATGATACAATCATTGGGCTAGCACTTATCACCGTAGAAATCGTAGGAGCACCACCTTGAATAGTATCTTATAGCAGTCGATAAATATTACCATACTTCACTTCTTTCATGAGCATGGTGTCATCCTTAAAGCTCCACCTCTTACTGAAAAATTACAGTTCATAGAGTCTAACACATCCAACGATATAAGATTCTTGCACATTTTCGGTATATATTGTACCCCATACCACCATGCATCTTAATATCTAATGTTCCTTCATCGACAATCTGACAAACCGAGTTATCACCCAAGCGAACAGTAACAGTCTTCTTCTCCAAAGAAGTTAAATAAGATATGTCTAAGCAAATATATAACGAACTACCATAATCTGATATTCAATTAGGATTAGCTTCTCACATACAGTTGTGGGCCCTACAAATTTTATAATAAAAATGACAGACAATTGTATGAGAGACGGGATATGGTTGAGACAGAAAATTTGGGAAACAACAGGTCATAATCCAAATTAATCGTAGCAATCTACAAAACCTGAAAGTTGGAAGGCATTTAAATGAGATCTTTATATATTCAAAAGGACAAATTAAATATTAGATAGATAATCACAACAAAGAATTTCCCTTTCATCAATAATATTCTTCATTTCTACACTAAAAATTCTCAGGCTAAGAGCATCCACAGTGGTAACACTTCAAACACGTACTCCAAATTACTAAAATTTGGGTAAATTATTTCTTTTGGTGTGTCTCATGACTCTCATTGATATTGACACAAAATTGAACACTCCAAACAAATATTCCAAATTAACATTCTTTATTTTTTTTCCTTCAATGTTTGGTAAGATTTGTTATCCATCTTTTCCCTCTTTATTTTTCTTCCATATTTGGTAAGAACGGTTAATTTGGTGGGCCCAAAAATTAATGTAGAATAGCTAGGACGCGCTCTAAATCCGGAGTGTCTCTCAGTTTTCTAGCAATTTTCAAGTATGAACAAGTACTCACTGTGGCCTTCTGAGTGCTAAAAAATTTAACTAAAGTTAAAATATAGCAATTGAAATCTCTACTGTGGATGCTCTAAATCAATAGGATAATGTATTATAACCCTTCAGAACTTGGCTACCTACTTAGGCCTCCTTTGGTTCGCGAAATGGAAGGGAAAGGAAATCAATTTTTTGGCATTTCCTTTCCTTTGGAAAATTACAATTTTCATTGATTTTTCTTTCCAATGTTTGAAAATCCCAAGGAACTTGGAAAGGAAAGTGAATACTTCAATTGGAAAGTGATTCCTTGCTTGGAAGTGATTCACTTTCCCCCAGGCCTCGTTTGGTTCGTGGAGTGGAAGAGAAAGGAAATGAAAATCAATTCCTTGTCATTTCCTTTCCTTTAGGAAACGTTAATTTCCATTGATTTCCTTTCTGATGTTTGGCAATGCCAAGGAATTTAGAAAGGAAAATGAATACTTAAATATGGAAAAGTGTTTCCTTGCTTAGGTGGATGGAATCACTTTCCTCCATAATTTTTCTTCCATTGGGGATTACATTACTTTCCTCCTCAATTCCTTTGGCACCAAAACATAGGAAAGTAATCACTTTCCTTTTCCAAACCGGAAATTCCGCGAACCAAACGAGGTCTACTTTTCCTTCCATTGAAAATCATTTTCCTTTTCTCGTTAATTCCTTTGACACACCAAACATAGAGAAGTAATCACTTTTCTTCCCAACCGATTCCGCAAACCAAAGGATGCCTTATAATAGGCTAACTCCATAACGATGACCCTCTTATGATCATTCTCCAGATACCTGAACGCAGAAGACTACATTGGAGGGTTTGAAAGGAGCGACATTGACAACATATTCTCAAGCATAGAATCCGACTTCACGACATGGGCTCACCACTTCGTCACGCTAGCCGTCGGAGCAGACGATCCCGTCTCCGTCAGAAATCTGCGGAAGGACTTCAAGAAGATGAGGCCGGAGACGGCCCTGTCCGTGGCACGAACCGTCTTCCTGAGCGACACGAGGGACGTCCTCGGAAGCGTCAGCGTCCCCTGCACCGTAGTTCAGGGAACCAACGATGTCGTGGTGCCGGTTTCCGTCAGCCGCTACCTGCAGAGCAGCATCAAGGGCCAGACGACGGTCGAGCTGATCGAGATGGACGGGCACTTCCCACAGCTCACGGCACCACAGCAGTTTCTTGATGTTATTGACAAGGTCCTTATGCCTAAGCCTAACTAAAGTATTAATGGTCACATTGGTTTCACTTTGAGCAACTCCTCATTTATATGCTTCGCTTGCTACTATAGTAATTATATATCAGAAGATGTGGGCCACATAATCATATTTATGTATTTCTTGTCAACTTGGATAATTTTCATTTCCATATGTAAATATGTTAGCTGCTGAAGTTATATGAAGTTGTGCTTGTTCCAAATTTTTGCTAATTATGATTCTAGGGAAAACAAGAACAAAGCATGCCTCACAAGATTCTACTCTCTTTTTTCTTTTTCCCCAATAGATTCGACTAGTCTCTCTCTCTCTCTCTCTCTCTCTCTCTCTCTCTCTCTCTCTCTATATATATATATATATATATATATATATATATATATATATATATATATATATATATATATATAATGAGACTTCAAATGCAAATGACCTCTAGCCTAGTGGTTAAGAGAGATGCATGCAGCTCAAGTGGTCGGGAGTTCGAGCCTCAGTGGAGGCGAGTTTGCCACAAGTACCCATTGCTTCAAAATATTAATAATAATAATGAGACTTCAAAACGGCTCAAAAGTGAGCCGTCTAAGTCGTCATTATATCACGGTCTACTTTATTTTATTTTTTTAAAATTATGTAAAAATTTGCTGAACAAAATTTAAATTTGTCAACATGGGAATCGAACTCAACCAAACAAAAAAAATACCTCACACCTTATCCACATAAGTTAGGAGAGATATTTGACTATAATGGATAATATTCTTATTATCCGCTATTATACGTGCAAAGCACGTGCATTTACTAGTACATATACGTGCATGTGCTTTGCACGCATTATATTATTATTAGGAAGACTAAAAATGGTGTTGTAATTATTCTTATATTTATTAATACTACTTAGGAAGACTAAAATTATTTAGGAAGATGAAATGACATCTCTCGTAATTACATAGATATCTCTATTCACTACAAGAATAAGGGCTTTTCTTGACGGTGATTCCCCATCAAGAAATGGGTATCTTGACGGTTGCAGATCCGTCAACTAGGCCGGAGTCAAGAAAAGACCCCCCCTTTTTCTTGACGGTCGCTGACAGGGCTTTTCTTGACGGTATTTGGCCGTCATATTAAATAGTTTTCTTAACTGTTTTTAGCCGTCAAGATAGTTGTTTTTAGAAACCGTCAACGTAGGCAAAAACTTTTTTTGACTCCGGCCTACGGTCTTTAGCCGTCAAGAAAAGCATTTGTTTTGACGGACAAAATTCGTCATGAAAAGCAGTAATTCACGGCTATTATACAACATGATATGAATTAAAGTTGACGTTTGACAACCGTCAAGAGAAGCTATCCAAAGTACCGTCAAGAGAAGCCACTACTAGAAATAATCCATTATACTGCAACCTTAAAATGCCATTAATAATGAAATTGTTGCCACAAAAACAAAATATGGCAACAATTTGAAGTTGCCATAGCGTACCGTAAAAGGTTGCGTCAGTATTGCTTATTTACGGCATCTTCCAATTATTGCCGTATTGAGAACTAATTTACTGCAATTAATTGTTGACTTATAAGAAATCTTTTTGTTGCCTTTAAAGATTATTATTAATGGCAATATTTAGTTGCCGTAATTTCGAACAATATATGGCAATAATTATTGTCATATATCATCAGTCCATAAATGACAATATTATGCTGCAAAATATTGTATTTATTTTAATGGCAATATTTTTTGTCGTAAACTACTAGTATTATATGGCATTATATATTGCCATATTGCAATCCCATATGGCAATTCTTCATTAGGCATGTCTTTATTGTCATGTTTGAGAACGTAAGGCAACGGCCGGATTTCATATTTGAAATATTAATTTTTACTATTTATTGCCATGATCGACAAAATGTGACAATTAATAGATGCCAATATTTGAAATATCAACTAAATTCAATTGCCAAAATTTAAGTAGATCATTAACCAAATATTAAATATAGATAATAATTTAATTTGTACACTTCAAATAAAAAAATAACCTCTAATTAAATATGGTAGATTCAGTACTACATCATTAATATTACATAAAACCAACTACGCCAGGAATCCATAGTTATCGTATCCAACATTATGAGGCACAAATCCTCTTTTCTATGAGGTTCAAAATTCAAATAGGAACTTGACACCCCCAACTTAAACTTAAATTCGTTGCCTCCTTGTTCCCTCCATATATATCATGTCTGCAAAGATTTCTTTGACAGTTGTGGTGCACCAATTCGCAGTTATACAATTTTATATACCTTGGTATGGATAAACAATAAAATTAGCCTATAGACCAAAAATGTTAATAAAAAAATTATATTTTAAGGTAGTGGAAATTTCTATGTTTCATTTGTTTATATGAATGGTTACAACAGATGAAACTTGTATAAATATTTTATTTTAAGGATAAAACTAATGGAAATAATCTATTTACAACCAAACTCATTCATTGGCCTAAAACTGTTCTATTTGCAATGACAACCTCACATTTATAAAAAATATGTTTGTGAAATATATACAATTTTATCATTATAAATATTTTTCAAGTTTATTCTCATGCATGCATATATGGTTCTCAACCTTCCATAGATGGCTGTAAATTTTTTTGATTAATTAAAAGAATTATGTGCATATATGCTTCTCAACCTTCCATAGATAGTTCTAAAACAATCTTCTATAGATAACTAAAATAATATTACATGTATATGGTTCTCAACCTTCCACAGGTGGCTGTAAAAAAAAATCTTCCATAGATAATTAAAATAATATTCTATGGATATATGGTTCTCAACCTTCCAAAGATGGCTCTAAAAAAATCTTCCATAGATAATTAAAAGAATATTATATGCATATGTTCTCAACCTTTCATATATGGCTGCAAAAAAAAAAAACTTAACCTTCCATTGATAATTAAAATAATATTCTGATTCTAGTGAATCGAATCCTAAACAAAGAAAAGATTTATTTTATCTTCATGATATATATGGTAAAATATTCAATAGTATATTGTAGAACTATTAGGATGATAATCAAGTAAAAAACAAACCTAATTAATATTTAGAAAAATATTTACAAACTCATTATCAAAAAATTTATCAAATCTTATTTCCTCTAAATCTTTTTAGAAGAAGTGATAATAGAAGATTTGAAGGTTCAGGGTCCATGAGTAATGTAGAAAACTAAGGAGAAAATTTTCATCGTGTGTTTCGGAGTAATTTAGTTGGAGAAATTTTTTACAATTTGATCAAACACATTTATTAACAAAAAATTAGAACACAAAATAAAGCAACATTTTAAATAATTATCCATACCGATTAGTCGTTGATCACTCGGACTCGACGGCAGCAGAGACCTTCTACTAGAGGCGCTCAGAACCCAAAATCTAAAACTTCTCGTTCCCAAAAGAAATCCACAAATGAAAGAAACAAAAAAATAACAAAATAGAAATAGAGGTTAATGAAATACCTAGGTTGAAGAAGGGAAGATAGATCTAGGTTGAAGGGGTAAAGAGAACCAAAGTTTAAAGAGAGACCTAGATTGAGAGAGAATAGGATTAGGAATTGGAAAAATAATAAAGGAGGAAAAATATTTCAACTTTTTATGTTCCCGTCAGTCTTATGTATAGACACGATTTTTTTTTTATTCTCATTAAACAACAAAAATTTCCATAAGTAAGAAAATAAAATATTGCCATATTTATTTTGTTCATGGAGGAAAAATATATTACATATTTTGGGGCAACATTTTTTCATAAACTCATTATTTTATGACAATGTAAAATATTGCCATATTTGATTGTAATATATTATGTCACAAATCCAGCTTGACATAATATATTACGATTAAATATGGCACGCGTTATTGTTGCCATAAACGTTTCCATTAAATATGGCATGCGTCCTTATTGCCATATAAAGTGTGACAATTATAGGCAACATTATTTGTTGCCATAAACAAACTTGTGTATTACGGCAATATTAATGTTGTTGTATTATGACTATGTTATATGGCAACATTTTATGTTGCCGTAAGACGTTGCCATAAAATATGCTTTTTCTTGTCGTGAACATGCCAAAATTCCGTCAAGAATTATATAATATCAATCAACCACACATAATATCAATCCAGAAGCTACACACATCAAATTACTATAAAATCCAAATTTTATATTAACAAACTGTATTGTTCATACAACAAAAACTTCAACACACATCCCAGCACATGTATTCTTCACTTGTCCAACCACAACATAATCCAACCATAAAGTACACATCCCATATTTGTTGTTTCCATACCACTTAAATATCCAAACCACAAACATCCATCACTTGTCACCACAAAACAAAATCCACTAGCACTACAAAAATAAAACAAAAAAATAGCAAACCATATCGGAGCACATCCCTAGCCATAACCACAACATTCCCCTATTCACAGCATGCATGCACCTTCATTTTTCAGCAAGTTTCTGAGAGAACAAGAACACAAAGTATCAACTCAGTATTACAGAATCTGAAGGCTAGCTATATTGAAAAAGTGTAAAAGTTAGAAAGAAATAGCTCACAAAAACTTCAAGATGCACTAAGATATCCTTATTTGACTGGTGGTTTCCATTCAGCAAGCACTTTGATTGCCCAAACAAGAAATTTTTTGAAGCATTAGAATATTTAGTTTGACTTAATGAAAAATAATTTCTTCCTTACAGACTAGCAACAATACTTGCATAATCCTATAGTTGTTGAGTTTGTGTGGTATCTGGGACCCTTATATCACCTACTTAACCCCAAAGGGCATGAAGTCATTTATTTGGGAAAAAAATCCCTTTGAGCATTCATATTGGAGGCTAGTGACTAAAACTCAGATAAGTTATTTAACAAGTACGAGTGCTCACCTTACTTGCCACCATGAGGATTGATACTCAACCCAGAAACCCCCAAATCCTGATACCACTATACCTATCACATACTCAACCCAAAAGACCAAAACTATACATAAACCCAACCTAAAGCCTCTGAACTATTTTAGGATATCAGATATCTACTCTAGCATTCAAATCAGAAATCATCCTAACTAACATATCAATATATATACCTTTATATGAAATTAACTATACAACTAATCTATTGATACCTCAAGCTAATACTCTAACATCTAAAGCTAACCCCAAAGCCAAACTCTGAAACTCGAACCTCTCTAGATATATATACTAAGCCCAAAACCAATGGCTAAATGCCCTGCATTGCTCCTACTGCTACTGCTACTGCAAGCTACTGCTGCTGTATTTGCTATTACAAATGCTCAAAGAGCCTGCTGCTGCATGCTACTACTCTGCTAATACAAAACAAGCAATGGCCAAGGCAAGCCAATGCTTGCTGCAACACCAAGGCAAACAATTACCTTGGCAAGTTGCTGCTTCTTGGGCTACTGCCGCTGCTTGCATTGCTGCTGCATGCAATGCAATGCAAGCCCAAAGGCCTGCAAGCTGCCACTCAAAGCCAAGGCAATGGCCGATATAATCCATCATCAAAAACTAACCACTATCATACATTTTTTCGTGAGCAATTTGAGACTAGAATTTGTTCACTGTGTTGACTTGTAGGCCTTGTTGTCATTTCATTTTGTTATCAGTTATAATCCAACAAGAAAAATTATTATAGTCCAAAGAGATCTGTATAAATCATTGAATTCTTTTCCTAATGATTTTGCTGATATAATCCATAATAGAACTTCCAATTAAGGGCAAAAGAGGAAAATTTTATCCAATTCTATTTTACAATACACTATAGATAATCTATAACAGAATGCTAAGTACTCAATTCCAATTCATAAACAGGATTCTTTTGGTCTATTAGCTTGACAGAGATGGAGTAACACTGTGATCGTATTATGAACATAAGAAAAAAGACTAAAACTTAAAAAAATGGAGAAACATGTAAACTGTTTTGAAGCTTGAACTTGAAGAGTTAGCGACTTACAATTGACACTAAAGTTAAAGGCTCAAAGGAATGCTAATCTGGCCATTCGCCACCAAATATAAATTTGACACTAAAGTAATCATAAAGGAAAGTTAACCAAATATAAAATGATTCCAAATCTTGTCATGTACTTACATTTGACAGAAGAATAATAGTGTCAATCCACAGTTGAACATTCTCTTTACAAAGGAGGTATATGGCCAGTCTTGTGCATACTAGTGTCAAATAGGGACTGCCAGGTTAGCCAATGGCGTTCCTGAAAATTAATCGAGCTATTAAGATGCAAGTGGCATTAAGATGCATATTCATAAACTTGTAACAAAAAATTAGAACAAGATAAAGTGTCCAACTATCCTGAAATAGAATAACCAATGAAATAATCTTTGAACAAATTAATACAAAAATAAACAACTTAAACATAAAATATCCCATCATTAATCGAGCTATTTCTTAGATGAACCAAGCATGTTCATGAGAAGAAAATGATATTATATCTCATTTTGCAGAATCACTGATATCATGAAAATAACTTATAAATTTAAACATTGAACCTATGTATACTCTGTCAATTTTCACATTTTGCATTCTCTTGCTAATGCTCGATTATCAGGAGAGTGTGACTAAAATAGTATGAAAAGAATTGGAGGGGTTAGTATAACCACAAGGAAAACACACATTTTGGATCTTGATTGCAATTTTATTAGTCAAAAAAGAAAAGTTACTGAAAAGAAGATAACTGGACAGCAACCATTGGGTCCAATTTGGAGACTCAAATTTTTAATCTTTAATAAATCTAAAACACAAGATACACATGCTAAGCAATCAAAAAATATATGAGTTACGTAAAAGTTAGCAACAAAGCAGATTGTAGAAGCACTTCCAAAGAGCTGATACAATAGGCTAATAACTATCATAATGAGTCTTTCAGGAAGTGAAACAACATGAGTGTAAGATAACTCAGATGAAAGAGGTCAAAAGAACAAAAGAAAAAAAGGGGATACAACATTGTACTTTAGCTATCAATAAGAATTTTAAGCTATCTCATGCCAAAACTAGCCCCACAAAATACAGAAGGGCCAAATTTCATAAGACTAATTAGCCTCATATTATTTGTCAATGTACGGTAGTCCCCTATACAAGAAAAGGAATTTAACTTCACTAAGTACATCAGTGATTCAGCATCCTGTAGGGGGAATGCACATTTGTACTTTAGCTATCAATAAGAATTTCAAGCTATCTCATGCCAAAACTAGCCCCACAAAATGCAGAAGGGCCAAATTTCAGAAGACTAATTAGCCTCATATTATTTGTCAATTTACGGTAGTCCCCTATACAAGGAAAGGAATTTAACTACACTAAGTACATCAACGATTCAGCATCGTAGTTAGTTATCTTGTCCATCTATATTAGCACAACAACCAAATGATTTTCTTTTGAAGATGAATCTTGTCGTTACCACCATCTCATCATCTCTTGCTTAGTTCTTAAATTTCAATAATTCAATAAGAATTTCAATCTATATCTCATGCCAAAACTAGCCCCACAAAATGCACAAGGGGCAAATTTCAGAAGAGTATTCCTAATTTAGGAACTCTCGAACTTCAAAGAAGTGAGAGGTTTGGGGGAATACTAATTGGTTCTGTAGTAAAATGAACCATATTTTTATAGTTCGTTAACCATATTTTTTATAGTTCGTTAACCATATTTTTTCCCCGAATATATGATTAACTCAAGTAAATGAACACAAGAAGAACCATATTTATGTACCCATCTGGTTGATTCAAAATTGCGATACAAGTGGAAGAATTTATATAACAATTATAAAAGTCAATAAATAGTGATAACAATTATACAGGTCAAATGAATATTAAAATGTGCATTCAACATGAGCAAGGATATCAAAGATGACAGTATATTCAATATGTCAACACATCTCGCACCTTCAGTCCACATCTATTTGCAATTGTATGTAAAGATTACTAACTGGTTCTGTAGTAAAAGCACAAAATGCAATATTTTAAACTAGTTCTGTAAAGATTACTAATTGGTTCTGTAGTAAAAGCACCAAATGCAATATTCTGAACATAAGAAAAGTAGAGCTCAACGACATTTGGACCATTTAATTTACTCAGCAGAGAAATATAATTTGTTGATTAATACATTCATAAATGAAAAAGAACATTGGACACAATAAGAAAGGAACCCAATAATGTTTTTCGTGTAAGGTGAGGATTATAAGTGCTATTCACTGTTCCCAATTTTCTTAGTGTGTCTGGTGAAATACCGGCCACAATTTGCACTATAGATTTTTCCAATATGCTGGCCCCATTTACACAATTTGTACAATGATTTTTCCAATATGTAAAGATCGAAAAACTCAGCTAACTTTTGGCAAGTTCAGAGCTTTAGGTTATGTGCATGCTATATGAAGCTTAGTGTTGGTCGAAACCATCCAATATAGGAAAATACCAGTTCTGTAAAAACAACAGAGTCTTTATCGGAAACTTTTGAGGGGCATATCCTTTGTGATACTAGCAAATTTTAAATACTATATCCAATATTACCGATTCTTCAGCCGAAATTTAGAAGATTTCGGCTTTACTCGGTGACCGAAGCGAAAATATAGGCAAAAATATTGGACAAGTTAGTAAACTAGGCTGAATTCTGAATAGGTTATGTAGTAAAAAAATGGAAAGATTACTAACAGGTTCGGTATCTATTGAGAAAATGCAATATTCTGAACATGTTAATACCATGCAAGTTGGTGACTTTACCACTACGATTTTCATGTGCCTTCAGATCTTAACCATGAGGCATGATCGACCTGATGATTCGCCACCATCGCCCTCACCTTGCCCTTCCGGAGCTCATAGATGGCGCCCAGTCCCGTAAGGCTCAGCATCTCATGGACGATGATCCGCCGGAGCATCCGTGAGGGAGGGAGGGGGCGTTCAGGCTCCACAACACATTGTTGCCGCCGTAGGTGATGATGCGCGCCAGCCCAGCAGCTCGTGGTTAGCCAGGGCATGCGAATGAGGGGGAGGCGATGACCATGTCAAACATGCTGCAAGAAATCTATGTTGTAATGATCTCACCGGTGCTCCACTGAGAGACACCTCGGTATCACCCTTCGGAGCTCGATGCTGACGCGCCATCGCTCACGGGAGCTTTGATTTGAAGATCCACTTCCCTCCGGAACTAGGATTAGGTTTAGGGATGACATATGATGGATTTCGGGATTAGGGTTTTGAGATGGAGAAGTGAAATGAAAGGAGTGGGGGGTGGCTCTGTGGGAGGCTCTTTAGAGGAGAGGAGTAGGGGGCTCTCTCTTAGGAGGACAAGGTTAGGGGAAGAGGAGAAAATGAAGAGATGATCAAAAAAATTTTGCTGGCTTCATCGATTAATAAGAACCACAACCGTCAACAAATATGAAAGATTTGAAAAAATACTAAAATGGCAGCTGAAAAAATCCTGCCAATTTTTCGCACATACATTTGTTGACGGTTATCACCAAAACGTTAATAAATAAATTGATGTTTCTTGACGAATCATCTAAAACCGTCAACTATTATACTATAAAATTGCTAAACTAACATAAAATGTGGCCTCTCTTGACGTAAGCCTAAAACCGTCAAGATAACCACTATTGTTGACGGTTTTCAACGACTGTCAACTTATAAACCGTCAAGAATCGTCACTTTTCTTGTAGTGATTAACTTTAATAAACAATTTTAATGAGTAGACATATGCAAATATATTTGGAAGAAAAGATTCACGATGAAGCTGAACTGTTCTCCTTATATAGTAGTATAAAATCGAACAATTTATTGAGTAGACATATGCAAGGATATATTTGGGAGAAAGAAAAAAGTTTCACGATGAAACTGAACGTTTTTATTATATAGTAGTATATATTATTATACTGCTTAGTGAACCTAAGAATAGAAACATTTAACCATGAAGTTTTAAAAGGATTTGGATCACTGGACAATATAAATCTCTTGTTCACGCTCTACAATACATTATCATGCTAACATAAACAATCATATGTTTGAATAAGAAAGTAAAATATGTACATTATGATAAATACATTTTGTTAATAATCAAAATCTATATTACATTTAAGTGATTTATTATATAATTGCAAACACAATTAATTGCCTGCTAGATCATGCAATTAAACATGTTCTACACTGCATTTGGGTAAGAAAACATTATAACAATACTTAGCCTTTTCAAAAAGCATTAGCTATGGTGGAAATAACTTAAAGACAAACATAACACTGAGAAACATAAACACAAATAAGAGACTAGCGACGTCATAAATTGTCATTAATCCCGCTTTTCGGCATCACTAAGGCTTATCTATGTTTGTGCCATGTCACCACTATGCTAGACGTTGATGCACATGATATCGCTAGGACGTTAACGCAGTGACGTCCAATAGCGTCACCAAATATGTTATTGGAATGACGTACTAGAAATGCGTCAATGACATATGTATTTCATTAGTTTTGGTTGATTTTGTAGTACCCCGTCCCTACATCGTCCCCGTTTTCGTCCACGAGGTGCGCAAGAAAGGAACACCGTCGCTACCGATTGAATCGGAACCGATAGATCGGGATCGGTTGAATCGGTCGAATGGGAACGATTGAACTAGGATCATTTTCTCGTTATGGAATTAAAGGCTTCTTCGGAATCAAGTCCCACATTCAACGGGTTGTGCCTCGAGGATAGACTCCGCGACTGAGTCGGGAGAGACATCTCGTTGCTCTGTTTTTCATGCCACACTTGCCCTTTGGATTACTTTTTTCTGAATGTGTTTTAGTGAATATTTTCGATGGTTTTCATGGCTTACATTTTTGCACTCGTATTTACATATCGAACTCCTTGAATATTACAGTGTTCTAATCAGTTGCTTATACGATTTCAGGTGATCGTGTAGGGGCCGTCTAGTGCAGCCAACGGTCTTCTGCCTCAGACAAACAAACAATGTGGGTGGCTAGACCCTTCTTTCCCTTGACCTTCTCAAATCTCAAATCAATCACTAGAATGCTAGTTGGTTATGCAAGTGCACAAATGCTTAGGTTTCAATGAACTATTGCACGATTCATCACGTACGCACGCTATAGAACTATTATGCCAAGAAAAATGTTGCAAGCTTAATTTATACCTATTATAAAATTGAGATAAGCCAAGTTCGAGTCCCTGAATAACTGTTGCCATGACACGACAAAACAACGATGACAATAGTATGATTACTCACAAAACTAAGGATTCTGCTTGAATAACTACTCTAACTTTGCACGGTCATTGGACAACTCGTGCACGAGGAACGGCTTCCTCGGATGATACCTCGAGACACGAGATCATTTTGGCCTAGGAGGAAGTAAAAGATAGTCGAGCTCGACGAAAGTAAAATATGGTTATTCGAAAAACTTGCAACGGAGCTCGCTACTCGTCCTAAAAAGGTCGCCATCTAACCCAGCTATAGTCCAAAATGGCTTGTGATGCCAGTGACCTTCACATACCTAAATTACATCCACTAAAGGATAACAATTGACAAAGAAAAACATGAAAAGACTCATATTGCACAACATGCTCTTCTGTGGGTAAGTCATAACGTAAATTACATCATGCCTATCATATGCTTGTCAGAAATTTATTAGGATGGTTAGAAATGTCACAAGTAAAGCACAACATTTCTTGAACCAAATGAAAGCTTAGGCTTAATTAGCCACTCGCCAATACATGTATAAGTACTGACCCTCACTCTCGACAGGTGCCCCGAACCAAGAGGAACGTGCGAACTAGTCAAGGCGACGTTCGTGTTTTGAAGCTTCGATCGCAAGTCGAAGACATCTCGCTACCCAACTTTTGAAGACTCTCAGAATCAGTCCAAGAAGAATGTCTCGACTTTCCTCCATCCCAGGTGGCTGGAATACTTTTGTTGTAAATAAGAGAAAATATGTATAGAACGACTAATCGATTCATTTTGTAGCCCGCGCAGTATGACTATAACAGAGTCTTGTAAATGATGTCCATTATCAATGAAATAAAAGTTTCTTTGTCTCAATGTATTGTCTTCAATTTTTTTTGTGTATTCTCTTTGATGTTGTGTTTCAGATAACCTTATGACTATGCTTTGTGCGATCGCAACTTAGGTTCGCACAACATCACGTCCGGGGGACGACTATTAATTCTACAGAATCGGGGAGTGACATATTTGTCATAAAGCATTACAATGTGCTACATCTTGTTGATGCACTAATATGACATGGTGAGTCAACGATACACAATGACACCATTACATGTATGACATGCCCTAGTGGAGTAATTGCAAGACGTCAGCATCGGGTAGTGTAGGGTTATGCTTCCCTCATTTGTTGTTGGCACCGATGAGTGCTCTGATTGACATATTGTCGAGCCGAAGATACTTTGGCATACAACCTGGTGCTATGATACCAAATGTTGGGAAAGCGCTTCCTTAGTTGTAACCTGGAGAAGGCTGACAAGGTGCAAACACTCTGTTAGAGAAGGCAATGATAGTGAAAAAAGAAGAGGAAGCATATGTTGTGATGATTGAATGTTCATATAATGAGAAGCCTTTAAATAGGCAATCAAAAAATGCAAGATATGGGCAGCCATATTTTATTTACTATATCAATTTGATACAAACACGCAGTTATATACACAAAGCCACTATATAAAGAACAAATAGGCAACTCTAGAGGGGGGTGAATAGAGTTTATGACCAAAATATCCAATTAAAAATTAAACTCTTTCACCAACAGTAAATAATCAGAGTAAATGCGAAAATAATAAAGAGCGAGAAAGCATACGCAAACACAGCCGATTTTAACATGGTTTCCCTCGTGGAGGACTAGTCCAGGCCTGAGAACTCTAGCTCAGGATTAAATCTACTATTTGTGAAATAGTAGTTACACCCGTGCCTTTTCTTCAGAAGAGCACGTCAACTTCTTACAGAGATCGCAAGTAGCGATGCTTGGAATTTTTTAAGCGACTTTTTGAACTCTTGCACAAACACCTAACTGAAGAGCACTGAGCACTTTGAGGCTTAGGGAGCTTGTGGCTAGTAGATGAGAAGGGTATGGCTTGTATAAGGCTTTAGAGAGAAGATTGGATGATTTGAAAAGTGAGAATTCAAGGTCTATTTATAGAGTTCTGGATAGGCAGATTTCGGCCAGAATTCTGGGTCAAGAATTCAAATTTTTGGCCGTTGGACAACTAGCATACAACAAACCCTAAAAATTAGGTCCTGTAATTTAGGGAACAAAATTCGGCCCGAACTCTGTGCGGAGGCAGAGTTTGGCCCGAACTCTGTCTCCAGAAGACAGAATTGGTCCATTGGGCTTTATGGGCTAATTTGGTTTGGTGGAGCTTTTGGGTTAAGGTATAGGCATATGTAAAGGCCCAAATTGCTCAGTGCAACTCAGTTTACATTTATCTAGACTCAAGAAAAATATAAAATACAGACTCGAAACAAAGTACGCTGCAGGTACGAGCCTTAGTCCGTCTTGTACTGAGTTAAGTCTTGATGTGTCATATTGAATTATGGCAAGTATCAAATTATCAATTTTACCAATATTTGGTTGACTGTGATTTTGTGTCAACAATCTCCCCCATATTGATAATTGAAAAAATGATATTTGTATATTCAATGTTCATACCTGGACACATTAAAAAAATAGTAGCTCCCCCGCAATCAGTGCGGAACTAGTAATAGCTCCCCCGTACACATTGCTTCGATGTAATGTCCTGATAAATACAAGCTTTCCCAAAAACAACACAGATACAGAATACAATATGATATGATGATAATGTGAATATTAAATAATTCTCCTCCTTTGTCATTTATCAAACACAACTATCGAGAGAATAACTGGCAAGCACACCAAAAGAAAACTGCATCAAGTGTCTCAAGAAACATAAATAAGTCCAATATAATAAAGATCAACTACATAACTAGAAATCCATAGTGCAGAAAAAGTAAACATAAGATCCTCAGCAGCAGCAGCAAGTAGGAGACCACATCCATCACGGAGCTCGTGAAGGTCCAGCGTCGTCAGAAGGATCAGTGAATGAACGATGAGGGTCCACGAAAGCCGCATCCGAATCCATATAGCGTATGACCCAAGGGTCATCGATACGGTATCCATCGCGAGCAGGGTCCCGCTCCATAGGGATAGGCATAGAAGGATGACGAGACATAGAGTACCGAATGTCATGCAGTGAGTTGCTGATGACACTCATCTGCAGGTGGTACGGTAGTCAAGCTGGGTCTAGCGATCATCCTCTAAAGTGAACCGATCATGAAGCATAGTCTGAATCAACCCAAGAGTAGCAGGAGGAGGAGGCGCATCCTGTCCAAGAGCAGGTGTGTCAGCCTGAGCATCAGAGTGCTCAGACTCAGCAGGAGAGCCGAAAGCTGCCTGAAGCCGTCGTGCCTTAGATAGGAAGGCAAGGGCAGGGAGGAACTGACACTCATTAAGGAGAACATGAAAAGCACGAAAAATCATAGGAAGATAGAGAGCATAGACCAATGACCTGGACTTCTTCCTAGCATTAATCATCCAGTCCATCATGGTATGTGGAAGATCACTACCAAAATAAGTCATATCAGCGACGTATTTAGCGACTCCAAGATAAAACGTCGCTAATATTTGGGGGTTTAGCCACGTTTATCTAAGACGTCGCTGTTTGTTGCCAACATCGACTAATAGCGATGTCTAGCGGCTACAATTTGTTAAATGGGAATATACGTCGCAAGTTCATCGGTACACGTCGCTGATATAGCGACGTATAACGACGTATTTTAAGCAGCATCGTCGTTTATTAAATATCAGCGACGGCCGAGAAGGACGTCGCTAAATGTTTCATATAGGCGGCGAGGGTTTCCTTTTCGATCATTCACAAATTTCTCCCCTCCAATTTTTTGCGCGCTCCTCCTCCACGACGCTCCTCCAGCGATTTCCCTCCTCCGGCCTCCTCCTTCGCGGCGCTCCTTCGGCGATCTCCCTCCTCCTTCTCCTTCTCCTCCTCATCCTTCCTCAGGTAGCTCCTCCTCAGGTAACTCTCCCCTGTCCCCGCTTCCTAGTTTTCCTCGTCTTCTAGCTCTCTCTCTCGCTTCTAGTTCGTGTCCACGAGAGCGTGGACTCGCTGCGGAGGACACGAGATTCACAGTGGACTCGTTGCGGGGGACACGAGAGCGTGGACTCGCTTCTAGTTCGTGTGACACCTATTTTGTTGGTTTGGACACGTCGTGTTCCACTGTGTGGATACGAGACTCACAGTGTGACACCTATATACTGATACTGGGAGTTTTTTGGGCATATCAACTGTCAATTTGATGTTTTGCTTGGATTCGAATTCTAATTTAGGGTTCGAGTCATATTTACTGATACTGGGAGTTTTTTGGGCATTTTTAAGATTTTGAAATGATGAATAAATTGACTAATAATTATTATCGAGTCCTATAAAATTTTAGCTATGTCACGAAGGATGGATACTAATCATGTGAATGAGTTTTCTCCTAAGTATTCTCGACAGTTGAGTATGATTTAGCTTACTGACATTACTGAAATATGGAATGATTAATGTAGGGTATGTTGGTCAGGTTTTGGCAGAGTTGGGATATGATAGTATGTATGTTACAATTAACAAGGAATGCTGTTGACACCAAATATTGCACGACAGGTTACTTGAGTAACCTGGAATGTTTTACCTACTGAAACAAATGGTTTGGGCAAGGGTGTGTATAGGTTTGTCATCAGATGGTATGGGATTTTGCCTGCCAAGTTTTGAACAGCAGTCCAGGCTGCCTGCTTAGTTAAAAGTCTTAATTAGACTTTCTGTTCAGTACCATTTGACTGAATTAAGTTGATCTGAATACCATATTTTAAATCCTAAATCTAAGTCTGCCTGCTGTTCAATTCATGACAGGTTATCTTGTTAACAGTAAATGCCTTCCTTTTTAATATGTGTAAAACTCAGAGGTAGGATAAATCCAGTACAAATTAGGGACTGTCATGTTCAGGTAGTTGGTACCAGTATTTAAGACTAGTTTGATTTGTATAATTTAATGTTAAAGGCAGATAGGTAGATCCTGTATGAGAGACTGGATACCTAGGTAGAAATACACCTACAGCCATTCGATTGGCGAGGTAGAATGTCAGGCATTTTGGAAAAATGGTGAGATACACCAAGTCAGACACTGTCCTTACAGCCATTCGACTGGCGAGGTAGAAATCTATGTACGATATTTACTATAAGGACTTTGCATTAATCTACGGTACGACATCGTGATCAGGACATAGTCCCTGCAGCTATTCGACTGGCGAGGCAGAAACTATATAGCCGTAGATAAAGTTGACTGTCCTTCGACCCTCATCCCTCGACAATGATGATACGAAAACCTATCACTATATCTTATATAGTAGTAGATGATGTCTTAGTATTACATTATGTGAGTTCATCTTGATTCTGTTACATTCTTCAGATACTAGATACGATAAGAACATATACTACACCATATGTACAGAACATAGATGATTCACACTAATATATGCTAGAATGAATCTTGGATTATGTTCTGAGCCATCTGTTCTCACACTTGGCAAAAAAATTGAATTTTTTGTACTTTATCTGCTTTCGAAAATGTACTCAAATTACATGATGGTTCCTTTAGTTAGCTTGCTTATGTTATAATTATATTATTTGTGAATATCGATCTTACCAGATGGCACCCATGACCCGAGGAGCGGCACGTCGTTTGAGGGAAATAGTGAATGCTGAGGTGGCTCCTCCTACAGTTAAGGAGGAAGTGGCACCGGTTGCTAGTGAGACCGGGAGTTCTATTCATCCAGCACCGGTAGCTAGTGAGATCGAGAGTTCTATTCATGCAGCACTTGCAAGGGACTACATCTCTCCTCACGCCAAAGATCCCGCTTTTTCGAGGTGGTTGCGTGATCGTATCACTGAGCGTTTGCGTGAGCTGCGTGGTTCTCATTAGCTATTAGGACTTATTTGTATTGGACTATTTGTATTGGGTTGTTTTTGTATTAGACTATTTGTATTGGACTACATATATGAATTAGTACTGTGTCAATCTCTGGATTGTATTGGACTACGACATGGTGATCAGGACATAGTCCCTGCAGCCATTCGACTGGCGAGGCAAAAACTATGTATCCGTAGATGAAGTTGACTGTCCTACGACCCTCATCCCTCGGCAATGATGATACGACAACCAACCAGAGAGGAGACTCTGAGAGATCCATCTGAGTAGGACGTATACTCTGAGAGATCACCTTTATAAGTATGATATTAGTAGTGGGATTGAGTGTGTACGTCCTACTCAGATGGGTCTCTCACCGTTACTATTTTTTTCTGACAGCATGATGGATGTGCTCCGTCAACAGATTCTTGTTCCGAGCCAAAACTTTGCTCCGGAGCTCAAGTGGACATCCTTCGTGTAGAGCTCGAATGAGAGGTTCCTGACAGCATGGTGGTCTCCTTTGTCAAAGTATCCGTGCTCATCACACATTGGTTGTGGGACGAGCACGGATACTTTAACAAAGGAGACCACCATGTTGTTTTTGTATTAGACTATTTGTCAGGAACCTCTCACTCAATCCTACTACTGATATCATTCTTGTAAAGGTGATCTCTCAGAGTATACGTCCTACTCGGATGGATCTCTCAGAGTATCCTTTCCGGTTGGGTTGTGTTCTGAGCCATCCGTTCTCACACTTAAAATACATATGAATTAGAACTGTGTTTTGTATTTTCGGCGAACCCAGAGATTTGATTCTGTATTTTGTATTTTAGTTTCTGTATTTTGGCTCCAGCTCCATTTGTATTAATCTACGGTACGACATGGTGATCAGGACATAGTCCCTGCAGCCATTCGACTGGCGAGGCAGAAACTATGTAGCCGTAGATAAAGTTGACTGTCCTTCGACCCTCATCCCTCAGCAATGATGATACGACAACCTATCACTATATCTTATATAGTAGTAGATGATGTTCCTGACAGCATGGTGGTCTCCATTGTCAAAGTATTCTTTGTCGTTCCAGATGGTATTCTTGAGGATGTTGAACATTTTGCCTTTCTTTAACGACCGTACTGCCTTTTTCTTCGACGTCATCGGCCTCACTTCATCTGCCCCCTTCCCTGTCCCTCTCGTTATGTCGCGAACCTCTTCCTCTATGCCATCAAAATCAGAATCCTCGACTCTCTTTCGCTTCTTGGATATTGATCCAGCTTCCAATCTCTTATTTTCCTCCGGGTCCACTCTACTCCCAATCTATTCCTCTTTTATACACGGATCTACAGAAGCAATACCATCCAAGGAAGGAAAAACTGAATCAGCATTGTCTTCCGGATCGTCTTCATCAAGGCATAACGGGCTGCTCAGCGTGCCCAGCTTCTTCAACTTCTCGCTGGCTGCAGAGTCGAAATGGGAACGGGTCCTCTTTGCCGGCCCGGAGCTCTGACTCATACTCGTCCCCTCGCTACCGGTTTTCTCTCCTCCTCTGACGTGGGTCATAAGAAAAGAAATTTCGTACCTCTTCTTCACATAAACATCATTGCCGCCTTGTACTCGAGCCTCCTCGTCTGTGACGCTATCCAACTTCTCGGTGCCTACATTGTCACTCGAATCTCCCCTTCGACTCATATCGTCCTCTTCTTCGCCTGTCTTTTTGCTCCCTGTCTTGCAATCATCTGCTATCACCGTCGACTCATTCGACTCCTTCTCCGATGACTCCGAGGAGGAGGAGGAGGAGGAAGACTCGGAGAAGGAGTCGAAAGACCCTTAATGTGAATATCATGTTACCGCGGTGTCGAAAGACTAACATGTCATAATTTTTTAAGCCGTGTGTTTTGACATAATCCTCCCAACTCTTTCCTCCTATGTAGTAATATTGTATTACTACATAGCAGGAAAGAGTTTGGAGGATTATGTCAAAACACACGACTTAGAAAATTATGACATGTTAGTCTTCCGATACCGCAGTAACATGATATTCACATTAAGGGTCTTTGACAAGGTGATATGTTGTGAAAAGATATATCCTTATAGTTCTCCTACGGATGTTGAAGAAAACCTCTGTACTTCCTCCGGGTCATGCCGCCGGCTGTGCTGCTTCCCCCTCCTCTTCCTGTCCACTTCTTCTCCTCCGACTCTACACTTGAGATGGATATCATATGTGGCTGAGAGAGTCAAATAAGAACAAAGGAAGTAGGGAGGAGCAGATGGGTCCAGAGCTATGGTGGAGGAGAGAAGAAGGAAGATGCTTGATCAGAACTTGAGAGAGGGAGGGAAGTGGCTGCATGCCTTTGGCTCACTCGAGCGATATTTTTTCTCCGACCCTCATCCCTCGGCAATGATGATACGACAACCTATCACTATATCTTATATAGTAGTAGATGATGTCTTAGTATTACGCAATGTGAGTTCATCTTGATTCTGTTACATTCTTCAGATACTAGATACGATAAGAACATATACTACACCATATGTACAGAACATAGATGATTCACACTAATGTATGCTAGAATGAATTTTGGGTTGTGTTCTGATCCATTCGTTCCCATACTTGGCAATTAAGTTGTGGACCATTATGTTTGACATTGTTGTTACAAATTTTCATATATCTGTGTTGATTGATGAGATTGTGTTTCAAACGTGTTCGTGATTGTGTGTATCTGTGTTGTTTGATACTGTGTTCGTGATACACACCGTCGTTGTTGTAACAAATGGTGTAGGAGATGCTGCAAATGCTGCAGGGGATGCTGCAAATGCTATAATTTTTTTAATTTTTTTTCAAGATTAGCGACGTTCAGCGACGTCCAGTGACGATGGTAACGTCGCTAAGTAAGTATCACAACGTCGCTAACTGTGATGAATACCGTCGATGATCATCACTAAACGTCGCTACGTAAGACGTCGCTATATGTCGGTACTATAGCGACGTACCAAAGTCGTAGAACGTCGCCATTTGGCTCTCAAGCCAGGTCAGCATCGATGCATGTCAAGTCGCTCAACGTCGCTAGATTACGTCGGTAAATAATGATGTTTTACGTCGCTGGTCGTCGCTGCATTAGCGACATGTCAGCGTCGCTAAATATCATCGCAATAGCGACGTATTGCGACGTTTTATGGTTTAGCGACTAGGTTAATCGCGACTACGTGCAAACATCGCTAAATACGTCGCTAATCGATATTAGCGACATTTTTTCCCTATTTAGCGACGTCCTGAGGCGTCGCTGATTTGACAGATTTTAGTATTGGATTAAATAGAACATGAAAATAAAGATGATACAAGGCAGAGATCTTAAAATATGTAACCTCATCAGTAGATCCTGCTTTGGGCAGAATAGTGTTGAAGATAATGCGATGAAGTTCATAGAAATAAGGATTGAGATATTTGGCAAGAAGCTTGCGTGGACGTGTGTTAGGTGTACACAAATCGTCCTTGAAGCTTTCTAGGGATGACCCATCGGGGAATTGAAACTTGCGAGCTTCGACAAGTTTCTCCCATGAGTTGGGCTCCGAAATTTCAAGGTATTCGGCCAATTCAAAGTCATCAAAGGAAATGTCAATGCCAATAACACGTGAATATAAACGTGTATCATCATGAGTAAGATTGCAATAAAACATTTGAATGGCATTGAGATAGATAACTGAATTTGTAGTGACAAGTTCATCAAGACATAAATCATAGAATAGTGAATTTAATAGGATGACCCGCATACACGGGACGTGATCGAAAATCACTAGACCATTCGTTGGAAGCGTCTACTGACACAAATATCCGGTCGTCATATGTGTTGGGGTCAATAGGACGAGGTGGATTGAACAACGGGTGAATGGGTTGTTGAATAGGTTGTTCAATGGGTTGTTCAACACGATGAGGAGGATTCGAAGAGGACGTACCCTCGGTTCGAAGCCTCTTTCCTCTATTAAACAACTTGGGAGCCATGAATATTGAAGAAAAAGTAAAAAACTGAGATGAAGAGAATAGTAAAATTATACCTCAAAAAGTTAATGAAGGATGGAAGAGAATGGAGCAAGAATCCCTCTCCTTGATTTTGGAGAAGAGATATGCAATAGGATGGAAGAACTAGGGTTATGGTTTGAAAGGGAAGTGTTTGGAGAATTTTTGAAGGTGAAAATGGAGGAGAGAGAGGGATAACCTGGTTAGAATATTAGGGGTTCGAATGGTCGAAACAAATCTGGACCATTGGATCAACTTTACATCAGCGGCTGAGTCCGCTTGCGGTTCTGAAAGGACCAGACCGAATTCGGCCCGAACTCTGTATTAGGCAAAGTTCGGTCCGAATTTCGGATTATAGGGCCGGAATAGAAACAGGTTTAAAGGTTTTGAAACTAATGATAGATTGAAATGAAGAGTGAATATGCAAGATTAAGAGATGCAAGTAGAGAGTTAAAGCTGAATCAAAAAAAAATTGAAGTTTGAAAATTTGATTTGAGCAAGTTATAAATCAAGGTATACCATGTAATAAACAAGGAGTTATGACCCAATTCATTACGGTGAACCTGCCATAGGGTAGCTGCAGCGGCCGGATCCCAGCTAGCAGTAGTCCTGAGGACTAGTGTACCGTGTCGCTTAGGCTTTTACGCCTTGTTGTCAAAAGGACCCTTTCGACTTGTACCCATAACAAAATTCATCGTAAAGAACCAAGACATAATCGATATTTACGCAGGTTACTTTAATGAATAACAGCTTCATCCAAAATTTTGAGTTCACGACACAAAAAGTTGAAACGCTCTTCGAATAGTGGTTTAGTAAAGAAGTCTGCTAGCTGATGACCAGTGTCAATAAATTTTAAGTTTATAGTGCCATTTTGTTGGTGATCACGCAAAAAGTGGTGACATATTTCAATGTGTTTCATACGTGAGTGATGTATAGGGTTCTTGGTGAGGTTTATAGCACTAGTGTTATCATAGAATATAGGAATGTGCATAAAAAAGATTGTAGTCTTCAAGGGTTTGCTTCATCCACAGAATTTGTGCACAACAACGACCAACTGCGATATATTCAGCTTATGTTGTGGATAGTGTGACGGAATTCTGCTTCTTGCTAAACCAAGAGACTAGAGCCTTGCCTAATAAATGACATGTGCCGCTTGTACTTTTACGGTCGACTTTGCATCCTGCGAAATCATCATCCGAATAACAGATAAGGTCAAAGGATGTGGATTTAGGATACCATAAGCCCACTGTAACAGTACCCTTAAGGTATCGAAAGATACGCTTAACGGCGGACATGTGTGATTCCTTAGGACTAGCTTGATAGCGAGCACACAGACAAACACTAAACAGGATATCGGGACGACTAGCAGTTAAATAAAGTAAACTACCAATCATACCTTGATACTTACGTTGGTCAACCGGTTTGCCGCTTTCATCAGGTTCAAGCTTGGTCGAAGTAACCATAGGGGTGCTGATTGGTTTGACGTTGTCAAGATCAAACTTTTTCAGCATATCCTTTGTATATTTTGACTGACTGATGAAAGTTTCTTGCGAAGTTTGTTTGACTTGCAATCCAAGAAAGTAGGTGAGCTCCCCCATCATGCTCATCTCAACTTCGTTCTGCATACACTTAGCAAAATCTTAGTAAAGATTTTTATTAGTAGAACCGAATATGATATCATCTACATAAATTTGCACCAAAAGAATAGTATTTTGAAAACTTTTGATAAACAGTGTAATGTCAATTTTCCCTTTTGAAAAACTTTTATCTAGCAAGAAATTGCTTAAGCGTTCATACCAAGCTCTAGGGGCTTGTTTGAGGCCGTATAGCGCTTTCTTGAGTTTGAAAACGTGGTCGGGAAATTTGTAATTTTCATAACCAGGGGGTTATTTTACAAAAACTTCTTCCTTAATAAATCCATTCAGAAAAGCACTTTTAACATCCATGTGAAATAATTTAAAATTTTAAAAGTTACCAAAGGCACAAAGCATCCGAATGGATTCCAGTCTTGCAACAGGAGGCATACGTCTCATCGTAGTCAATACCTTCCTCTTGGTTGTATCCTTGAGCTACTAGACGAGCTTTGTTGCGTGTAACTGAACCATCTTCATTTACTTTGTTGCAAAAACCCCATTTTGTACCAATAATCGAATGATTAGCTGGCTTAGGAACAAGTTCCCAGACCTGGCTCCTCTCGAATTGGTTGAGTTCTTCTTGCATGGCAGAAATCCAAAACTCATCATTAAAAGCTTCTAAAACATTTTTAGGCTCAATTTGTGAAATGAAGGCAGTGCTAGCAATGGAGTCTCTTAACGATGATCGAGTACTTACTCTGCGTGAAACCTCACCTATGACCAAGTTTTCTGGATGTGACGGCTTGAAAGAGAATTTCTTTGGCAAGCCCTCCAGAGAATTGGTTTTAGTGGTGGTATTCATCGGCGTAGAAGTCGATGGCTCAATATCATCGTCAGGAGTGGCTGTTGCACTATTATCTTCATCAAAGTCACATTTGTAGACTCTTCTACAATTAATGAGTTGTTGAACACTCTATATCCCTTGCTCTTGGCAGCATATCCAAGAAATATACCATCGTCAGCTTTGGCATCAATTTTGCCTAAGTTGTCTTTGGTGTTAAGGATAAAACATCGACAATCAAAAACTCTAAAATATGAAACATTTGGAGTTCTTCCAGACCAAAGCTCATAGGATGTTTTCTTCGTAATAGGTCGAATAAGAATCCTATTTAAACTGTGGCACGTTGTACTGACAGCTTCAGCCCAAAAATATTTCGGAAGAGAAAATTTATTCAGCATGACTCTAGCCATATCACCAAGAGTCCTATTCTTCCGCTCTACAACACCATTTTGTTGAGGAGTTCTAGGACAAGAAAACTCATGATTAAAACCATTTAAATCACAAAACTTTTCAAAATTAGTATTTTTGAATTCGCCTCCAAGATCACTTCGGATTCGAGTAATCATGTAGCCTTTTTCGTTTTGAACCTTTTTAGCAAAAACTTTGAAAATAGAAATGGCATCACTTTTGTTTGTAAGAAAGAAAACCCAAGTGAATCTAGAGAAGTCATCTACTATAACAAAAGCGTAGAGTTTTCCACCAAGACTGGCTACTCTAGTAGGACCAAATAAGTCCATGTGAAGTAATTGCAAGGGTCTAGTAGTACTTACAGTATTTATGGAATAAAATGAGGACTTGGTTGCCTTATTTAACTCACATTCGGCACATACCTTGTCCTTTTTGAATGTGATATCGGGCAAGCCTCTCACTAGCTTCTTAGTCGACAACCTGGATATTGTATCCATATTGGCATGACCAAGACGCTGGTGCCACAACAATCTCTCATCCTTGTGGGCATAGAGGCATCTCCCTGCACTGTTAGTATCTCTAGAAAGATAGAAAATATAAATATTATCCTCTCTTATCCCTTCAAAAGCGATGTCTTCCATTGACCTATTATAGATGTAGCATTTATTTTGTCCAATGTTAATATCATATCCATGATCAGCAAGGTGACTTATGCTGAGCAGGTTTTACTTTAACTCAGTCACTAGGCAGACATCCTTTATTACAGGAGAAGGAGGATGACCAATAATACCATTACCTATGATATACCCTTTTAGGTTGTTGCCGAAGGATACATACCCTTCCCTCCTCATCGATAGTGATGCGAAAAGATTTGCGTCTTCCGTCATATGTCGCGAGTATCCACTATCGAGAATCCACTTACTTTTAGTTGAGAAGGGAAGGTCCACCTACATCAAGAGTAGATGTGACCTTTGGTACCCATGTTCTTGAGGGTCCTGAAAAGTTAGTTTTTGGCACCCATGCATATAGATTTATATCTACTAATCTTCTAATTCTACATTGTGGTGAGATGTGTCCATGTAATCCACAATAGGTACAATTAGCATTTCTATTTATATTTGGAGCATGTTGACGATGTCTATATGTAGCATGGTAAGAGTGGTGTGGAGCAGCATGATAATAACTATATGTGGCAGCAGGATGATGATTATTTCTATATGCAGTATGGTGGTGATTTTGTTTGTGCAACATAGAGATAATTATATCTATGTGTACCATGGTAATTGTGTGTCACAGTAGAATGATAGTTATGAGAATAATTTCTATGTGCATGTGGTTTGTGTGCTGTATTGAAGTGGGTGTACATGTAAGCATGCTTGCATGCTGTAGGTGGATGACGTGTTTGACTATTTTGAGTAGTATTGTGCTTTGTGTGTGTCTTATGTGATTGGGATTGAGGTTGAGCAACCTGTTTTTCCAATCTAGTCTCTAATTTCTTAGAGGCAGCGTGCAGTTTATTATACTTAGTATTCAAACCATCAATTTTAGCAATAGAGATCTTGTGTCTATTTTTTTCTTCAGCAAGCTCAGTATTGAGCACTGTGATCTCACGTGTTTGCTTTTCAATACGTGCTTCGGCATCATGTAGGCTTAATTTAAGCTTAGATACCTCATTAGTGACTTCCGTGGGTGAAGTGTCTCTAACATTATCAAGTAAAAAGAGAGTTTTTGAATCTCGACTTCATAACTTTTGATCTTCTCCTTGGCATGTTTATATTTACTAATGAATTTCTTGTGGTCATTTAGTAAATCATTGAATGTATCGCCAAGTTCATCAAAAGTGAAATCATCGAGAGTTTCGCTAGTTACCTTATCGGATGTTGCCATTAGGCATACGTTGGCGGTGTCTTGAGGGGAGTCCTTTTCTTCCTCGGATTTACTAGCTTCGCTTTCATGCCAAATTCTTGTGTTGGTATTTTCTTGATGAAGACTTCTTATAGGGCTTCTCATATCGGTTGCTCTTCTTTGCGAATGGACAGTCTTTTCGAACGTGTCCAGTCTTCTTGCAGTCGTAGCATGTTGGCTCTTCTTCGTCATCTTCTTGTTGTTCCTTTTTTCTTCGATTGAAGCGAAGGAACTTCTTGAAGTTGCGGACAAGGAGAGCTTGATCATCACCTTCCGAATTGTCATCATCAGTCTCTTCAGGATCAACCCTTCGACGATGAGCTTTAAGGGCAATCTCCTTTGCCTTTGGAGCAGGCGCTTCGAAGTCTTTGAGGTCAAGCTCGTGAGTCATAGCTTTCCCATCAAAGTCTCCATAGACATTGTAGTGAGATCATTGCCTTCTATGATAGCTGTTACCTTCGGGTTCCAAATCTTTGGTAGCCCCCTAAGTAACTTGCGGATCTTCTCATGATTTGTATATTGTTTGCCGAGAGATGACAAGGGGTTGATGATATCGAGGAATCTTGTAAACATTTGTGTGATCGTCTCATCGGGCTTCATCTTGAACGCCTCATATTCTTGTGTGAGACGACTTATTTTTGACTCCTTGACTTGGGTGGTTCCTTCATGCGTCACTTCTAGAAGTCTCCATACTTCGTGAGAGGTGGTGCATGTTGAGACCCTGTTAAACTCATTCCTGTCTATTGCACAAAATAAAGTATTAATAGTTCTCGCATCTAGACTTGACTGTTTCTTCTCCTCGTTAGAATATTTGTCGTGGGGTTTCTCAATGAGATCACCATTGATAACTATCCTGGCGGGCTTTTTTTAACCATCGGTAACAATGGTCCACAGGTCGAAGTCTAGCGAATTGAGATAAAAACGCATCCTTATTTTCCAATAGGTGTAGTTTGTTCCATCAAATAGGGAAGGCCTATGAGTGGACTGCCTCGTGATTGGAAAATATGGGTTGTGTGGTTGCCATGGATCAGCTCTAGGATGTTAGTCCTAGTTGAGAGAACAGAGCTCTGATACCAATTGAAGAACAAATAAGCAACTCTAGAGGGGCGTGAATAGAGTTTATGACCAAAATATCCAATTAAAAATTAAACTCTTTCACCAACAGTAAATAATCAGAGTAAATGCAGAAATAATAAAGAGCGAGAAAGCATACGCAAACACATCTGATTTTAACCCAGTTTCCGTCGTGGAAGACTAGTCCAGGCCTGAGAACTCTAGCTCAGAATTAAATCCACTATTTGTAAAATAATAGTTACACCCCGTGCCTTTTCTTCAGAAGAGCACGTCAACTTCTTACAGAGATCGCAAGTGGTAATGCTTGGAATTTTCCAAGCAACTTTTGAACTCTTGTACAAACTCCTAACTGAAGAGCACTGAGCACTTTGAGGCTTAAGGAGCTTGTGGCTAGTAGATGAGAAGGGTATGGCTTATATAAGGCTTTAGAGAGAAGAGAAGAGAATATTGGACGATTTGAAAAGTGAGAATTCAAGGTCTATTTATAGGGTTCTGGATAGGCAGAATTCGGCCAGAATTTTGGGTCAAGTATTCAAATTTTTGGCCGTTGGACAACTAGCATACAGCAAACCCTAAAAATTAGGGTCATGTAATTTAGAGGATAGAATTCGGCCCGAACTCTGTGTGGAGACAGAGTTCGGCCCGAACTCAGTCTCCAGAAGACAGAATTGGTCCATTGGGCATTATAGGCTAATTTGGTTTGGTGGAGCTTTTGGGTTAAGGTATAGGCATAGGTAAAGGCCTAAATTGCTCAGTGCAACTCAGTTTACATTTTTCTAGACTCCAAAAAAATGTAAAACTCGAAACAAAGTACGTTGCAGGTACGAGCCGTAGTCCGTCTTGTACTGAGTTCAGTCTTGATGTGTCATATTGAATTATGACAAGTATTATATTGTCAATTTTATCAATATTTGGTTGACTGTGATTTTGTGTTAACACTATATACATGTTTTGTTACACATAAATAAGATGCAACAGAAAAGAATACCTCCCACTGTTGATCAGGATGGTCACCTTAGGGTGCCAAACCCTTCATTCATGTAATGTTCCACCATATCCTTTACATCTAGGTTTGAATCCTCGGACTGTTGCACAAGGATGGCTTGATATAATAAGTCGCCCTTTCGAAAATATACATATACTCCCTCATCTATATCATGATCCACTGGTTGTAGTATATCATATAGAATCCCATAACTTTTATAGTTTACTCCGGAGTCAACAGTTCGAAGCCATAGAAAGTTAGGTCCCATAATGGATGCCCACCCGATGATGTTTTATTACAACTAGGTTTTTCTGAAAGCTTCGTAGATCGTATCAATGGACTTCTCCTCCTACTGGCAATACCTCCTTGATCATGTTTACATGATGCGTCAGGAGACTACGACGCTCAAGTTAGATTAGCTAGCCAAAAGATAACTCTGAATTCCTACTTTGATGCCAAATCAGATTTTAACCATCTCGACAGATTGCTCTTGAAATCACTAGAAAATAGGTTTGGCTCTCTCTTCGAAAATCAGCATCTTATCAAGTCCAAATTAGAGCTGAAACACATCAAAACGTAGCTCTTAGACCAAGCCCTTGGCATATATGGTCAATTATTATTTGAGTATGACAGTTTTTATACAGTATGACAAGTGGATGCCATCTCCAAATCAGAAGTTGACACAGAAGAAAACACAAAAGAAAGGAAGACAATTAATTCCTAACATCTACTGGTATATCGAGTAAAACTTTGATACATATATCGAGGTATCAAATTTTTTATGTCTCCTTTACATGAAAAGTGAACCCATCCACTAATTTTATGTCCACAAGTTTTACAAAATGAGAGAAAAACCCACGCCCTCGCCTCAGGACCCTCGGCTCCTTTAGTGTCTCGTCCATACTCCAGCACCTCCGCGCCCACGGCCATCCCATTGACTACGTCGTCTATACCTTCTTCCTCCCCTGGGCGGTCGACGTTGTGCGTGCCAACGGCGTCCCGTCGACACAGTACTAGATCCAGCCGGCCACCGTCTTCGCCATCTACTACCACTACTTCCATGGCTACTCCTTTCTTATAACCACCACCGTTTGCAACAGCGAGGATCCAAAATCTACCATCGACTTGCCATGTCTGCCGCTTTTATAAGCATGCGACCTTTCGTCCTTCCTTACCGTTCCAGCAGACGACCTGTACTTCGTCGTCCTTGACATGTTGAAGGACACGTTCGACACTCTTGATAGGGAACGCGCGCTTTCGAGCTCGAAATCGAAGGTCCTGATGAACACCTTCGTCGAGCTGGAGGGGAACGCGCTCTCCGCGGTCGATGTCACGCCCCACTTCAAGAATACTGGAGAGCGGGGGCGGACACAGCCAGCTACGTATATAGAAGTGTAATCTACCTCGATATACGGTCACGACTGTCTAGATGTATGAGGATTTATCTACAAGCCATCAGTCTCTTATGGTCAAGAACAAGCCTAGTGTCTCAATCTCAAGTAAGTAATAATAGTAACAAGATGTTAGACCATCAGATAGCCAATAGTAAGGCGTCCCATACTTTTATATACAGATGATCATGAAGCTAGTCGTGCAAAATACGAGGACTAGCGAGAATTTCAGTCATATAATTAACCCTAGGATTTGTTAATCATGTTACAGCCCGTAGGCAAACAAGAAATATAAGTATTCAATACGAGCTAACACTTGCTCGGCGGCTAAACGCCTCAAAAGAATAACTTACAATAGAGTGGGAGAGAAAATTAAACCCACTCGCTGCCAGGGTTTCTTCTAGTGTTCACCATCTGGCTGGAAGGCAAGTAGATCCTCGGGTGCTGCTCGAAAATCTGGCCATACAAAACTAGCTGGGTCAGACCCCAGAAAGAGCAAGTGCCACAAGGGAGGCTTCACTTAGGAACTAAAACCAGCATATTAGCACATGAGAACATAAATGAAATAACAAAAGACATGAGTTAGAGAAAACAGGGTGATAAACGATAAGATAACTAAAGGACTATTCCGGTAACCAAGTTATAACCCGTAAACCAAACAAGGACCGGGGTTGTAACCCTTCACCTGAACAAACTTAGCCTCTAACCAATTATCGATAAAGTAAAATATACACAAGCATGTCCTGAGATAGCCATGTACTGGGCCTAGGCAAGACTAGACAAGATAGGACTCCATTATTCACGACCAAGCGAGCGTACGGCTTGAAATTTGAACTAACTAGGGTTATCACAAGCCTAGTTACTAGCAAGATGCAATAAGATATTCCTACGGCCACAAGCCTTGCAGACTATCCAGGTTATGCAAACGTAAGTTACAAGTATTTATAGTGGATACATCGCCCAGGAGGCAAATGTATCCCACGTACATATAATAGTGGGTACATTGCCCAGGAGACAAATGTACCCTAAGAGAGTTATTAGGTGACTTGGGGGTGCAACACATGACAGTGTGCATATTACTTGTTTCAAGGAGTACCCCACATGGCAGTAGGCTGGAAATGTGCCCTACTCGATGGCAAGCTACAAGTCCACTCAAGAAAGGCGGCCAGATAACGGGATTGTTTGTAGCCGAAATATCTCTATCTATATGAGCTACTTGATTTATCTAATCATTAGCCTAACCAGATTCAGTATGAATTCCTGACCGTGGTACTCAAGAATCCATGTCCTAGACATGATGCAAGACGAGACCGGTAGCTTATACAAGCACAAACACCCACGGTATCAAGACAAGAGTTACTTAGCAAGTCAAGTTAGGCGTCACAACAGCATATCAAGATTATCATGTTAGGTTACTTATCAAGAATACTTATCATGTCAAGAGTGCGTCACGATGGACCACCATCAAGAATTATCATGTCAAGTTACTTGTCAAGAGTGCACCACGACGGGTCACTATCAAGAGTTATCATGTAAAGGTTACTTGTTAAGAGTGTGCCACAACGAACCACTATCATGTCATGTCACTTGTTACTGGTTAAGGGTACGCCTTAACAGGCCACTATCGTGTTCTATCCTTACATTATCATGAATAAGAGAAACTTGCTTAAAATAGCTAGTAACATATTCTTACAGTTAAGGAAAAGATCTACAACTTTTATGTTGGAAGTTGGAAGAAATTCTGGCCACAAATCAATCAAATAGGACATTAAACAGCCAAAAACATCCAAAATAGGCACTATACAGCATTCTGCGGCACTATTCATCCATGCAGCCCTATGCAAGCCATGCGACACTATACAAGACTGCGGTACTATACATCCATGCGGCACTATGCAAGCCTGCGGTACTATTCATCTATGCGACAGTATTCATTCCTGCGGTACTATGCATCCATACGGCACTATGCAAGCCATGCGGTACTATGCAAGCCTGCGACACTATACAAGCCATACGGTACTATTTATTCCTGCGGTACTATTCATTCTATGCGGCACTATGCAAGCCTGCGGCACTATTCATACAATACTATTCATCCATATGGTACTATGCAAGCCATGCGGCACTATGCAAGCCTGCGATACTATTCATGCATCACTATTCATCGTTCCTACTGGATTCAGTACAGATGAACTAGAAAATGCTCAAATCTTATTTTGGCCATAACTTTCTCAAAATAAGTCGAAATCTAACTTTTTAAAGGTCCATTTTGAGTAAAATCGAATTCTATACAACATCGAACAATCAAAACTTAAAAATAATGAAGTTTGGTAGATCTAAACCCAAAAAAACTAAAAATACAACAAACTTAGATCTACAAGAAATAAACCATGAAAATTGAAAATGCTAAGTACTAAAGTGTCTTAGAATCTCGTGAGGAAGACAATGGAATAACAAAAATAGAGTTCCTCCATGAAGTAAGTTGTACTTGCCTAAGACTTGGTAGGTGGGAGGAGTAAATAAAGAAAATAAAGAAATAAATGAAGAAGTGAATGAGGAGAGAGAGAGAGAAGGAGTTGGGTTATATATTAACCCTCTCCATCTCAAACCAAGCCAAGCCAAGCCAAGCCAAACCAAGTCAAATTGAACCAAACCAATCAAATAAACTAAGTCAAGATCAAACTATGACTAGGCCAAGCAAGACAAGTCACAATACGGGTCAGAATTCCGTACACGTATACTGGAAATACGTATAACAAAAAACGGAGGTGACAACTCTACCCACCTTAAAAGAATTTCATCTTCGGAATTTAATCAAGAGGCTAGAGATGTCGGGACAAGCTATACTAAAGCATAAGCAATCTATGACTAGTAACCAATCAAGCAATCATTCATGTAAGCGAGGAATTTAAAAAGCATAAGGCAGAAGAAAGACATCCTGCTAGAAACCTCTCTGCCGGTTCTGAATCTGAGCTTGGGTCTGAACATACTGTTGGGGTCTCTTGCTGAAAGGCTTGTGCCTGAGGCTGCAATAGCCTCGGAGGCTGGTACTACTGTTGCAGTGGTGCTGGGCTGGTCCCCTAACCGAGGGACTAGTTAGGTTCGATGATGAACTGGCTCTATTCGGACCGGAACCTATCTTGTGATCCGGTGCCCCACAAGCCAAGCATAATCCTTGTGCTCTGCGACACTCTAATACTACATGCCCTGGCTTTCCACAATGAGTACAGCCCATTACGGAAGACTGCTTCTGCTGCTGAGGGTACGTCGGTGTTGAATGCTGAACCGACGAAATTGAATTCGCCCTTCGGGGAACTCCAATCGACAAGGCTCTAGCTGCCGGGGCTGGTGCTGAAGACAGACTCATCTGCCCATGAGATCTCTTCCTGTAATGACCCGCTCCGTCCTAGCGGGATGCCGATTCAAACGGCAAGTGTAACGACTCAAACGAGCCGTCGACCCGAAGAGTTGGCATCGACCTGATGACGAATCGATGCAAGGCTTACTTTGGCCCGTCAAGAGGATTCCAGACTTGGACTTTCAAAGCGCGCTCAGAGTATCGCTCGGCCTATACGAACATCGCTAAGGTGGGTGGCTCCGATGAACCCGTCTTTGCTTAGCCTAGACACATAACAATACAGACACTATTGCTAG
>JANAVB010002230.1:0-44176 GCA_029216955.1 Iris pallida | reverse complement strand
GACAGCACAACAGTCGAAGAACGTCCTTCTCTTCGTAGCCACGTATGACAGAATTTCGGAGATCACATCTCTATTGCGTGATTTTTGAAATCTTCTTCATCAAGACTCAACCTTCGTCAAGTTGGCGTACCAAAAGAGCTTCTTGTCATTTAATGCGACTGACAAAGCAATCACTGTCAGAGATTTTGTGTCAGTCGGGCACGCTGAATCAAGACAGCTGGCAGTCCTATCTCAAGTCTGCGTGTATTTTGAGCTTTCCTTCAATCTGCGTGGATTCTGAAGTTTTCTTCTTCAAGTCTGCGTGGATTTTGAAGCTTTTTGCCTCAAGTCTGCGTTATCCTGAAGCTTCTTGCCCCAAGTTTGCGTGGATTTTGAAGCTTTCTACCCCCGAGTCTGCGTAGATTTCGTCTTCAACAAGTCTGCGTGGATTTCATCAAATTGGAGTACGTGGCAGCCACGCCACTGATCTCTCGTCTGCGTATCCTGTAACTTGCATACGACTCATGCATTGCCATGTGTCCAACAGTTACAGGCCACGTCCAGTAACTGCTCACAACCTTGGCGTATGTTAAATCCTGCGTGATTTTCAACTAAGCATAGGCTGTGAAGACAGTTATCTTTTCAGTTATTATTTTGACTCTATAAATAGGGTTCTTTTTCTCATTTATTGTACAGATACATAGTTTCTACTGTCAAAATTTTGAGAGCTTTTCTTCTTCGCATAGTCCAAGGGATAAAATGATCGTCTTCTAGATCAGATTCCCACAGTTGTAATTTTCCCAGATACACAATATAAAGGAATTTATTTATGGAAAACAAATTGGCGACTCTACTGGGAAAACCATCTCCTCTTCTGAGATGGCAATAACTCATGCGACACTTCGTCAATCGTCTCGACGAAGAAGGTGATGACGATCCATTCGATCAACTCGCCTATGAAGAAATACAGCGGGCTAAGTGGTAAGCCCACTACAGCCTCCATCATCGCTGCCAGTCGAAGGGGCACTCTGTCTATGTCCCTAGAATCAGTTGGCAGCCAATGGTGAAGTCTCTGCCACAGTGTCTACTCCTAACACTGGCAAGAACTCTACTACAAGTACGCACACTCTTGTGCGCTCGAAGATGACAGCAATCAAAGATCACGCTAACAGTACTGGCTCCTTAGCCAAATCTGTTCCAGCGTGCAATTCAACCTCAAAAGTCACGCTGACAGTACTGGTTCCTTAGCCAAGTCTGTTCCATGTGTAATTCTAAAATCATCAATCACGCTAATAATATTGGCTCCTTAGCCAAATCTGTTCCGCGTGCAATTTCAACCTCAAAAGTCACGCTGACAGCACTGGTTCCTTAGCCAAGTCTGTTCCAGTGTGTAATTATAAAATCATATCACGCTAACAATATTGGCTCCTTAGCCAAATCTGTTCCAGCGTGTATTTCCAAAGTCAAAGTCACGCCAACAGTACTGGTTCTTTAACCAAGCCTGTTTCAGCGTGTATTTCATCTAAGAAGAATAGCTCTTTAGCTATCTCTTCTTCTTTGACAAGTTCTACTAGAACTGGGGGTGGTCTTCCACACAAAGTCCCTTCGAAAAGGAATAACTCTTTAGTTGTTTCTTTTGCTTCTGTAGTCTTTACTTCAGGAACAGCTTTGACTGACAATTTTGTTAGTCAAAGAAAAGGAGATGGTCTTTTGACTACTCTTCCTTCTGGACATTCTATGTCTCAAAACTTGAATGAGTCTAAGAAGAAACATTCCTTAATGTCTTCTTCTATGACTTCTTCGAATTGGGCACATAATTTGTTTAGAAAAGGTCTGTTACCAACTCCTAATCAAGGGGGTGGTTCAACTCTTCCTTCTCTGCAAATATCCAGATCAATAGAAGGAAAACTCCATGTTTCCAAAACCAATGTGTTACCTCCAACTGATCTAAGAACAAAAATTAACACTTCTGGTGTTAAGAAACCATACCAGTTGGAAACAAGGATAAAAGATCCAGATGCAGAGTATGCAAGAAATTATGTGGCTCATATTAATCATTCTCTATATAATCAAGAGCCATCAAGACCCAAGAACAGGAAATATACTCCTCAATCTTCACAAACAGATTTACGAGAATATCTTCAACAGAAAAGGAGGAGTAATTCTGTGACAAAGAACCATGCTGAATGTGACTTCTATCCAAGAGTCATAATTCAATGCAGATGTCAATCAATGGCTTATGACCATGTTGATCATGAATGTGACTTCCAACCAAGAGTCACAATACAATGCAGATGTCAAACAAAACGACAATCTGTCTTCAATCGGAGTAGTGTGAACCTATGCCTGATGAAGATGAGCCTTTGTTTGCTTCTGTCAATATGACCTCTGGGATGCTGGGGGTAGAGTTGATAGTCCAGATGAAGTATATAGAAATACCAGAGCAAGAGTCCTGGCCTCTAGTCAAAGAAATTTGATCTCTGAAGATGATTCTGAATTACTTGGAGAATCTAACTTCCCACCTCTCTACTGGGAGTAGTTCTCCTAATTGACTTTGATGCACAAAGCAATGATTCAGAACAAACAACATCCACCAGTTCATCAATAATTCCTCGTATAGTCACGACTTATATGGTTGATGGGAATACTGATGAACCTTCTTCTTCCTTGATCCTCAAGATCAAAGAATTGCTTCTTTGGAACAACAAATGAAGTCTATGGCTGATACTATGAAGTCGATGTATGAACTCATGGCAAAATAGATGCAAAATCGACAGACTGTACCAGATGCCATACCAACTGACTGATATGAGTCCAGTACAAGTTCCTCCAGCAGTACAATCCAATACTTCTGGACCAGCTCAACCAAACCCTAGTCTCTCTGGAGCTGGGGGTAGTGCTTACAATGCTGTTCCTCCTCCCAACTATTCTCTACAAGTTACAACTCCACAATCTTCCGGAGTTGTTAATGAAGAATTGAGGAATCTCAAAACTCAATTCGAGGCATTCAAACAGAAAGATGGTTTACAAAGGTTAGGCATCAAACAACCTTATCCGATAGAATGGAAGCAAGTATTGTATCCTCCTAAATACAAGCCTCCTACTATCTCATTCTATGATGGAACCACTTCTCCAAGTCAGTTTATTAATCACTTTGAAGTGATGACTGATCAGCTGCAACCAAGCGATGCCCTCCTTACTCGGGTGTTTGTTGGATGTCTCAAGGGAACGGCTTATGAATGGTATAGAAGTCTCCCAGATGGGAGCATTACCTCTTTTCCGGTTTCAAACAGATGTTTCTTGAACGGTTCTATGAAGGGCTCAATGACATGACTATGTCTGCTCTTATTAGAATCAAGCAGAAAAATAATGAAACTACAGAAGAGTACATTGAACGGTTTCGAAGAGAAGCTCTGAAGATGCCTCTTGGAACTCCTGATGCTGTCACCATCGACACATACAAATCAAACTTGTTGCCAATCATCAGCATGTGGACAGGATCCACTCAATTCCAAGACTGGCCTCTTTCATAGTTTGTGCCAAGGCCGCAGAAATTAGTGCTGAAACCTTCAAAGGTTAGGAGTGCAGATGACTCCTAAAAAAACAGGTCAAGGTACTAACAATAAAAACAATGCTCGCAAGGGAAAAGAAACTCTTGAAGTTAATCTTTAGAGTAAAGATGTATCAACTGTTCAAACTCCTACAACTCAACAACCAAGAACACCTCGCCCCAAAGAAGAATACTCTTTCGATGACGATGATGTCCTTGGTATCTTTGAATGTCTGCTGAAAGGTAATAAGATACAATTACCTGAGATCAAGAATCCTGATGAAGCTGGTAAAACAGATCATCCCAAATACTGCCCATATCACAGAATGTGGGTCACACAATTCGTACATGTTATGTACTGAAAGGAAAGATCCAAGAAATGATTAAATCTGGAGCTATCTCTCTTACTCCAAAAGAGAAGACCGTCACCTCCAACGTCGTCTCTATGCAATTCGGAGATTTCCCTCCTCAACTCCTTGAAAGTGGGATCGTTCCTATTCCCAAGGCAACTCTTGAGATAGTGAACATTCCTCCTCCACATTCTGAAGGATTAGTGCCAATCACTTTGGAAACAGGGGAAATCATGTGGATCCATCCTGATCTAGTGGTAGATTTTGAATCGCCTTCTCCTCAAAAGACTACTTCTCGAAAGTCCAAGAAGGCTGGAAAGATTAAGTCATGTCATATGACTTCTCTTGGATCTATTCCTGACACAGAGCCAAAGAGAAAGAAGAAGCACTTGTTAGTGCTACTCGAACGGGGAAACCTTATCTAAAGGATTATTCCAAGAATCTTGAGGATCCTCTTGATATCCCTCCAGCTGATAAAGATGCTCTAATGTTCCTCCTGAAGAAAAATCATCCACTGAACCTGTTCCTCCCAAGCCTACAGCTCTGGAGAAAGGCAAACAACAGGCTCGGTTTGATAAGCCAATCAAGAAGTCCTCCTCTTGGACTTCAGAAGCCTTATAATTTTGATATTTTAGCTCAGCTTGCTAATACTCCAGCTAGAATGTCCCTCTTTGAACTTCTACGTCTTTCCCAAAGAGACTCGGGAGACATTAAGTGAAGCACTTCTACAAGCTGATTCTTGTCTTGCACAATTGAAGAAGCCAGATGCAGAACCTGCCACTTCCTGCATCTCCACATATGAAACAGGATACTCTGCTAATTCCAGTTGGAGGGCGGATTATTCTTCCATCTCAAGCTTCAAGGGAGCTCACCTCTTCTGAGCCATTTGTTATCGATCTTAATCGAAACAACGCTTCTTCTCGTTCTTCTTCTCCCCTTTAGTCATTGACTTGGCTAAAATATCTAAGGCTCAGCCTTCTCCCAATGAAAATACTGCTGCTTTTACATTAATGAAAAGTCTCCATCTTTGCAGTATGCTGATGTGTGCAATTATGTTCATAGTTATTTACATTTGTTAGATGACTTGAACGCAATAACCATAGGGGTTGTACAGATTATTCATACAGATGTATCCCTAGAACCTGTACAATCTTCATACTTTCTAGTTCCCAGCAGAAAGCCAGGAGACATTCCAACATTCTTCTATAAAGGGCCCCAAAGTCCTTCTGATTTAGAAGATGAAGACAAAAATGATGATACTGGAAGATTACAACTACGTCGTTATAGTCAGCAATCTAAAGACATCATCAAAAATATGGGCTATGACTTCAGGACTGTCCTCAATAGTGGAAAGGAAAGAAAAATGCCTGTTCGTATTCCTCCTCTGAAATATGGAAGGACGAAATGCGGATTGGGCTATATAGCTCCTACTCCTTTATCAATATCCATGAAGATCCTGAGTCTGACGAAGATAAGATAAGATCTGATTCTTCTAGTACCACTTCTTGGGATTCCGATACGAGTATCGGTGACTTCTATTGCAACCTTCTGTCTTCCGACATGGTTTCCATTGACCATTCTGAAGAAAGTGATGAAGACGAAGAAGAGTTTGAAATCTCACCTGAATCAGAACAATGGGCCCAAAGATTAGATAATCAATGGGAGTTCCGTTTCGAGCAAAAAAAAACCTCCGACTGAAGACAAACTTGTTCAAATAATGTTGGTGAAGAGGGATCTCCCAAACCAATATTCATCAGTGAAAGTCTTTCTAAAAATGATAAGCAAGACATGATCAAACTCATTCGTGACTATATCGATGTCTTCGCTTGGAGTTATAAAAATATGCCAGGACTTGATCCACAAATTGCAACTCACAAGCTCAATATCTTGCCGAATGCTAAACCGATCAAACAACAACAGCGACGATTTCGTCCAGACATTATGGATGCAATTGAAGCTGAAGTCAATAAACTCATAACCTCCGGGTTTATTAGAGAGGAACAACATCCCGATTGGGTGGCTAACATAGTTCCTGTCCTTAAAAAGACTGGCAAGATCAGAGTATACATAGACTTCCGCGATCTCAATGCGGCATGCCCTAAAGACGAATTCCTTCTACCAATCACTGATGTCATGATTGATAATACCTGTGGATTTGAACGGATGTCATTCATGGACGAGTATTCTAGATACAATCAGATTAAAATGTTTCCAGATGACGAGAAGCACACTTCTTTCAGAATACCGATCGGTACATACTGTTATATAGTTATGCCATTCGGTCTCAAGAATGCAGGAGCAACTTATCAACGAGCTATGAGCACTATATTCTGTGAACATTTGCGGAAAACAGTCGAATGCTATGTTGATGATATTGCAGTCAAAAGTCGACAAAAGGAGGATCATATCCAAGATTTGAAGACTATATTTGATCTAATGCGTAAGCATCAATTAAAGATGAACCCTACTAAGTCCTTCTTAGGCGTCTCTAGTAGTAAATTTCTCGGCTTCGTCATTACCTCTAAAGGTACACGTGGATCCCGAGAAGATCAAAGCCATCCAAGAGATGCGTCCTCCACGCACCTTAAAAGAGCTACGAGAATTTCAAGCAAGGATCGCTTATATCAGGAGATTCATCTCTAATTTATCAGGACGCTGCAGACCATTCAACAAACTTATGAAGAAAGGTGTTTCTTTTGTCTGGAATGATGAATGTCAAAAAGCATTCGATGATACAAAACAATATCTGATGAGCCCTCCAGTATTGGTAACTCCCGTTTCAGGAATTCCATTTCTCCTATATACTCGAGCAATGAGTCATTCATTGGGTGCGTTACTCGCTCAAAAGAATCAAAATGGTCATGAACAAGCCATCTATTATCTCAGTCGTACTATGACCGGAGCTGAACCTCGATATTCACCGGTCGAAAAAGAATGTCTAGCCTTGATGTTCGCTGTTCAAAAGATACGACATTATATCATTGGCCAGACTATTCATGTCATCTCCAGGATCAATCCTATACGGATCATGATGAAGAAACCCAGTGTTTTGAATTCTCGATTAGCTAACTGGGGAATCCTACTTGCTCAGTATGACATGCATTATATTCCTCAGAAGTCAGTCAAAGGACAAGCTTTAGCTGATTTTCTGGCTGTTATTCAATTCCAGAAGATTCAAAACTCTATGACGAAATTCCAGATGAAGTCCTAGATTCAAACCAAATTGCTGAAGAAGATCCTACTTGGCGTCTATTCTTTGATGGAGCTTCAAGGATAGGTCCTAATGGTGATATTGTCGCTGGAGTTGGAATCGTTCTTGTATCGCCAGAAGGTCTTGCTATCCAAAGAGCTTATTCTCTCGATCAGCCGCGTTCAAACAATGTAGCTGAGTACAATGCATTACTCATTGGTCTTCAACTCGCTAAACATCTAAATATTCAATATTTGGAGGCATACGGAGACTCTAAACTCATTGTCAATCAGATAAGGGGTACTTATGAAGTCCGCCATCAAGATCTGGTTCCTTATCATAGATCAGCTCTAATTATGTCTTCTTCGTTTGAAGAATTCTTCATTGAACATGTTAGGCGAGCATGTAACACAGAAGCTGATGCTCTAGCTAATCTTGCAGCGGTGTTGGCTATCCCAATTAGACGACAACAAATGATTATTGTTCGCAATCGAGAATTATTTCATCTTGAAAATAACCTGACCCTAGGACTTCCAATTGACATTGAAGAATCAACATCTCATGACGTCAACACAACAAGAGGATTTGAATTTAGTTTACATCTTTATCATCTTCATCTGATTCCAGCATGGAATTCATCTTCAGTAATTCGGCCGAGAATCAAAATACGGATACGGATTGGAGACTTCCTTTCTTAGATTTCATATTGTATGATATTCTTCCGGATGATCCGAGTGAGGCAGCATCTATCAGACGACGATCACTCCGATTCTATTATAATCATACAATAAAGACCTTATATCGTCGAGCCTATGATGGTTTACTTCTTCGATGTGTTGTCGGTGACGAGGCTCAACAAATTATTCATGAAGCATATGATGGAATTTGTGGAGCACATCAACCTGGACCAAAACTTCAAGACCGTATTCGACGTATGGGTTATTATTAGCCTACTATGGTATCAGACGCCATCGAATATGCAAAGAAGTGTAAAGCTTGTCAAATCTATGCGGATTTTATTCATCAACCTTCAGAATTTCTACATCCGACGACAGCATCATGGCCCTTCGAAGCTTGGGACATGGACATTATTGGTCGATCAATCCGCCGTCATCCAAGGGTCATCGGTTTATTCTTGTAATAACCGATTACTTCTCTAAATGGGCCGAAGCTATTCCTTTGTCTGAAGTTAAGACGTCCAATGTCATTTACTATTAAGCACCATGTTATCTACAGATTTGGTGTTCCTCGACGCATTATTCATGATAATGGACCACAGTTCGTCAGTCAGAAGTTTACTCGATTCTGTGACGATCACCGGATCAACAATGTGGCTTCTACCGCATATAATTCGGCAGCTAACGGATTAGCAGAAGCTTTCAACAAGACCATCATCAAACTCCTAAAGAAGTTTGTTTCTACTAACAAACGTAATTGGAGTGAGAAGCTCGGTGAATGTTTGTGGGCTTATCGTACTACATTTCGTAATGCTACTAAATGTACACCCTTCTCTCGTGTATGGTTGCGAAGCTGTTCTTCCATTAGAGATTCAAATTCCTTCTTTAAGGATAGCAATCGCTAATGAACTCTCTACAGAAAATAATGATCGTCTTCGACTTCAAGAATCAGAAGCTCTGGATGAAAAGCGATTATCTGCTCAACAGAATATTGAATTCTATCAAGCTAGAATTTCAAGAGCTTTTAATAAGAAAGTCAGAGTTCGGGCATATCAAAAAGGAGAACTTGTTCTAACAGTTAGACGTCCTATGACTATGACTCATATGAGCAAGGGCAAATTTGACGCAAAGTGGGAAGGACCCTATATTGTGAGCAAAGTTTTCTCAAATGGAGCTTATCAACTCTCAGAATTGGATGGTCAAAAAGTTTTGATGCCTATTAATGGCAAATTTTAAGAAATACTATGTATAAATGTAAATGCTTGTAATCATCAGACAGTTTCATGTTTAGAAATAAAATTTTTATTTTATTTTTATCATGAATGATGATACATGATATTAAAGAAGATCACTATCATCCTTTTCTATATTGGATGTGGGCCACTGCCGTCCTTCTTGAAGATGCGATCAGCAAAAGAACTGAGAACCTCTTTGCTGGAACCCACGAGAAATTTACAAGCAGCCATCCTCATGGATTCTTCTTCTTCAGTCCTTCCTGGTTCGAGCAGGAAGTCCAGAATATCCCTTGGTGGCGTGGGTACAGACGAACCTTCGCCTGCTACCGCCTTCTTCAATTGAATTGGATCAGCAGGACATTCTCCAGTGCCTTTCTGAATCTTCATGGCAATTCCAGCTTTTTGGATGCTTCTTCAGACGACATTTTTATGTTTGAAACAAGAGGTGTTCGTTCTTGTCAAATTTCTGCTATATTTATAGACAGAAGTTCTACAAATAATGAAACGTCACGTTCATCCGACGGTTCATCCATCCATTAATTGCGTTCATCCGACGATTCACACATTCATTAATACTTGACGGTTCATCCGTTCATTTATTCGTCCGTTCATGATCTTCTATCAATTTATTAAGTAGGGATTCGTTATTGATCACGTTTTCATAACCTCTGAATCAATTCCGAATCTACTTGCTCATTTGTCATTTTTGACCTCTGCATAGAAATCAATCTATTTTCTTTTGAGTTCCTACATATTATCACGTCCATAATACCTCTGATAATATCATATACTCTAAAACAGAAAAGAAGATTTCATTATCTATCATGTCCACAATTCATCCACAAATACAAATTATTGAGCATAGAAGAATTATCATTTCCTTTCTCATTTCACCATAAAAAGTCTATTACATTTTCTTAGACTTTCTTACAAATCATAATGGAAATCTATTACAATCTTGGATTTTCATTCTACACCACAATAATAACCTAAAAGAGATCTATCTTCTTCTTTGGATCTTCTCCGACGGACCTTCTCCGTCAGGTTCGTTGTTGGTGGCAGTTCCTGACTGTCTGAGTCCCAGTCACGACCATATCAGCAGGAATCAAACTCTGGTCTTCTCTCTCAGACGAGAGGAGAACCACAGAGGATGGCAGCCCGAAGTCGTGGTGCTGCCAATACAATTGGTGGATTAGGAGCGACCTTTCAGAGGAGACAGGAATGTATCCAACCTTGGGATACAATTCCTAGTTCTCCCGTGAAAGGAACTCTACTACCCGATTTCTTGGGTAGAGTTGACTCCACCATCCAAATCTCGTGTATAAAGGCTCTTCCTACCATCTGAGGAAGACCCTTCTATCCCACGAAGAGTTCTGAGTTGTCTGATTTACGCGTCAAAAGCATATGAGCTCCCTGATGTAGATGTCAGCAGGATATTCTCCACAGCATCCACATCCCCAATGCCAGTTCTGAAGAAAATTTTCAGCCAAGTTTCTGCAGAAAGTATTAAGAAGAAAAAGATTAGATCAACAGAAATCATTCAGCGCGCATTTATCAAACAGAGACAGGCGTGTATTGTTCAAATCAGAAACAAGAAACAGAAAGCCTATCTTCAACAGCAAAAATAGTACACGTATTACACTGACTTACCTTCAAGTTTGGTGCTAAGGATTGGCAAACTCATGTTTGATACAGTGCGCAGAAGTCGAACATTAGAAAACATTGCTTTTCTGTTTGAGAGTGAAATCTCCCAAAAATTTCATTCTCAGAGAAGAAGAAGAGGAATGAGAGATGAGTATCTGTGAAACTCTTCTATCTATTTAAAAGGCAAAGTACAAGTCTATTCTTGGAAAAGATCCGTATAAATAGTGCTCGTAAACCGTGGAATGAGTGTCACGTGTGCTTTGGAAGACAGAGCAACATTGGAAATAGTCAAACGGTGCTAATTAATATTCTTCATTAATGCACGCAGATTAAACACAGAAGTTGTACTTCATTCTTCAAGACAGGCACTGATGGCCTTACAAAAGACAAAACAAAAAGAGTGCAACAAAAGCACAAAAGACACGCTCTATTTTCCAGAACGACTGAGCTTAATGCCTAGTTCTTCTACGCTTTTGACCCCCATGCGGTGTAACAGAGCCTTCAACATTTCACGCTGCTCTATGAGGCTGCGCCCATCAGAAGAGAACGAGCCATCTAAGCCAAAATAGCTCAAAAAATTCTTGGCTAGTTGCAAGGGATCATCTTTGAGTTCGAAGACAAGGGGCTCTGGCTCTTCACCCCCAAAAGTGGGGTCACCATGGGAACAAAAGCCCAACTTGCGTGCTTCTTCCTTAGCTTTCTTCTTTGGTGTCATGTTGACGTAAGATGAAGATTAAAAATGAACCTTCTCCCTGTTTATATAACAGAGCTCGCCGGCGGTTCATATTCCACCATAAACTGGATGCAATCAGTCTCGGAAAATGAAAAGTCATCATGACATTTAATAAGTTCATTTGGATATTTTTAAAGAACTTCGAAGTCTTTCCGACTTCAAAAAAAAATTTTTTTGAAGTCATCTCAGCGTGACTGATTTCATTATTCATCTTATTTTCAAAGTATTTCGAAAATTTTGAAGTCTTTTCAATTTTTCGAAAACTTTGAAGGGGGTCTTGTAGGCCTTTAAAAATGACAGTCACGCTGAGTTGATCAGGACAGAGTCAAAAGTCACGCTCAGTTGATCCAGACAATATTTACAAATCACGCTGGGGAGACAGCTCATCATTTGTCAGAGAGTAATTATGACTGACAGCACAACAGTCGAAGAATGTCTCTTCGTATGCCACGTATGCACAGAATTCGAGAGATCACAGCCGTCTATTGCGTGATTTTCGAAATCTTCTTCAGCAAGACTCAACCTTCGTCAAGTTGGCGTACTAAAAGAGCTTCTTATCATTTAATGCGACTGACAAAAGCAATCACTGTCAGAGATTTTGTGTCAGTCGAGGCACGCTGAATCAAGACAGCTGGCAGTCCTATCTCAAGTCTGAGTGTATTTTGAGCTTTCCCTCAAATCTGCGTAGATTTTAAAGTTTTCTTCTTCAAGTCTGCGTGGATTTTGAAGCTTTTTGCCTCAAGTTTGCGTGGATCCTGAAGCTTCTTGCCCCAAGTTTGCGTGGATTTTGAAGCTTTCTACCCCGAGTCTGCGTGGATTTCGTCTTCAACAAGTCCGCGTGGATTTCATCAAATTGGAGTACGTGGCAGCCATGCCACTGATCTCTCGCCTGCGTGTCCTGTAACTTGCACACGACTCATGCATGATTTCCATGTGTCCAACAGTTACAGGCCACGTCCAGTAACTGCTCACAACCTTGCGTATGTTAAATCCTGCGTGATTTTCAACTAAGCATAGGCTGTAAAGACAGTTATCTTTTCAGTTATTATTTTTGACTCTATAAATAGGGCTCTTTTTCTCATTCATTGTACAGATACATAGTTATCTACTGTCAAAATTTTGAGAGCTTTTCTTCTTCGCATAGTCCAAGGGATAAAGTGATCGTCTTCTAGATCAGATTCCCACAGTTGTAATTTTCCCAGATACACAATAAATAAAGGAATTTATTTATGGAAAACAATAAGCTATCTGGTTTTCTAAAGCAATCTATCCATTTAACTACAAATATCTCAATCCACTGAAGATAAACTCTTATATAAACTAAGTAAACTAATGTTGGTCAGACATTAGCAAACTGGTTACTACAAGTAACAAGAAAAGATAATATACAATAAAGTGGACCAGACTCTAATGCGATTATCTTGAACAAGCTTCTAATGAAACATAAAGCTTGTAAAACTAGGCTATACAACAACAATGTCAAAGTAATATAATATATGACGAGTATGAAAAGATATGAACTAAATATACCTGAAATTTCTGAGAAACAATCATCAATTCTCTAACGTATTCTACTTCGATCACTTCAGCTAATACCTGGAGAGATTACTAGGTCCTCAGAGGACTAGCAAGACACATCATATACATGTCTACTTTAACAGTTTTTAACATGCAAGAAGGATAGGGAATGGTACAAGTAAATAATATGAAACTAAGGAAGAAGTGTAAGTGGCATGCCGTCAAGGAGAGTGCTATCAAGCGTAACTAATAGTAAGTCGGGGTAACCGCAGCCCGATGGGAGCTTACAGTCCTACAGTCAGTAGCCAATGGGGAATCTCTAACTATAGTAAGGCTCATCCGTACTCGATAGGAGCTCACGAACGAGGTGGTCAGGTATAGTCACGTCTAATAACAGGTCAGGGTCAAATCAAACGATTATGATCAGGTCAAGTCAATCAAGTACCGAAAATTTGACTAAGGTCAAGTCCAAGTTAAACAGGTCAGGAGATCATGGCATGGACAAAACAACACTATCACCAGACATGAACATGATAAGAAAGTTGAACAAGTAATATGGAAAAGAATAAAAATCTACGTGTACATAAAACTAGAATATACATGACATAAAATAAAAGGAATATGTAACCAAGCAAGAAGGAATGGAAATAGAAAAGCTTGTAAGTACTGTAAAGTTTGGCAAGGTGTACTTGCCTGAGGGTTGCACGGAGAACCAACAATATATCGCCAATCAACAAGTCAAAAAGTCTAAGTCTCACAACTGCCTCCAGAAGCTGTAATAGATGTTGCCAACATTTCTAGATTAGTCGAATTAGCTAAGATTTCCTGTCCTTAAGTCCAATTCTGGACACAGGGGCAAAATGGTAATTTTGGGTCAAAACGATGTCCGCCGTTGGACCCACTTTGTACCGAAAAGCGTGCCAGTGTCAATGGTCTATAAAGTCGTCAAACTATATGTCTACGGATTTAATTTGACGAGACGAACCCAATGTTATGTCCAATTTTAGATTCCGGTGGGCCGTGTACAAATTCGTCCGTTGAGTTGGATCGTGGGGCCTGCAAAACGGCGATCCGATCAACTATCTCAGAATCAGACCAAATTTGGCATACCGGACAAGAAAAATGATACGGTCCTGTTGGCACAAGTTTTGTCTCGATTTGACGAACGTGCACAAAGTAATTAGATAATTTTGAAAAAGGTCGATACGGTGAATTTTGACGGATACACATCAAATTCGTCTCGCATACGCAACCAATTTGAATTCCGTCAAAGCACACACATCCTCGAAGTCGATACGCATCTTTCTATGCTTTTGGTTCGCGACCACGTTGTCCGGATTGGCGGGACGGACCCCGTGTCGATGGATTTTTCCTAAAACTTTTAATTTTGAAAACTGTTTTCTTGCAAACTTTACAATCAAAATTCTTTCCATACAGTGAACGAAGAATTAATCTAAAGGAAAGGTTTGGAAGGGCTACAAGTGGTCTAAAAGTTTGTTTTAAAAATTTTTGACAGAGAACAACTGGACTGGCGGTAAATAGTCCACGAACTAGGGTACCTAGATCGATCCCCTGTCCTATTTCGGTGTGGTTTTTCTTCGACTTTGTGTCGAATTCTATCTCATTTCTGAACCTAATTAGTTCAAAATTATCTAACACGATTGGAGAGGTATATGTTGTGTGTTTACCTGCGAAGCTGGCTCGACGAATGGTCGCGTGAGGAGGCAAATTTTTTGCAGCAAAGTTGCGGGGTTGAACTATTGTTACTGCTGCTATTTCCTGCTGTTGCACGTGGCTGGCGGTGGCTTTGGCCGACCGACGGTGGCCCGTAGCGGTGCTGTGGTGGCACTTTGCCGCCTGGAGGTCGGGGGTGGTTGGGATGTTTGGGATTTAAGTTTCTTGTTAAATCCCTCGCCCTCTCTATCTATATAGCATATATATGGCGGTTCCCTGCTACAGGTGAACGGGTTTGGAGGGGTTTTTGCATCTCACGAGAAATTGTATTTCTCGTGAGATTTTGTTATTTCTTTGTTTTTGTTTTTTCTCTCTCTCCTACTATATATGTATATATGTGTATATATATAGCAAATCATATAATTGATTTAAATTTAGAATAATAGTTAATAGGTATAAAAATACTAATATTATTCCAAATAGTAACCTAGGGATTATATCAAATATTTATACCTAATAGATAAATACAAGGATTATTTGTAAACAATATTCTAAAATATTTCTAATGGTTATATCATATAGTTATTTAAATAATAATCTATTTATATGGATAATATATACACATATATATATCCAACTCCATAAATACAATATAATTATTATGTATTTATATATTATGCATATATTTATACACGCACAGGTACACGATAGCCTAGCAATCTCCAAAGAATCTATAAAGACATTATTTATTATATAATAATTACTTAGAAAAGATATTTAGTAGAGCATTTAAGATAAAATATGACATACATACGTAAAATATCTACTCGAATGTCTTTGGACACATTGCATGACTACATGGGCTTGGTTTGGTTTGGGTCTAGTTTGTCTAGTTTAGTATAATAGGGTCTCCTAAAGAGTCAATAATCTAATTAATAAATAATTAAATCGTCTATAGGGTTTAAGTCGCAACTGTGACTGGTTTTCCTAGTTGGGACACACATATAGCTCGACCTTTCCTACCATGGCCAAAACACTAGTCAAAGTACACTACTACCCTAGTCGTGCCAAAATTCCTATTCGCTATGCATCTTAGAACTTAACCATGACTAAGGCCATATATATATAAAATATTAGGCTATTATAAATATAATTATATATATATATACAAAATTTTATATAAATCTGTTTGGATGTATAACATCCCAAAATAAATATAAAAATAGCTATACTGTCATGGCACCCTAACATGGCTTCCTACCAAGTGGGGTTGGCTAGGTTAGGGTCCAAATATATATTCTAATTTAATCGAACTCTAAGAGTCAACCAATAAGTCTCTTGTGCCATTCGTAATTAAATAGCACATGGAGACTCGATTGAGTGGCACACCCTTGGCATGAGTGTCATAGACTCAAAATGGGTCAAAACCATATATTGGGTCAAATGGTTTTGATCTATGTCGAGTTTCGAACTCACATAGGAAGTTAGGTATAGAATTATGGTAAATAATCTAATTGTCTAAATTTGACCTGAAGTTGCACGAAGTCAAAAGGATGCTAGGAGACAAATTTGGATGGGACATGATATACCAAATTGAAGGTCATCCTGTCTACTATAAAACTCATGAAGGACGTTTCGAGAGATGGGCAAGTCTTGTGCTCCGAGAATCAAAGACACGAAAAAGTACATCTATAATCATAATTAATAAGAAAATACAATACAATAAATATACAATCATCTAATCGTATAAAATAAATAATAAAAAATTCCCAAACTTAGGGTCTTTACCAGGAACGCTGCTGGATGGGATATGATCAGGCCTGAAACTGTCCGTCCCAGGAGTACTGCTACGTACTGTCGACACAGACTAAGATCTGAGTGGCTGGTATATTGGAGTACTAGGAGACGAGGGACCGGCACCGTTATCCACTAACGAGTACCACTCTGTCCACCGGTAGAACCTCTACCTCCACGGGATACTCCTCTACCACCATGGTGGTACGATCCTCTGCGTTCAGCCATACCTGATAGAAATAAATGTCTACAAGATAATAACCATGCATTTAACATATCATAGTCTATAAAAATAGACCCAGAGTAACTCTCCGTTGAATTTTTAGATAATAACCATGCATTTAACATATCACAGTTTATAGAAATAGACCCAGAGCAACCCTTCAATAAATTTCTAGATAATAACCAACTCTAGATAATAGCATCCAAAAACATCCAAGTCTAAATAATAACCTTGTCTAAAAAATAAGAAACATCAAGAGTTGTAAAAACATCCAAGTCTAACCCAGAAATAAGTCTATCGAAAATAAATTTGGTCAAAAGTCATATCATACTACTCTACCTTCTACGCCGGCTCAGAGAGATCTCCCTCCTCAGCCACTGCGCATAAGTAAGATCCACACCAGTAAGATCAATATCCATAGGAGCTGGATGACTGGTACTCCCGGTGCAACTGCCTTCTGGTGCCACCTCATCCTTCACAGCTATCTCTTCTTTCGGAATCACTTCCTCCTTAATCGTAGGAGGAAGTTCTTCCTTAACCTTCATCTCAGCTTTAGGTACCACTACCTCCTCAACAGCAAGAGGAAGCACTACCTCCTCAGCAGCATGAGGTACTACTACCTCCTCAGCAGCCATCTAGGCCTCTCTCAAGCGACGTGCTCGGGTCATAGGTGCCATCTAGATATATTGATGGAAATATAGAGATTAATTTGGGATTACACAAAATGACAGTATTAGATGTGTAATATGGAAGATTCATTTTTGCATGGACATTAATTAGTGGTTAAACATATTTTATATTTTATTTTATTTTTAATCATCTTCAAAAAATTCATCTTCTTCGTCCTCCGCATCCTCATCTTCCTCTTCCTCCTCATCTTTGCTTTCATCTACTTCGTTTTCCTTTTTGGATACTTTTACCTCTTCTATATGATTAGATGTGTAATATGAAACTTCCGTTGTATCCCTGTCAACTGTATTTATTGTGAGAGGTAACTCGTTTTCCTGATAAGCTATTTCGTCAACATCATAGGTATTTTTGAAGTACAGGTAGGCAACTCTAGATGGGGGTGAATAGAGTTTATAATAAAAATGATCAATTAAAAACTTGAACTCTTTTTACCAACAAAATAATCAGAGTAATATAAATGCGGAAATAAAACAGTCAAAGAGCAAACGCAAATACAGCAAAAAAATTTAACCTGGTATTCCTCGTGGAGGACTAGTCCAGGCCTGAGAACTCTAGCTCAGGATTGAAATCCACTATTTATGAAATAGGGTAACAACCACGTGCCTTTACTCAGAAGAGCAAGCCAAACTTGTTTCAATGATCGTTGTGGCAAAACTTGGACTTTTCTAAGTGACTTACAACTTCTTGCACTTCAAACTTCTAGCTGAATCGTACTGAGCAACTTGGACGGTTGGGAAGTTTGAAAGCTAAGTTGGATGGGAAGGTATAGCTCTTTAATATGTAGACTATGTAAGAGAAGAAGAGAAGATTGAATGATTTGAAATGGGAGAATTTAAGGTCTATTTATAGTATTCTGGGTAGGCAGAATTCGGCCAGAATTCTTTATCCAGAATTCAAATTTTTTTGGCCGTTGGACAACTACCAGTGAATATGCCGTAAAAATTAGCTTCCTGTAATTTAGGGGACAGAGTTCGGCCCGAACTCTCTGTGGAGGCAGAGTTTAGCCCGAACTCTGTCTCCTTTGGATAGAAAGTTCATTTATGGGCTTTGGCTTGTTGGGCTGTTTTGGCTATTGGCTAAGTGGACCTATCAAGGTTAAGTCTACCCAAAAGTTGCTCAGTATGATCCAACGTACATTTGCCTATACTCAAAAATAATAAAATTACAGACTCCAGAATACACAAAGTAGCAATTCTTCAGGCAGCTATTGACTTGAACTATTGTGATGAGTTGATTGATTTAGAGCTTGATGTGTCAGATTGGACTATGACAAATATTGTTTTGTTAATTGTTAAGATTAGGTTGACTGTGATCCGGTTTGGGTCAACAATCTCCCCTATTTTGATAATTGACAAAATATGATATTTGTATGTCTCAATATTCATACCTGGACATATCACAGCTCCTCCGTATTTGAACATATTTGCTCTCCCGTAAAAGGATATTACCTGTGACAAGTTCTCATCCAAGTATACGATATATATAACTCATAACAAAGTGTATCATAAAACCAAACAAAGACAAATATTAAGTATTCTTCCCCTTTTGACAAAAATCAAAATATAAAACAAAATAGAAGAGCAGTATAGAGACCATCCACATAATAAAAAAGCTAGCAACATAAATTAAGAGCCAGAGAGTTTAACAAGGTTTGATAAAAACATAAATGTAGAAGAAAAACAAATATAGTGCACAAATGAAAATAGTCCTAAGCATCAGCGGCCCCGCACCATCGGGTACATCGTGGATCAATAAATGCTGAGGTCGGATCAAGATAACGACGGACCCAAGAATCGTTAATGCGATAACCGTAGCGGAATGGATAACGCATCATCTGAATCGGCATCGTCGGATGGAAGGCCATGGAATACTGAATGTCATGGATGGATTTGCTAAGCGCACTCATCTGCAGGGTGGTGCGATAGTCCATCTGCGTCCAGCGGTCGTCCACTCAGCCTAGCGTTCGCCCTCCAAACGGAAGTGATTACGAAGCATAGTCTGGATAGAATCAAGTGTAGCGGTGGACTCGAGTGCAGGGGAATCAGGAGCAGCAAAGGGTGCATGAGAGTTAGGCTCCTCAGCGACATCAGACTCGGAGGAGGCCGCAGCAGCAACAGTTCTCAGTGCCTTGGTTAGATAGACAGGAGGGGACAAAGACAGACACTGATCTAAGGGGACATGAAAGGCACGAAAGAGCATGGGAAGATACATAGCGTAAACCAAGTACTTTGGTTTAGGCCGAGCATGAATCATCCAGTCCATCATCATGCGGGAAAAGTTGAAATGGATGCAAAAATGCAGAAAGAAAAGAGCAGTGATCTCATAGTAAGTGACTTCATCGGTCGATCCCGCTTTCGACAAGACCGAGGAAAAGATGATACGATGAAGCTCATAGAAGTGGTTATTGAGATGTTTAGCTTTAAGTTTCCGATGATGTGCATTAGGAGAACATACATCATCCTTTAACCTTTCCAGAGTGGTCTCTCCGGGGAAGACAAAATTTTGGGCATCATCAAGCCGTTCCCAAGTATTAGGGTCGAGCAAGCCAAGGAGATCGGCTAGCTAAAAATCATCAAAGGAGATGGTGATACCGGCAACACGCGAGTAGATACGGTCGCGGTCGTAAGTCATGTTACAATAGAACATTTGAATGGCATTCACAAAAATTGGTTCACGAATTGAAACAAGCTCATCGAGGCACAAATCACAAAAGTTTGGAAGATAGTCAGAGAGCACCGTGAATTTAATAGGGTGTCCGGGGAACACACTACGATGATGAAAATCGGCAAACCATGCTTTAGAAGCATCTAACGAAACAAAAATGTGTGCATCATATGTGTCAAAATTTGGAGGTGGAGGTGGGTTGAATAGGGGGTGGATCATGCCATGAGGAGGAGGAGAAGGAGGAATAGGTTGAGGGTTTTGTGGAGGATTTGGTGGAGGCTTGGGTGGAGGATTAATGGAGGATTCTCCTTCACTCCTCCTTGGTCTCTTCCCTCTACCAAGCAACCTAGGAGCCATGAATAAAAATTGAGAGAGATGAAGGAAAAATATGATATACCTCAAAAAGAGAGACCTAAGATGAAAGATAATGATCCCAAGATTGACCTCCTTGAGTTTGGAGTGAAATTTCTCAAGGATTTGGGACTTCTAGGGTTAGGGTTTTTAGAGAAAATAATTTAAAGAGGTTTGGGGAAGACAATGGAGAGGGTAGAGAGAGAGAATCCCGAGTTATAGAGGGTTTGGTCGGCTGGTCGGGTTGAATCTGGGCCATCGGATCAGAATTAATGAAGGGCTGAGAGTCGTTTGAGTTCTGGAATAAGGAGGCCGAATTCGGCCCGGACTCTGTGTAGGGGCAGAGTTCGGTCCGAGGTCTGGTCCCTTAGGCCAGAACTTCAAGCAAAAAAATAGAAAAATAATTGGAAAAAATATGAAGAAACTTAATAGAGGAAATTTCACTATCAAATGGCCAAGTAGAAAAATTACAAAAGTAAAAAATATAGGAAACAAAATAAAGTTAGAAAACTTAAATGTGTCAAGTTATAAATAAAATTTAACCATGTAATAAAAAAGGAGTTATGACTCAAATCAGTACGGTAAAACAGACATGGGGTAGCTGCAGGGGCCGGATCCCAGCTAGCGGTAGTCCGAAGACTAATGCACCGTGTCGCTTAGGCTTTTATGTCTTGTTGTCAGAAGGACCCTTTCGACATATACCTATAGCAAAGTCATCACAGAGAATCGTAACATAATCGATATTTACGCAGGCCAATTTAATGAATAACCGTTTCATCTAAAATTCCTAATTCACGATAAAGAAAGTTGAATCGCTCTTCAGATAATGGTTTTGTATAGAAATCGGCCAGCTGATGATCAGTGTCAATAAATTCTAAATTTATAGTGCCATTTTGTTGATGATCACGCAAAAAGTGGTGACGAATTTCAATGTGTTTCGTGCGTGAGTGACATATAGAGTTCTTAGTAAGGTTGATAGCACTAGTGTTATTACAGAATATAGGAATATGCATAAAATATAGGTTGTAGTCTGCAAGGGTTTGCTTCATCCACAAAATTTGTGCACAACAACGACCAGCTGCGATATATTCAGCTTCTGTTGTGGATAGTACGACAGAATTCTGCTTCTTACTAAACCAAGAGACTAGAGCCTTGTCCAATAAATGACACGTGTCGCTCGTACTTTTACGGTCGACTTTGCATCCTACAAAATCAGCATCCGAATAACCAATAAGGTTAAAGGATATGGATTAACAGTACCCTTAAGGTATCGAAAGATACGCTTAACGATGAACATGTGTGATTCATTAGGACTAGCTTGATAGCGAGCACACAGGCAAATACTAAACATGATATAAGGCGACTAACAGTTAAATAAAGTAGACTGTTTATCATACCTCGATACTTACGTTGATCCACAGGTTTACCGCTTTTATCTGGTTCTAGTTTGGTTGTAGTAGCCATTGGAGTGCCAATTGGTTTGACGTTGTCAAGGTCAAACTTCTTCAGCATGTCCTTTGTATACTTTGACTGACAGATGAAAGTACCATTCGATGTTTGTTTAACTTGCAGTCCAAGGAAGTAATTGAGCTCCCCCATCATGCTCATCTCAAATTCATTCTGCATGCACTTAGCAAACTCTTGACAGAGAGTTTCTTTAGTAGAATCGAATATGATATCATCAACATAAATTTATACTAAAAGAATAGCGTCTTTGAAAGATTTTATAAAGAGTGTAGTATCAATTTTCCCTTTTGAAAAATCTTTATCTAATAAGAAAGTACTTAGGCGTTCATACCAAGCTTTCGGGGCTTGTTTGAGGCCATAAAGTGCTTTCTTGAGTTTGAAAACATAATCGGAAAATTTGTGATTTTCAAAACCAGGGAGTTGTTTTACAAAACTACTCCTTAATAAAACCATTCAGAAAAGCACTTTTGACATCCATTTCAAAAAGTTTAAAGTTTTGAAAGTTTGTAAAGGCACAAATCATCTTAATGAATTCCAGTCTTGCAACAGGAGCATACGTCTCATCGTAGTCAATACCTTCCTCTTGGTTGTATCATTGAGTTGCTAGACACGCTTTCTTGCGAGTAATTGATCCATCTTCATTTACTTTGTTGTGAAAAACCCATTTAGTTCCAATAACCGAATGATTAGCTGGCCTAGGAACAAGTTTCAGACCTGGCTCTTTTCGAATTGGTTGAGTTCTTCTTGCATGGAGAAAATCCAAAATTCATCATTAAAGGCTTCTAAAACATTTTTAGGCTAAATTTGAGAAATAAAAGCAGTGCTAGCAATAAAATCTCTTAAGAATGAGCGAGTACTTACTTCGCGAGATACCTCACCTATTACCAAGTTTTCTGGGTGTGACGGTTTGAACTCAAATTTCTTCGGTAGAGCCTCCAGAGAGTTGGCATCAGGATTGGTGGTCATGGGCGTAGAAGTTGATGGTTAACTATCATTATTGGGGATGATAGCTGTACTATTTTCCTCATCAAAAGTAACTTTAGTAGATTCTTCTACTATCATGGAGCATTTGTTGAACACTCGATATTCCTTACGCTTGGCGGCATAGCCAAGAAAAATACCATCATCAGCTTTGGCATCAAATTTGCCTAAGTTGTCTTTGGTATTGAGGATAAAGCAACGACAACCGAATACTCTAAAATAGGATAAATTGGAGGTCCTACCAAACCAAAGTTCATAGGATGTTTTCTTCGAAATAGGTCGAATAAGCACCCTATTCAAAATATGGCAAGCTGTACTGACAGCTTCTGCCCAAAAATATTTCAGAAGTAAAAATTTATTCAACATGACTCTCGCCATATCGCCAAGAGTCCTATTCTTCCGCTCTACAACACCATTTTGTTGAGGAGTTCTAGGACGAGAAAACTCATGATCAAAACCATTTGTTTCGTAAAACTTTTCAAAATCAAAATTTTTGAATTCGCCTCCATGATCACTTAGGATTCGAATAATCATGTAGCCTCTTTCCTTTTGAACCTTTTTAGCAAAAATTTTGAAAACAGAAATCGCATCGCTTTTGTTTGAAAAAAAGAAAATCCAAGTGAATCTAGAAAAACCATCTACTATAACAAAAGCATAGAGTTTTCCACTAAGACTGGCTACTCTACTCGGACCAAATAAGTCCATGTACAGTAATTGCAAGGGTCTAGTAGTACTTACAGTGTTTATGGAATGAAATAAAGATTTTGTTGCCTTATTCAGTTCACATTTGGCACATACTGTGTCCTTCTTGAATGTGATGTCGGGCAAACCTCTTACTAGCTTCTTTGTCGATAGCCTGGATATAGTATCCAAATTGGCATGACCAAGACGCTGGTGCCACAACAGTCTCTCATCTTTGTGGGCGTAGAGGCATCTTCCTGCACTGTTAGTATTTCTAGATAGATAGAAATTATAAATGTTATCCTCTCTTATCCCTTCAAAAGTAATGTCTCCCGTTGACCTATCATAAATACATCATTTATTTTGTCCAAAGTTAATATCATATCCATGATCAACAAGGTGACTTATGCTGAGAAAGTTATGCTTTAACTCGGTCACTAGACAAACATCATTTATTACAGGAGAAGGAGGATGACCAATAGTACCATTACCTATGACGTAGCCCTTTAAATTGTTATCGAAAGATACATATCCTTCCCTCTTTATTGATAGTGATGCAAAAAGATTTGCGTCTCCCGTCATATGTCGCGAGCATCGACTATCGAGAATCCACTTGCTTTTAGTTGAGGAAGGAAGGTCCACCTACATCACGAGTAGATGTGACCTTTGGTACCCCAGTTCTTGTGGGTCCTGAAATATTAGTCTTTGGTACCTATGCATATAGATTAATATCTACTAATTTTCTAATTCTACATTATAGTGAGATATGACCATGTAATCTACAGTAAGTTCAAGTAGCATGCCAATTCGTGTTTAGAGCAGGTTCATGGTGATGTCTATATGCAGTATGGTGATAGATGTATGGAACAGCAGGATAGTGACTATATGTGGTAACAGGATGATAGTTATGTCTATGTATATATGGTTTACGTACTGCATAGGAGTAGGTGTACATATAAGCTTGTTTACGTGCTGCATGTAGGTGACGTGTATTACTTTTATGAGTGGTATTGTGTTTTGTGTATGTTTTGTGACTGTGTGATTGGGTTTGAGGTTGAGAAACCTGTTTCCCCAATCTAATCTCTAATTTCTTAGAGGCAGCATGCAGTTTATTATTATTTAGCATTTAGACCATCAATCTTAGCAATAGAGATCTTGTGTTTGTTCGTTTATTCAGCAAGCTCTTTGTTGAGTGCTGAGATCTCACGTGTTTGCTTTTCAATAAGTGCTTCGGCATTATATAAGCTTAACTTAAGCTTGGACACCTCATCAGTGACTTCCGTGGGTGGAGTGTCTCTAACATTATCAAGTAAGAAAGAAAGATTTTGAATCTCTATTTCATATCCTTTGATTTTGTCCTTGGCATGCTTATATTTACTAATGACTTTCTTGTGGTCATTAAATAAATCATTAAAAGTATCGCCAAGTTCATCAAAGGTAATATCATCGAGAGTTTCGCTGGATACCTTCTCGGATGTTGCTATTAGGCAGACATTGGCGGTGTCTTGAGGAGATTCATTTTCTTCCTCAGAGTCACATGCTTCGCTTTTGTGCCAAATACTAATGTTGGCATACTTTCTTGAAGAAGGCTTCTTGTAGGGCTTCTCATATCTGTTGCCTTTCTTTGCGAAGGGACAGTCCTTTCGAACGTGTCCAGTCTTTTTGCAGCCGTAGCACGTTGGTTCTTCCTCGTCGTCTTCTTGTTGTTCCTTCTTTCTTTGATTGAAATGAAGGAACTTCTTGAAGTTGTGGACTAGAAGAGCTTGATCATCACCTTTAGATTTGTCTCCGTCAGTCTTTTCAGGATTAGCCCTTCGACGATGCGCTTTTAGGGCAATTTCTTTTGCCTTTGGAGCAGGTTCTTCGATGTCTTTAAGGTCGAGCTCATGGGTTATCAACTTTTTTATCAAAGTTTCCATAGACATTATGGTGAGATCATTGCCTTCTATGATAGCTGTTACCTTAGGGTTTTAGATCTTCGATAGCCCTCTAATGTGGATCTTCTCATGATTTGTATATTGTTTGCCAAGAGATGACAAAGGGTTGATGACGTCAAGGAACCTTGTAAACATTTGGGTGATCGTCTCATTAGGCTTCATCTTGAACGCCTCGTATTATTGAGTAAGATGACTGATTTTAGATTCCTTGACTTGAGTGGTTCCTTCATGCGTCACTTCTAGAAGCTTCCATATTTCGTACGAGGTGGTGCATGTCGAGATCTTGTTAAATTCATTCCTGTCTATTGCACAAAAAAGAGAATTAATAGCTCTAGCATCTAGACTCGCCTATTTCTTTTCCTCGTCAGAATATTTGTCGTTGGGTTTTCGACGAGATCACCATTGACAACTATTCTGGTGGGCTTTTTGTAACCATCGGTGACAATGGTCCACAGATCGAAGTCTAGAGACTTGAGATAGAAACTCATTTTAGTTTTCCAATAGGTATAGTTGTTCCATCAAATAGGGATGGCCTATGAGTGGACTCTCCTTCACCATGGTTGGAAAACATAGGTTGTGTGGTTGCCATGGATCAACTCTAGGATGTTAGTCCTTGAAAAGAGAACAGAGCTCTGAAACCAATTGAAGTACAGATAGGCAACTCTAGAGGGGGGTGAATAGAGTTTATAACAAAAATGATCAATTAAAAACTTAAACTCTTTTCACCAAAAAAATAATTAGAGTAATATAAATGCGAAAATAAAACGGTCAAAGAGCAAACGCAAACACATCAAAATTTTTAACCTGGTTTCTCTCTTGGAGGACTAGTCTAGGCCTGAGAACTCTAGCTCAGGATTGAAATCCACTATTTGTGAAATAGGGTTACAACCACGTGCCTTTACTCAGAAGAGCACGTCAAACTTCTTTCAATGATCGCTGTGGCAAAACTTGAACTTTTCAAAGTGACTTACAACTTCTTGCACTTCAAACTTCTAGCTGAATCATACTGATCAACTTGGACGATTGGGAAGTTTGAAAGCTAAGTTGGATGGGAAGGTAGAGCTCTTTAATATGTCGGATATGTAAGAGAAGAAGAAGAGAAGATTGAATGATTTGAAATGGAAGAATTCAAGGCCTATTTATAGTGTTCTAGGTAGGCAGAATTCGGTCAGAATTCTATGTCCAGAATTCAAAATTTTTTTGGCCGTTGGACAACTAGCCGTGAATATGCCCTAAAAATTAGCTTTCTGTAATTTAGGGGACATAGTTCGGTCCGAACTCTGTGTGGAGGCAGAGTTCGGCTCGAACTCTGTCTCCTTTGGACAGAAAGTTCATTTATGGGCTTTGGCTTGTTGGGCTGTTTTGGCTATTGGCTTAGTGGACCTATGAAGGTTAAGTCTAGACCAAAGTTGCTCAGTATGACCCAACGTACATTTACCTATACTAAAAAACAATAAAATTACAGACTCCAGAATACACAAAGTTGCAATTCCTCAGGCAGCTGTTGACTTGAACAGATGTGATGAGTTGATTGATTTAGAGCTTGATGTGTCAGATTGGACTATGACAAATAATGTTTTGTTAATTTTCAAGATTAGGTTGACTGTGATCTGGTTTGGGTCAAACATTTCTGGCTTTAGTCTTGCATACTGTCCAATAGTCCAATTTATTTGTTCTTCGTCTAGGTTAAGTAATGAAGTAAAGTAGTTGAGCCTGACTTGCTAGATCGAATGGTTCGTATCCTTGATATCGACGTCTGTAGTTAATGTCTACAAGACCATGCTTGTCAATTTTCCAACCTTGATCTTGGATCGGATCAAACCAATCACACCTGAACAACACGATCCTAGCCAGCTCTATGGCGTAGTTATATGTCAACTCCATAATCTTCCGTAAGACGCCATAGAAATTATTGTCCGGATCGACATCTTTATAGTAATACACAAACAACTATTTTTGGTCGAATCAAGATCCGGAAAGTTCTCTCTGATCAGAGCATTTGTTGACTTGAACCTAAACCCATTCACACAATAGCTTGGCCATATTTTGACAGAATAAATGGACCCCTTGGTCTAGTATTTCATCTGGACGATCAACCTAAATACCACAAGATAAGAAATTAAATTCAGCGTTCCGTTATTTACTGTGCAAAGTGCATATACGAAAAGTAATTACTGAGCATCTTACATATGCACTCAACCATGAAGTAAAATGATGTCTCATTTCCTGTTCTAGTTCGTCATCCATTATGTACTGTCTACTCGATCTCACCTCATTATTAAATTTGCTGAAAATAACAACACATCGACCAATTAGTGTAGTAATAATATTGGATACTATTACATGCATAGATGACGTAAACATGGACGTATTAGTTACTTACCCTCGAGCTTCTTCACTTCATCCTCGTCGCAGTTGAGTAATATATATAACTGAGTAGCCCTTAGTTCCTCGTCATTCAGATATCTTTTCTTTATTTTTCTCGAAGGCTTTCCGAAAGCATTGAAGACTTTCAGTATTGCATCATTATATTCAAGTTATCCATCATCGTTTCTCGGAGCTCTTGTTCTATTAGTAGCAATATGTGGCTTGAAATACATCAAGCAGAAGTTTGTAATATCCTTGAGAACATAGGCTTCATAAATATAACCCTCGACCCGAGCCATATTTTTCACCTTTCCCTTTAGGTGGTTCAAATGTCGTTCAAACGGGTACATCTATCGATAAACGACGGGCCCACGAACACGTACCTCGTAGGAAAGATGAATTGGCAAATGCTCCATGGAGTCAAAGAACCCAGGAGAGAATACCCTCTCAAGCTTGCACAGTGTTACTGCAATGTCCTTCTCTTGCTTTTCTAGATGATCCATAAGCAACTTAGTAGAATAAAGATCTCTGAAGAATATGCTTAGCTCTGTCAACGGATCCCAAATGACCGACGGTAATAATTCTTGAAATGCGATCAGAATTAACATCTCCATAGACAGTCGTGGCTCTCCATACACGTCAGTTTGTTCTCCTTCGGGTCGACACATTTTCTTAAATTCGACACGTATCTGTCGGGAAAATTTAGGCCCTGAATCCACCTACAAAGTCTCCCTTTATCCTCCCTGTCTAGTAAGAAAATTGCGTTAGGCTGCTTATACTTCCCATTGCCTTCCTTTATCAAATGCAACGCATGACGTCTGCATATATCTTCCAAGTCCAACCTGGCCTTGGGATTATCTTTCGTCTTTTCTTTTACGTCCATCACAGTATTAATTATGTTGTCAAAGATATTTTTCTTGATATGCATGGCATCAAGGTTATGTCTGATCAGATTGGTGCTCCAATATGGCAGGCAGGTCCCAAAATATACTTCTTTTCGTCCAATTATGAGTGCGGCCAAATTTATCACACTTGTATCCCTTTGTAGGCTCTTCGATAGCACTTGAAAAATCCTTGACCTCCTTCCATATCATGTCTCCGGTCCACCTTCTCTGGCCAATGTGATAAAATCCAAACCAAACATAATTCGATAGCCCTATGGATTTTGGTTGGTGAAGCCAACACCAACTTGTTCTCTGCATTTATGGCTAGTAGGAAAGCCTATAATCATATGAGAGTTTGGAAAGATAAAAGGTCATAGATATATTAATAAGTCACTATTAGCAACTTGACCAATCCATTGTAAAATTTTCTAGTGATCAATTTGGCCTACTAAAAATGACATTATCAACAACTTAGCTAAAATATTAATAATAATTCAAATTTTGCTGATAGAGATACAAAACCCACAAAATATAGCTTCTCTATTAAGCTAAAACCTCTAACATTCAGCAACAAAGTTATAATACATGACAAGAGAAGCAACATATATCAATCTTAATTAGCATTTATGAACCGGATAAAGAAGATGAAGATGCTTATAGAATCCTTAACCAGCAAAAAAATGGTAACTAAAATTTAATGCATAATCTATCAATATAGTATTACTAGTGTATAAGATGAACACTCCTCCTAACGAACATTCTACTTTTGGAGGTTCATGTCTGAAGCAAATAATCGAGTCTTATTATTCTGAAGTTTTTTTTAAAAGAAACAAAGTATGTATGAATATTTGTTAGAACAGTATGCATATATGAAAATCAAAACATGCACAATATTTTCTTAATGTAGATAAGATACATATCATTTATAATATATAGTTATATTATAAACAAAAAAAGAACTGCTACTTCCAACATGGTCAACTTTCATAAACCACCCTGTTTTCCATAAAGAAATTCTCTTTATTTGTTGTGTATCTGGGAAAATTACAACTGTAGGAATCCGATCTAGAAGACGATCGCTTTATCCCTTGGACTATGCGAAGAAGAAAAGCTCTCAAAATTTTGACAGTAGATATCAATGTATCTGTACAATGAATAAAAAAAAAGAACTCTATTTATAGAGTCAAAACAGTAACTGAAAAGATAACTACCTCACCACTAGTGCATTTGAAAAGTCACGCAGACTCTAAATACACGCAGGGTTAGTGAGTAGTTACTGGACGTGGCCCGTAACTGTTGGACACATGGCATTAGTGCATGAGTCGTGTGCGAGTTACTGGGCACGCGAGAGAGAGATCGGTGGCATGGCTGCCACGTACTCCAGTTGAAATGAAATCCACGCTGTCTTGCTGAAGGCAAAAATCTACGCAGATTCGTTGACGCAGACTCGTTGAAGGCAAAATCCACGCAAGCTTTGAAGAAGAATACTTCAGAATTCACGCAGGCTTTGAGAAGAATAACTCAAAAATCCACGCAAACTTGAGGAAGGAGAAGGTTCAGAATCCACGCAAACCGCCAGCTGTCTTGATTTGGCACGCTTCGTCTGACACAGAATCTCTGACATTGATTATATTGTCAGCCGTATTAAATGAAGATAAGACCCAAAGTCACGCCAACTTGGTGAAGAGTGAGTCTTGCTAAGGAAGATTTCGAAAATCACGCAAAAGACGGCGATGATCTCTTGAATTCTGTGCATACGTGGCATACGAGGAGACGTTTCTCGACTGTTGTGTTGTCAGTTATTATGATTCTGACGTATGGCTGAGCTGTCTCTGCGTGACTTCTAAAGGAGATGGCCAGGCAGAACTTAGCGTATCGTTTGTGCTGCTTCTTGGATCACTCTGCGTGACTTGTTCTGATTAACTCAGCGTGACTTCATTTTTGAGGCCTACAAAACCCCCTTCAAAGTTTTCGAAAAATGATAAAATATTTTCGAAATACTTTGAAAATAAAGATGATGAAAATGAGTTAAAGTCACGCTGAGATGGCTCCAAAGAGATATTTATCCCTAAATGATTGGACTGTTGGGATTCTGTGTAGTTAGGATCCCGTATCAAGCTCCTAAATCGAGACGAATCATGATGGGCCGTTTAGAATGAACCTATAAATAAGCCATAGATTACTTCTTTCCTTCTTTACTTGCTTTTGAAAGAGAGAACCCTCAGAAGAGAACTTCATCTTCGCCGACGAACTCCTTCTTCCCTGACTTCCTTTTCTCCTTTCTCAGTCGAAATGGCTCCCAAGAAAGCTGATGCTCAGGCCAAGGGGAAAGCCCCTGCAACTTCTTCGCGTGCCACTACTGACAGACTTCCTCGACAGGAAGTTCCGCAAGCTCCTATGCATCGTAAGTGATGGAAGAACATGATCTGTTGAAGACGAGTTTGATGAAGATGAACTCCACATAGAACTTTTTAGGATCTTTAAAATAAAAAACTTCAGAAATATATCCCCCCTTCTTAGGGCAAAGGATATTAATAAAGTATGCCTCCCTCTTTAGGGTCGACCATACTTCACATCTTCGTGTTTACGAAGCTCTGTGTTCCACGCAAAAGGAGCATGACTCTCATGATTCTGCGTGACTTTTTACGTTGGCAGAAATGTCCATGTTGAAATAGTTACGCAGCTTTCAGGATGACGCAGCGTGATTTTTTACATGTTGACAGAGATATCAATGTTGAATTATTCACGCAGACTTCTGAGAGTCATCTTCTGGATAGATTAGTCTTCATCCTAATCTGTCTGGATTTAGCGTGAATAACTCACTCAGTATGTCATGGTAGTATATCCATATAGAGTCTATATCTGACTTTGTCTTCTGCCATTTCTTGTAGTGAACATCCGAAGCGAAGAAGCAGATTTTGAAGGGTGCTTGAGTATCTCATTTAAGCATGATTTATCTCATGTAACATTCCCTCAATTTGATCTTCCTGAAGTAAGACTATCATTGTTGGCCAATCCAGACCACACAACCTTACTCTGCTTGATGAATGGACAACCTTTTCAGAGTCTGGATCTGGTATCCCACAAGAAACTAGCATTCTTATTCGGAGATGCTATAGCACAAAAATCTCAGCCGAAGGGCATCAGAGAAAAGGTGTGTTTCTGCTTTGAAGGGGATGTGAAACAACCTATGTACTGGCCAAAGGTTTCCCGGGGTTTATCAATCATGAGACTTATGCATGCCAGCTATCCGAGAAAGATGTCCTGGTATTTGACAGAATATCAGCAGGCGAAAGCAAGCCATATTATTTACAGGAAAAAGGGATTTTTCAGTGCCCTGGAGGATCATGTATCAGTGTTTCGGGGTCTGAAGCCTGGATGCATACCACCTGAAGACTCAGCCATATTAATGCCGTTTAGGATGCCCATTTTCATAAACGAATTCATGTCCAACAAGAATGCATTCTATCCGACCGATTCGACGCCAAGGATGAATGGTCTAATGAATCAGGAGAATGTGAGATGGAAGACTTTAGTCCACTGGGCTTTAGAGAATTTTGAAACTGAGCTGAAGAAGATAAATCTCTATGATGCCGTCGTCAATTCATCCTACGGCTTCAAGCCTAACCCTTTTCTGTTCCTGGCTTTAGTTGAGAGATACAACTACAGGACGGGGACTTTTATGACTCCAAAAGGAGAGATGGGCTTCGCCCTTCACGAGATGGAATACATCTCACACCTGCCTTCAGGTTCGCTATCGTATGAGGAGTATGTTCCTACGACAGAGGAACTGAACTTTTTGTCAGAGAAGAACCCCGAGATGGTTCATCTATTTGAAGAGATGATGTGCCATTTTGGCACATGTACTATATATTATAAGGGTTCCAAAGATGAAGCCGGTAACCACATACAGAAGTGGATGTCATACCTTTTCATGAATTGTGAAAAGGATGAGAAGAAAATAAATGAGAAGAGGTGGTACCAGATTAGCAACTTCAAGCCTCTTTCTGAAAGTGAAATCACTCATCTGCTGGAGAAATATGATTGCAAAGATTTCACTATTACTGAAGACTGGTACGAGTTCAAAGCTGGAACCACTTTCAGCTCTTATGTGAGGCAGAGTAGCAAGAGTCTGTCGAGGAACGGTCATCTGGCCGGATTCCTATCCCTGTGGTTAAGAAGATTCATCGTTCCTGGCTCCAGCTCCTTGGACAGAATACACAGAGGTGTTATCTTTGCAGCGGTACGCCTTGTGTATGGTTACAGGCTGGACTTATTATCAGCGATGACCTGCAGACTAAATACAGGTCTTCGGAATTTTGTAACTACCATGCTGTCTGCTCAGAGGCTGATGACTGAAGAATTCCCAAGGATAGAGATGTCTTTCACATTTTTATATGGTTGGCTTCTCCTTCATCATGATGGTCTGATACCTCCAGGGGCAGGAGGGAGTAGCAGTCTTTTTTTGGAGAGGTACTCTGGAGAGACGTTCTGGAAGGTTCACACCCTCCCAGAATACAGAAATGTATTGAATAGGGCGTCACATTGGTCGATCCAATGTGTCCCTCCACCATCGGGCTATGAGAGTATGCCCTTAAATATGATGGACGGAGATATGGGAAACCGACTAGATGATGTAGCCTTCCAATGGTTACAGAGGATCCGACCTTCTCATCTAGTATATCGTCACGAAGAAATGGCATATATAGAACCATATTTACCAAGCCGATTTGCCAGACAATTTGGGTATGACCAACTCCATGTTGGGAACGCCACTACTTGTTTATCTGCTCGCGGAGGACTCATTGACGGAGCTCGAGCTTGGAGATATTTTGCACCTAGAAATACAAAGGTCGTATTCTCTATGCCTAATCCTTTGTCTAGCTCGGGGCCAAAGATGCTTTATACGTATGCACGTTTCTATGTGTCGTCGAGCACTTTCAGACCGAGTTTCAATCTGAAGACCTTTGTTGCAGAGGATGATCCAGCTCCATCGAAGAGGTCAAAGAAGAAAATTGTTATTCAGCACTTTCCTTCAGAACCCGAAGATGAGACAACAGAAGTTGAGCCTCCCTATGAATTATTCCAGGAAGGAAATTTTCCTGATGAGGTCCTTCCTTCTATATTTATATCTCTTTCTAAGACGAAGAGAAGTGACGAATCTGAGACCATCTCCAAGAGGAGTACTAGGTCTCAAACATCCAAGAATAAGAAGAAAGGGGTCTCAGTGACTGCTACATCATCTTTAGGCGGTATCTCGGTTGATGAGGACGATGCCGCTGATAAAGACGAAGAGACTGATGAAGACGACGCTCCTTTGATAAGGAGGTCAAGAGGCAGATATGTCAAGAAGTCTGCCAGCAAAATTAAGGGCAACAAACTCTTAGAAACGATCATGAGTGGAGGAGTTTTGCCAGAAATCAATGAAGCAGCTTCTACTGAGAAGACCGAATCTGATGATATTCACCCTACAACAGCTTCAACTGAACAGACTGAAGTAGAGTCTGTTCAAGTTCAGGAAATAACTGCTCCGACCACAAGTGGAGTAGCTAATGAACCCTCGAAGACGAGGGTAATCCCATTTGAGCATGGGACAGAAGGTGTCATTCAAGCACTGGATGACCAGATTGATTACTCTGAAGAAGCAACAGCTCCGGAAGAAACTACCAAACAATCAGAAGTTCCTGAAATTCAAGCTGAAGAAAACATTTCTTTGGCCAGAGGCGACGAAGACGTACCGGCGTCTGAGCTATCAGCTGCTGATGATCTGTTAAAGAATGTTTGTCAAGATATCATTCTTCGAACCGATATTCCAGAGACAACTGAACCGGCAGCCAATACTGAGCTTGCTATCGTCATTGTTCCAGAGACTCATGAAGATGTAAATATCATTGATTCTGAATCAGAAGCTCATCCTGAAGACGAAGAAGAAGAAGAAGCTGAAGGAGGAGAAGACTGGCATGCTGGCACCTCTACTCCTTACGATGAAGACAAAGTCAAGGGAACAAAATGGAACTTAGCCCTGAACCTGCTCAATCACCGAACAACGCTCTAGCACCCAGTAATTCTGGAGCTGGAAGCAGCCATATAAATCAGGTATCGGATACAATCATGGACCGGTTGCGAGAGGAAGCAAAGCTCCCTCCACATACTGAGTATGAACCTCAGCCAGGTAGAACTTTATTTCAAATTCTGTTTCCGCTGCTTCTTTCTTTCTTTCTTTAAATGCCGATTACATTTCTCTTTAACTGTAGGAACTGCTGCAGCAATGAGTTCGACTCATGCTCCGCTTATCCAGGCTGATGCCGATGAAGGGAACTCACACTTAACTTCTCCGATGGCACATACTTCTGTTCCGAGGATAGAGAATATTCAAGCTTCTTCTTCCATGATAACAGCGACTCCTGGATTTGAGACTGGATTAACAAGAACTCTAGGAATGTATTCAGATATCATTTACTCATATCTAGATATATTTTCCAAACGTTTCTTGAAGGATGAAGCTATGCCATTTTCTGATCTTCGAACTATGGTTAAGTTCCCTCTCATGGCGCTGCATCATGCTGGTTGTGAATCTCAGTGCATTTTCTTCAAACATCTCCTGAATGAATTAGAAGTAACTATCCGAAAGTACTGGGAGACTAAGAAGGAAGATCTTTAATCTTTAACTGCAACTGAAATTAGTCAACTAGAGCATGAAGCACAATCCCAACAAGCAGCTCTTGAAGCATTCCTTGCCTCTTCTACTGAGAAATTAGTAGAAAAGGGGGAAGAAATATTAGCTATTCGTCAAAGAGTAGAGCTTCTGGAGAAGGATAAAGTGTCCAAGGCTGAAGAACTGAAAAAATTTAAAGAGGAACTAGCTCGTCTTCAAGAGCGCATTACTGTCATGGAAGCAGATCAAGCTGAGGTTGCTACTACTTATATCTCTGAAGTTGAACACTATGAGACTCTTCGGAAGGAACGAGAACGGATGCAGGCGGAACAGATTGAAGAAGTCAGCCGTCGCCAGTCTACCATCATTACTTTTGATGAACAGAATGTTTCAATTGTAGCAGCAGAACGAGTTAGAAAAACTTATGAAGAGAAACTGACTGCTGTTCTAGATCGTATTAGGGAGCTGATAACTCCAAATGAGTGAACTTCTTTTATTTTCACTTTCACTTGTATCTCATGTTTTGATTCTGGAATGAGAGTATATGAAAATCCTTGATCTGACTTTTGGTTTTGCTGTTTTGAAAATGATAGATTCATAGAAAATATGTTCAGAGGTAAATAATACATGACATATTTCAGTAGAATAGAATATACAAACGATAATTCTATCAAATGATATTAAACTAGAAATGATCTTAGTTTAATACTGATTGGAAAAAATAGAATTCAGACATAAAAATATCTTTAAATTTAATTTTTCATGATCTTTAGACTCGGAAATCAAAAGACTAAATGAATGAACGGATTAACCATCAGATTATAATGAACGGACGAACCGTCGGATAGATGAACGGACGAGCCGTCAGGTATTGATGAACGGTCAAACCGTCAGATGAACGGATGAACCGTCAAATATGAATCATTTTTCAAAACAGTCAATAGAAACCATATTGGAAGACAGAAGGTTGTAATAGAAGTCACCGATACTCGTATCGGAATCCCAAGAAGTGGTACTAGAAGAATCAGATCTCTTATCTTCGTCAGACTCAAGATCTTCATGGATAATATTGATGAAAGGAGTAGGAGCAGTATAACCCAATCCGCATTTCGTCCTTCCATATTTCAAAGGAGGAATTCGGACAGGCATTTTTCTTCCTTTTCCATTATTAAGGCCAGTCCTGAAGTCATAGCCCATATTTTTGATGATGTCTCTAGATTGCTGACTATAACGACGTAGTTGTAATCTTCCAGTATCATCATTTTTGTCATCATCTTCAAGATCAGAAGGATTTTGAGGCCCTTTGTAGAAGAATATTGGAATGTCTCCTGGCTTTCTGCTAGGAACTAGAAAGTATGAAGATTGTACAGGTTCTAGAGATACATCTGTATGAACAGTCTGTACAACTCCTATGGTTATTGTGTTCAAGTCATCTAACAGATGTAAATAACTATGAACATAATTACACACATCAACGTACTGCAAAGGTGGAGACTTTTCATCAAATGTAAAAGCAGCAATATTTACATTGGGAGAAGGTTGAGCCTTAGAGATTTTAGCCAAGTCAATGACTAAAGGGGGAGAAGAAGAAGAAGCTTTGTTTCGATTAAGATCGATAACAAATGGCTCAGAAGAGGTGAGCTCCCTTGAAGTTTGAGTAGGAAAAGTAGTCCGCCCTCCAACTGGAATTAACAGAGTATCTTGTGAAAGTACAAGAACTGTAGTACGCCCACTGACAGGAATGATCAGTGTATTCTGAGTAGATGACTGAGGTAACGGAGAGATCCGTCCACTCACTGGAATGATAAAAGAATCTTCTCCAGAGGGTTTAGGAGATTGTTGCTGAGTAGTTCGACATTTAACAGGGATTATTAAAGTCTCACTTTGTACATCTTCTTTCTCCATAGCTTGTATGATCCTTGTATATTCTTCTTTATACATTCGAGAATCATTGAAATAAGCTTCAACCCCATGGAAGGGATTTATATCAGCAACTTCTTTTTGTACTCTTCCATTGCTATCAATGTACTTAAAACATTGATGAAGAGTAGAGGGCACCACATTATTTTCATGAAGAAAGGGCCTCCCCAGAAGAAGATTATAGGATCCTGCGATCTCGATCACATAGAAAGTGACTTTAGATCTGAAATTACCTATCTGAAGCTTCAGATGAATCTTTCCCAAAGGCTCACTTCGGCTTTGATTGAATCCCAAGATAGTAGTAACCGTCTTGGAGAGTTTGTGAAGAGGGATTTTTAGTTCATCCAACAAACTCTTTGGCATTATACTTATAGCAGACCCTGGGTCAATGAGAATACGATCTATCTTCATCGTATCAATATAACCAGTGTAGTAGAGAGGTCAATCATGTCGATTATCCTCCAGTAACATGTCGTCTTGTGTAAAGGTGATATTTGGGATAATCTCCAGTACACTGTTGCAATATAAGCAAGTGGCAGGTTCCGCATCCGGCTTCTTCAATTGTGCAAGACAAGAGTCAGCTTGTAGAAGTGCTTCACTTAACGTCTCCCGAGTCTCTTTGGAAAGACGTAGAAGTTCAAAAAGGGACATTCTAGCGGGAGTATTAGCAAGCTGAGCCAAAATGTCGAAGTTGTAAGGCTTCTGAAGTCCAAGAGGAGAAGACTTCTTGATTGGCTTATCAAACTGAGCCTGTTGTTTGTCTTTCTCCAGAGCCGTTGGCTTGGGAGGAACAGGTTCAGTAGATGGTTCTTCGGGAGGAACATTAGGAGCATCTTTAGCATCTGAAGGGATATCAGCAGGATCTTCAGAATTTTTAGAATAATCCTTTAGGTAAGGTTTCCCCGTTCGAGTAGCACTAACAAGTGCTTCTTCTTTGTCTTTTGGCTCTGTGTCAGAGGTAGACCCAAGAGAAGTCATATGACATGACTTGATCTTTCCAGCCTTCTTGGATTTTTGAGAAGAAATCTTTTGAGGAGAAGGCGATTCAAAATCTGTCACTAGATCAGGATGGATCCACATGATTTCTCCTGTTTCCAAAGTGATTGGCACTAATCCTTCAGACTGTAGAGGAGGAAGATTCACTATGTCAAGAGTTGCCTTGGGAATAGGAATAATTCCACTTTCAAGGAGTTGAGGAGGGAAATTTCCAAATTGCATAGAGACGACGTTGGAGGTGACGGTCTTCTCTTTTGGAGTAAGAGAGATAGCTCCAGATTTAATCATTTCTTGGATCTTTCCTTTCAATACATAACATGTACGAATTGTATGACCCAGCATTCTGTGATATGGACAGTATTTAGGATGATCTGTCTTACCAGCTTCATCAGGTTTCTTGATCTCTGGTAATTGTATTTTATTACCTTTCAGCAGACATTCAAAGATACCAAGGACATCGTCGTCATCAAAAGAATATTCTTCTCTGGGGCGAGGTGTTCTTGATTGTTGAGTCGTAGAGGCAGGAGTTTGAACATTCGATGCATCTTTGCTCTGAAGATTAACTTCTAGAGTTTCTTTTCCTTTGCGAGCATTATTTTTATTGTTAGCCCCTTGTCCTGTTTCTTTAGGAGTCATCTGCACTCCTAAACCTTTGAAGGTTTCAGCACTGATTTCTGCAGCTTTCGCACTGACTATGAAGGAAGGCCAATCTTGAAATTGAGTGGACCCTGTCCACATACTGATGATTGGCAACAAGTTTGATTTGTACGTGTCAATGGTGACAGCATCAGGAGTTCCAAGAGGCATCTTCAGAGCTTCTCTTCGAAACCGTTCAATGTATTCCTCTGTCGATTCATTATTTTTTTGCTTGATTCTAATAAGAGCAGACATAGTCATGTCATTAAGCCCTTCATAGAACCTTTCAAGAAACATCTGTTTGAAACCAGCAAATGAGGTAATACTCCCATCTGGAAGACTTCTATACCATTCATAAGCCGTTCCCTTGAGACATCCAATAAATACCCGAGTAAGGAGGGCATCACTTGGTTGTAGTTGATCAGTCATCACTTCAAAGTGATTGATAAACTGACTTGGAGAAGTGGTTCCATCATAGAATGAGATAGTAGGAGGCTTGTATTTAGGAGGATATGATACTTGCTTCCATTCTATCGGATAAGGCTGCTTGATGCCTAACCTTTGTAAACCATCCTTCTGTTTGAATGCCTCGAATTAAGTTTTGAGATTTTTCAATTCTTCAGAGACAACTCCCGAAGATTGTGGAGTTGTGGCTTGTAGAGAATAGTTAGGAGGAGGAACAGCATTGTAAGCACTACCCCCAGCTCCAGAGAGACTAGGATTTGGTTGAGCAGGTCCAGGAGTATTGGATTGTACTGCTGGAGGAACTTGTATTGGACTTATATCAGTATCAACCGGTATGGCATCTGATACAGTCTGTCGATTTTGCAACTGAGCTGTCATGAGTTCATACATTGACTTCATTGTGTCAGTCATAGACTTCATTTGCTGTTCCAAAGAAGCAATTCTTTGATCTTGAGGAGTCAGGGAAGAAGAGGGTTCATCAGTATTCCCATCAACCATGTAAGTCGTGACTGCATGAGGGATTATTGATGAACTAGTAGATGTAGTATACTCTGAATCATTGCTTCGTATATCAAAGTCAACTATAGGAGAATTACTCCCAGTAGGAAGAGGTGGGAAGTTAGATTCTCCAAGAAATTTAGAGTCAATTTCAGGGATCAAATTTCTTTGACTAGAAGCCAGGACTCTTGCTCTGGTATTTTTATATACTCCATCTGGACTATCAACTCTACCCCCGGTGTCCCGAGAAGTCATGTTGACAGAGGCAAACAAAGGCTCATCTTCATCAGGCATAGGTTCATACTGAATCCTATTAAAGACAGACTGTCATTTATTTTGACATCTGCATTGTATTGTGACTCTTGGCTGGAAGTCACATTCAGCATGATCACCATGGTCTTGAACTGTTGATTCACATCTGCACTGAATTATGACTCTTGGATAGAAGTCACATTCAGCATGTTCCTTTGATATAGAATTACTCCTTCTCTTCTGTTGAAGATATTCCCGTAAATCTGTTTGTGAAGATTGAGGAATATACTTCCTGTTCTTGGGTCTTGATGGCTCTTGATTATACAAAGAGTGATTAATGTGAGCCACATAATTTTTTGCATACTCTGCATCTGGATCTTTTATCTTCATATCCAATTGGTATGGTTTCTTAACACCAGAAGTGCTGAGTTTTGTTCTTAAATCAGTGGAAGGTAACATATTAATTTTGGAAACATGGAATTTTCCTTCTATTGATCTGGATATTTGCAGAGAAGGAAGAGTTAAACCACTCCCTTGATTAGGAGTTGGTAACAGACCCTCTTTAATGGACAGATTCTGTGCCCAATTTGAAGAAATCAAAGAAGAAGACATTAAGGAATGTTTCTTCTTAGACTCATTCAGATGTTGAGACATAGAATATCCAGAAGGAAGAGTAGTCAAAAGACCATCTCCTTTCCTTTGACTAATAAAAGTATCAGTCAAAGCTGTTCCTGGAGTAAAAACTACAGGAGCAGAAGAAACAACTAAAGAGTTGTTCCTTTTCGAAGGGACTTTGTGTGGAAAACCACCCCCAGTTCTAGTAGAACTCGGTGAAGAAGAAGAGATAACTAAGGAGTTATTCTTCTCTGATGAAATACACGCTGAAACAGACTTGGTTAAAGAACCAAAGCTGTTAGCGTGACTTTTGATTTTAGAATTACACGCTGGAACAGATTTGGCTAAGGAGCCAATACTGTCAGCGTGACTTTTGAATGTGGGATTGCACACTGGAATAGATTTGGCTAAGGAGCCAGTACTATCAGTGTGACTTTTAGAGTTAAATTTGCACACTGGAACAGATTCGGCTAAAGAGCCAGTACTGTCAGCGTGACTTTTAGAATTGAATTTGCACGCTGGAACAGATTCGGCTAAAGAGCCAGTACTGTCAGCGTGACTTTTAGTTACTGTCATCTTCGAGCGCACAAGAGTGTGCGTGCTTGCAGTAGAGTTCTTGCCAGTGTTAGGAGTAGACACTGTGGCAGAGACTTCACCATTGACTGCCAACTGATTCTTAGGGACATAGACAGAGTGTCCCTTTGACTTGGCAGTGATAATGGAGGCTGGAATGGGCTTGCCACCCTTAGCCCGCTGCATTTCTTCATAGGCGAGTTGATCGAATTTGATCGTCATCACCTTCTTCGTCGAGCCGATAGACGAAGTGTCACATTGAGTTGTTACCATCTCAGAAGAGGAGATGGTTTTCCCCAGCAGAGTCGCCAATTTGTTTTCCATAAAGAAATTCTCTTTATTTGTTGTGTATCTGGGAAAATTACAACTGTAGGAATCCGATCTAGAAGACGATCGCTTTATCCCTTGGACTATGCGAAGAAGAAAAGCTCTCAAAATTTTGACAGTAGATATCAATGTATCTGTACAATGAATAAAAAAAAAGAACTCTATTTATAGAGTCAAAACAGTAACTGAAAAGATAACTACCTCACCACTAGTGCATTTGAAAAGTCACGCAGACTCTAAATACACGCAGGGTTAGTGAGTAGTTACTGGACGTGGCCCGTAACTGTTGGACACATGGCATTAGTGCATGAGTCGTGTGCGAGTTACTGGGCACGCGAGAGAGAGATCGGTGGCATGGCTGCCACGTACTCCAGTTGAAATGAAATCCACGCTGTCTTGCTGAAGGCAAAAATCTACGCAGATTCGTTGACGCAGACTCGTTGAAGGCGAAATCCACGCAAGCTTTGAAGAAGAATACTTCAGAATTCACGCAGGCTTTGAGAAGAATAACTCAAAAATCCACGCAAACTTGAGGAAGGAGAAGGTTCAGAATCCACGCAAACCGCCAGCTGTCTTGATTTGGCACGCTTCGTCTGACATAGAATCTCTGACATTGATTATATTGTCAGCCGCATTAAATGAAGATAAGACCCAAAGTCACGCCAACTTGGTGAAGAGTGAGTCTTGCTAAGGAAGATTTCGAAAATCACGCAAAAGACGGCGATGATCTCTTGAATTCTGTGCATACGTGGCATACGAGGAGACATTTCTCGACTGTTGTGTTGTCAGTCATTATGATTCTGACGTATGGCTGAGCTGTCTCTGCGTAACTTCTAAAGGAGATGGCCAGGCAGAACTTAGCGTATCATTTGTGCTGCTTCTTGGATCACTCTGCGTGACTTGTTCTGATCAACTCAGTGTGACTTCATTTTTGAGGCCTACACACCCGAGGTATGGAAAAAGAGAGGATTACACACAAAAATAATTCAGCAGTATTTATTTATTTTTATAGCCAGGCATGAACCTGATGCATCTAGTTCATGGAACATAGAATAAAGTATGTTTGCTTGATCATTTCCTTTGCCAGTAGGAACATCCCAAATTTCGGTCAAGGAGCTTGCTACATCTGTCACTAGTCTAACAAAAGTTGTGTGTATTTACCTCTACTGTAACTTTATCTCAAATGATAGAAAAATTACCAAAATGATCCAACAACAATAAAAAAATGCTTTAGCACTTCATAGCATGATAAGACAAACTAGCTTCTATCATTAGCACCTATACAATATAGTTATTACTATGAATGCAAAACTAGTTTTTAACAAACATGTAAAACCAATTTTAACATAACATGAAAATAATGTTTTAAAATAACATATTTTTTTTATTTTGTTCATCATGACATACGATTTAAAGCTTAGATTGTTAGAAAATATTTGCTTTTCTCCTTTAAAAATTTGTAAACAAAATAAACAAAAATGAAAGGTTACCCGCCTCTGGAGAAGTCGTGCACGAAGTACTGCCTTGAGAGTTAATTTGGGTTTATGTGCAGACTTGTTCCAAATGCTCCTAGTGGTAAAACCCGCATGCTATCAGTATCTTCTCATTGCACACAACTCAGAGAGATCGACCCCAACTTAGTTCTTCCCAGAGTAAGGATGTAAAGAAGAGAAAGAGCTTCAAAGAATATAATTTTAGAGAGATATTTTACATAGGAATTTTTTGTATAGAGACGAAGAGGATGAGGAAATATATAGACATAATTTCTACAGACAGAAATAATGACCAATAAAATCAGACAACACAAATAAACAAATCAATGACAATAAACTACACAAAACAAATCAATGAAAATAATGTGGTTTAAAGAATCTAGACAAACCAAAATTATTAACGAGCAACAAAAGATGTGGGAATAAAAGAGAGTAGAGGGATTTGAGCTTTTGCTTATTGTGTGTGTGAACATAAGCACACAGCCAACAGAGGCATGGTTACAGAGGAGGAGGGGCACAAAATAGTGTACGAAGGAGACAATATCAGAGAGAGAGAGAGAGAGAGGGAGAGAGAGAAAACAGAGCGAGAGACGAAAAAGAGAGGAGAGTGGGTGTTGTAATGTTATAAAACTAGGGCACGGAACTAGGCAACGAAAACGCGACATTCACGACCGTCGCAGAGTAAATGTAAGAAATGAATAGCCATCACTAGCTCGTCTCATAGTATTCCTGCATGTGTTCCGCTAGTTAACTGCATAAAATAATGACGCATAACCAACAGATTGATGATGTCCATATATTTAATATCCGAGATACCAAACATTGTTTTTCAGTTCGATGTTGGTGCATTGCTAAGCGACGACAGTTCTCATCCATTGCTAATGTTTCGTCGCTTATGAGAAGTATCTTAGTAGTGAATGTCACTAATTGTAACTCAATAGTGTTGCATTTACTTGTAAGGATGATTGTATCAAATAATAATATAGGTATCCTTATTTCTTTATAATATTCACACTAAGCAAAATCTCTTTTTTTCTTTTTATTATTTTATTAGAATTATCAAATCAATATACTTGACTACAATACGTTATCAACACAAGATTTTCATGAAGGCACTATTGTTCTCGCAAGATACGAGTAAGTAAGATCACAGTTAA
>JANAVB010002229.1:0-26293 GCA_029216955.1 Iris pallida | reverse complement strand
TCTCTCTCTCTCTAACGGTCATCTTCTTCCTTGTGCTGAACCTATTTAACCGAGCATCTTCTTCCTCTCTCCAACCTATGTACCGTCATCCTCCTCTTTCACTTGATCCTCTTCCAGCGTGCCAACTTTCTACCGAAGATCAGGTTCCTACAAGCATGGGGGTGCTCCTTCATCTATAGAGAAAGAGGTAATTTCTGCCATTAAAGGAGGAAACACAAATTATTATATTTACAGAAGGAGGAAACAAATTATTATATTTACAGTTAGGAGGAAACACTAATTTTTAATTCTAAATTTGCAGAAATCGAGTGATGAAAGTGATGAGATGATGAAAGTGATCAGATTAATGGCAAATTGTTGCAGTCGACACTTCAGAAATAGGGTGCCCATTTATGTACTCAAAATGCCGAAGATGTGACGGGATAAGAAGAGTTTGGGAAGGAAACACTCGAGCTAATCCGCACAGAAGATTTTTGAGATGTCAACACTTCAATTGTGCTGAATTCAGTGGTTAGATGAAGCTGTGAAGTTGCCACCACCAAGACAACATTCAGCAAAAGGGTGTGCTAAGTGTGTCGCGTGACATTGGGCCAAAGATTGTCCTGAAGAGATTGGTGAATTGTGTAGTCAGTTTCAAGGTTCACTGAAGTTAGACCAAATGAAAAGAAGATCAATGTAAAATAGACATTTGTTATATAAACATGCTATCAACTATCAGCTGCAGTCTTCTCATTCATGTCCACAGTTTCTAGACTAACACTCTAGGTAATCAGCCGTCATCTATAAACTGTCGAAAAATACATGCACCAAACATAGTATCATTACAAAAGACAAACTGCAGACTTCTCTTTCATGTATATAGTATTGTAAAACATAGAATCTTACAGAAGACAAACTTTCCAGAGTATCTAAATGTCCACAACCCAAAAATACATGCTATCAGCTGCAGTAAAGATAACTTTTACATGCTCACTGCACAAATACTTAAGCAGAGAATAACCTCTGTACAAAATGTCCACAACAAAAAAAACCAAGTACAACTGCAGTTAAGGCCTCCATCTAGGTGGCCTGAAGATCTGGGATTGGGGTCTTGTTGCTTCCCTCATGCCATCAGCTTTAAATCCATACATGCTATGAAAGTTTGCTACTGTTGCTGCACTTCCAGCTGTACCCACCCCTGTATAAGGAGACACATTAACTCCTCTTCCAGCAGCATTTGGGCCTCTACCTCTTGTTTGAGAAGCACCAGGTTCCATGCCATAAATATTGACCAGAACAAGTAATAGAAAGCATAAAAAACATCCTAACTATTAAATAACATGTTATTGTACCTTCCAGTAGTCTGTTGCTGAGCTGAAGGATTGCTCCTCCTCTGCCTCTTCCTTGCCCTTCCAGGAGTCTGTGCATCAATCTTTGCAGCATCCTTGTTGGGCAATTCTTATATTGTGACTTAGAGAGTGACAATGTCCACACTTTCTCTTATCTTTCTTTGAGCTAGGGTGCCTTCAATATCAGTCCTTATTCTATTTATCCTTGGTCTTCCAGCAGATCTCTTGTGTTTTGGTTTAAGTCACATTCAGGCTGGGTACAAAACACAAACTTTACCTTTATGCCTACTGATCACCCAAAATATTTAGAGCATAATGTAAGTAAATTATGACACAAAACAAAACTTTACCTCTACCCAATTCTCTTGGCTGCACATGCCTTTACCACCCCAGCATAAGCCTTCTTGTAGGACTTTACTTGTGCAAGTCATCTACCAAACTGCAAAAATGTAAGTAAAGCCATAAGTTAATTATAAGACAGCTAAAGTGTAGATATAGAAAAGTAAAACTGAAAGTGTACCTAATGACATCAATCCTCAAGTGTGTGGCCACTGCAACTGCATGCACACATGGAATTCCAGTGTATCCCAAACACAACAACTGCAAGACTTCTCCTTCTTGTCCACATCCCACCTACTGGAACTCTGTTGTTCACTACACACCAATTATATTCACTAGCACCAAACAATCTATATCTCTTTTCTTTCTCCATTCTATTCTTTACAATTCTATCTGCCCTTGCACCAAAATCATACCCTCACCCTCCACATCTTGACTTTCATTTTTTCTCAAACATCAATCCCATTACCTTCAAATAAAACCCTCCATAATTCTGTGTAAGGGCTTTGATCTCACATCCAACAGCCAACTGTTGAAACTCTCACTGAAATTTTTGTCACATGCTCACACTTTGAGTTAAGTCAATGTTGACCTAGCCCAAGTATTAGTTTCCACACTGGAAAACACTCAAATGCACTCTTTGAGTCATTCTCAGTTGATCCATGTACCTCTTGTGTCAACCTCTCTATAGGCTTTAGATGCCCCCCAAGCAAGGGTTTTCAGGTGATTTCCTTGTGTGTGGCTTTAAAATTCTCAAAGTGTCTAAAACAAATCTATGCCTACTGAGGGGAAAACATCCTTTACAGATAGAATGAGCCCTTTTGCCTATCAGATATGAATGTCAGTGGCAAAGGATGCTCATTAACCCTATCTCTAATGGCATTAAGAAACATGGTCCAATTTTCCTTGTTCTCAGATCATATATGAAAATGGCTAAGGGATACATACCATTGTTTGCATCTAGAGCCACTGCTGACAACAAAACCCCACCATATTTCCTTGAGATGACATCCATCAAGGCCAACAATGGTCTGCAACCCTCTTTGAAGCCCTTCAAGTAGGCATCAAAGCCCAGACAGCAATAGCTGAAAGCCCCATCACTATCAGTAGCAACTGAGCTATACTGCCTTGATTTTAAGAAAAATTTGCCTACACACCTCTGGTGTCCACTGAACCATCTTCATAAGACCCAAAACTTTTGTTAAGGCTTTACCTAGAGCCTTCAACAGACCCAGACTTCACTGGGACTCCATGCCTGTTAGTACCTCTCCTGAATCCTCCTTGGCTTCAAGCTGTATCCATTCTCTGACATCCTCTTCATAATAGCAGCTATCCATGATGCATTGCCATGCTGTTCTTTCCTGACCCAGTCCTGTTTGTGTATGTGCCTCTCTACATATTTGGTGATCTTTATTGTGTGACCATCACCTTGCCTGCAAACATAAACAACATTTGGGAAAAATATTAGTTAACTGAATTCAAGAAATATGGTACATTTAAAAACTGAATTCAAATAAATTGGGAAACTTACAAGTTACCATTCAGTTGGAAGGAACATTTAGGATCCACACACTTGCACCATAGCCTTTTGGGGTCATCCTTCACTTTCTTCACTTCAAACATATTGTCAATGCATAGCCTGGTCACCCACATCTTGTACTCCTTCATAGTTGGCCATGTCATACCAACTGAACATCATCTGTGTCACAAGACCATGGTACATGGTCTTCACCCTCAACATCTCCATACATATCATCATACTTGTCATCAACTTTGTGGTATTCTCCAAATCTCTCAGGCTCATCTGACTCTTCTGACTCAGATTCAGAATCAGACTCTTCCTGGATGTAGAGCTGTCAGACCTAGCACTATGATATTCATGCTCAATTGGCAAATCATTAATGTCAACCTCATTGAGATTAGTACTCTCAGGAGCACATCCAACTCTTCTTCATCCATGCCTAGAAGCTCCTCTGCAGTCTCATCTTCATAAACTCTACTTGTGCTTTCTTCTTGCTTGTGCAGCTCTTCCATCTACATTTTCCTTTGCCCTCTTCTGTGGTGTCTGCTGCTCCCTTTGTGAATGTTTTCTAGGTGAAGCTCTTCTTGCAGAGATGTGGCATATAACATTGCTTGCTGTAGCCACATTCTCAGGTCTTTCTCCCTTACTAGCAACTCTTTTCTTGTAGCCATTTCTTAGTAGGTGTTACTGGCTTTTGAGTGACTGGCTCCTCTGGTTGGCTTGGCTGAGTTGGCTTTGTTGGCTGCTCACTAGAAGGAACTTTCTAGGTGAAACTCTTGGTGAAAATCTTCTCTGCCCACTGGGAGGCTGACTTGGCTGCTATTCACAGGAAGACCAACAAGGTCATTGAAGAGTTCTTCAGCAACTCCTTCAGATTGTAAAAACGAAATCAAATCTTCAACTCCCTCATTTGTAGCTACCTTAATTGGATTGGTATGCACCATAAATAAATGAACTTTATCAGGTCCTTCATGATCTGAACCAGTCCAAAACCTCAACAAGTCTTTGTCTCCATCTGCATCAATTAAAAATCCATCCTCCAAATATTGAAATGTTATTAGCCCTCCCAAACCATGCAGATACTTTCCCATCCCATTGATCAAATCTAGCATACACAATTCATCTCCATCAACGACTCCAAAATCTACTACTTTTCCATTCTTGTAATCATAGTATCTTAGTCCACCAAATGGCTGTTCTTTCGGCCAAGAGCCCCCATAATGAATGATTAGATGTTTCTTGCCAAAATCTACTCTAGCACTACAAATTAGCAAAACAGGGTACAAATTTAGGGCACAGATTTTGTAAAATAGGGTACAAATTTAGGGCACAAATTTAGGGCACAAATTTCTAACATTAGGGCACAAATTTCTACCAAATCTAATATTAGGACACAAATTTCTAACATTAGGGCACAAATTTCTACCAAATCTAACATTAGGGCACAAATTTCTACCAAATCTAACATCAAAGAAATAACAATTGGTTTAAAAAACCAAGAATCGAAGGAAAACAAAGAATTGAAGAAACAAATACTGCATGTTCGAAAAATAACACAGAATCGAAAAGAACTTACAACGTTCGTGGATCTAGAGACTGCATGTTGGGTTCTCCTCTCCTTCGAGCCTTCTCCTCGCCTTCAGACCTCCAATTTTGCCAGAATTTTGGAAAAATTTTCCTCCTCCTTCTCCTTCTTTCTTTCTTTCTCTCTCCACTGTCGAAACGTTTCTCAGGAGGAAATTTTCCCTCCTCCTTGTTGGGTTTTGGGCGAACTTTTGGGGAAGGGTATTTTTGTCTAACTTTTATATTCTTACTTAATAACACACACGGATTGCCACGTCACCCAAAATCAAACAGCGTCTTGACGGAAAGGGGGTTTTACCAATTTGAGATCTTTAGGGGGTATTTCGCAAATTAGCCCATTATTTAGGGGGAGGTTTGCAAAATATCCCATATATATATATATATATATATATATATATATATATATATATATATATATATATATATATATATATATGAAGTATATATGTGTATGAATGTATATAATAAATATTATATTGTGTAAGTGTACATATATATAAATATAAATATATGTATATGTATATGTCAATGTATATGTAAATATATAATTATATATATGTGCAGGTGTATGTATATATAAATATTGTATATGTGTAAATAAATATTTATATATATACATGTATATGAGTGTATATATATTTATGTATATGTATATGCATAGATATTGTATATGTGTGAATATATATAAATATTATATGTGTATAAATATGTGTGTATATATATATATATATATATATATATATATATATATATATATATATATATATATATATATATGTATATATATATATTATATATATATATAAAAAAAAAAATATATATATATATATATATATATATATATATATATTATATATATATATATATATATATATATATATATATATATAAAAAAAAATATATATATATATATAATATATATATATATATATATATATATTTTTTTTTTTTTTTTGGGAAAACCGAAGACTATATTGCATGTGAAAAAAAAGCGGTTACACGGGGGGGCCACAAAAGTGCACAGCACGCCACGCCCTGTGGCCGCCAACAAAGCCCAGCCACATGCCAAAAACAAAAAGCCAAAATGGTCCGAAGGCCCAAAACCTCACCCAAGACCCTCCCTCTCACCCACTAGGGACCCGACCCTACACAGAGGAGCCCTGACCTTCGAGCATTGCCGCTCCACTTCTTCCACCAGCTGGAGAAGCGAGTAGGCCTGGGAAGAGCCTTCATACCGGTGCTTGTTACGATTCTTCCACAGAACCCAGATGATCGCCGACGCCGTGATGTCGTTCTGGGTTGTCCTAGCGTTGCCCCAATCCACGAGTCGCTGGGAGATGAGACGCCCGTCGCCGGGGATGCCTCTAGACGTCTGAAAGTGGTCCCAAAGGCCGTCCGCAAGGTTGCCGGAGAAGAAAATATGATCTAGGCTCTCAACGTCCGGAGAATCGCAGCAGTGACACATAGAGGCAATGGCAAAACCAGTCCGCCGAAGCCAGTCATCTGTCGGAAGCTTGAGTCTAACCAATCGCCACTGAAGGATCGACCACTTGATCGGAATCCGACTCCCCCATACAGGAAAAGGACCGAAAGGTCCTGGAAATTTGGACCTGCAACTGTTCCAAGCCGAGCGCGTCGTGAAACTCCCGTCCCTAGTCAGCCTCCACCGGAAAGAGTCGGCCTGATCCGAAATTTGCAGCCCGTCTTCGACAATACCGTCAGCGACCTCTTGCCCAAAGGCCGCTGCAATCCGGGGCAAATCCCAGCTGCCGTCCGCCTGGAAGTGCCGCACCAGCAGCGGCTGCCAACGCTGCTGCTCCGCCTGCTGCAGGGGAGATGCTCTCCCTGTCCAGTCCTCGGCAAAGGCGTCCACATCCCCCCGGCCAATCTCCACCCTAATGTGACGCTCGCCCCGCTCCCGACCAGAGATCAGGCGACGCCAAATAGCAGAAGCGCTGCTGTTGGCACCAGCCAGGGAAGGATGCGTATGCGGGAAATACGCCGACCGCATGTAATCGATCCATAAGCTGGACTCGGTTCGCACTCGCCACCAGAGCTTCACCGAAAGGGCCGAGATCATGTCGCTGATGCTACGGATCCCAAGACCCCCCTCCCCGGTGGGCCTCGCGACACTCTTCCAGCTAGCCCACCGCATGCGACCGACGACCTGCGATTGACCCCAAAGAAACCTGTTAAATGATCGCTCGATTACCTCAATGACGCTCTTCGGCGGAGAGCACGCAGCCAACACATATATTGGCATCGAGCACAGGACATGTCTGAGTAGGATAAGGCGACCCCCGATAGAGAGGGTGTTGTGCTGCCACCCGCTGATTCTCGACTGGATCCTGGAGATGAGCGGCTCGAACAGGATGGCCTTCCTCCTACCGTAATGAATCGGGCATCCCAAGTAGGTGAAAGGGGGCGAGGAGACGGGGAATCCCGAGCAAGCCGCCAGATTCATCCTTGTCTCCTCGGCGCTGTCCTCGTGGATATAGATGCGGCTCTTCGTGGCATTAATCCGCTGACCGGACGACTGCTGGTATCTCTGGAGCTGCTGCAAAATCTTCTTCACCATACGCCTGTCGCCCGACGAGAACACGAGGACGTCATCGGCGTACGACAGGTGCGTAATGAGCGGGCACCCGCTAGTCGTCCGGTAGCGACTGAAGCTCCGAGTTGAACCCAACTTAATAAGGTTGCGACTAAGGGCTTCCGCCGCAATAATAAATAAGGAGGCCGATAGGGGGTCTCCTTGCCGAACACCCCGATGAGACCGGAAGAAACCCGAGGGGACCCCGTTGATGAGGACCGAGAACCAAGAGCTGCTAACCGAGTGGAACAAAATGTCGATCCACACTTCCGAGAAACTGAACTTTCGCAAAACCCCAATCAGATGCTGCCAATCCAGTCTGTCGTACGCCTTCTCCATGTCTATCTTCATCGCGACGTTGCCTCCTCGGTTGTCGCGACCCATCTTGCTTACCAACTCCTGGGCCAAAAGAATATTGTCGACAATGCTCCTCCCCTGCACGAAGCCGCTCTGCTCCCTGGAAATGATTTTAGGAAGGAGAGGTGCCATCCTACTAGCAGCCACCTTCGCGATGACCTTGTTCATAAAATTGCAGATGCTAATGGGACGGAAGTCCACGAATGTTGTGGGATTGGTCGACTTCGGGATCAGCATAAGGAACGAACTGGAGATCGATCTGGGGTACTGGCAACCCTCGAAAAACGCCTCGACTGCGCTGACGACGTCGCTACCCACCGTATCCCAGCACTCGTCGAAAAATCCACCAGAGAACCCATCGGGTCCGGGGGCACTCTCATTGCTTAATGCCCCAACCGCCGCTTCCACCTCATCTCTGGAGACGTTTCTAATAAGAACATTGTTGTCTGCCTCATCGATCAGCTGAGGAATAGCGTCCCGAAACTCCGCATCGGCAACCAACCTCTCCTTCGCAAACAGATGGGAAAAATACGTCTCCGCCGCAGTCGCAATGGCCGTCTGACCCCGGATGACGACACCATCCTCCACACGGATCTACTGAATGTTGGGGGAGCATCTCCGCTGCCGCACGCAGTCGTGGAAGAATTTAGAATTCCTGTCGCCGTCGTTGTCCCACTTGTTACGCGCCTTCTGACGCCAGAAGCTGGTCTCGTTGAAGACGCAGCGCTTCAGCCTAGCACCAGCAGCGTGCAAAGACGAACGACGACCGGGGTCACCATTCCTTTCGAACTCGAGCTCAGCGAGTTGGACGGCCGCCTCGGCTTCCTTCAGAGCAAGGAAAATGTCACCAAAAGTGTCGCGGCTCCAACGCTTGAGGGCCCTCCTCGTGGCAGCTAGTCTAATCCCAATCCGGATTAGGGGGTTGGCGTGGAACGCCGAAACCCAAGCATCCTCGACCACGCTGCGGAAGTCGGCGTGCGAGCTCCAGAAATTGAGGTACTTGAAGCTCTTGTAATGCTCCGGTCTGGTAGTACGGATATCAAGGAGGAGGGGCGAGTGGTCGGACTCCACCCTACACAGGTGAGAGACGTGAGAGTCGTGAACGATGTCCCTCCAGCGTTGATTGGAGAAAATCCTGTCGAGCCTCGACCGCTGGTGATCGTCGCCTTCTTTGGAGTTCGTCCACGTGAACTCATTCCCCGAGAAACTGATCGGAGACAGCCCGACGTCGAGCACAAACTGATTGAATTCAAACATAGATCCAGAAGAAGGAGCGAGGCCACCCGTCTTTTCCGTCGAAGCGGTGATCGCGTTGAAATCCCCGCCGCACAACCACGGGGACTGAGGGAAACGATTCTGCAGATGGAGCAGCTCGTCCCACAGCTCCCTTCTCATCCGCCGCTGGCAGCTACCATGAACAATAGACAGGAGAGTAGATTTGTCGATGTGGGGGTGACGGATGAGAAAGGAAAGGGATTGCGAGGTCTCCGCGACGATCTCAGCCTCCACGTCTCTATTCCAAAAAACCCAGATGTCTTTACCGAAAGCCGCTCCCCCATTGAAGCCGAGCTTGAGACGGAAACTGTTAAACTTGCTAGCGTCAACTTTGGATTCAATCACCGCCAGGATGACTAGCCGGTGCGTCTCCTTGAGACTTTTGAGCCGGTTGAGGGTCTGAGAGTTAGCGAGCCCTCTGGCGTTCCAAATTAACATACTTAACATTTAGTGTTGGAGTTTTGGCCCCTCCTTGTGGCCGATCTCAGAATCCTGGGGGTGTAAGGAGATGACGTAACTCTCCCGATGGGGATGTCCGTGCTTTCCTGTATCTCCTCCTGATGATGGGACCCTTATTGCTCAACTCCTTTCTCGGCAAAATCTTCTGTGGCCAGAATGGCCCATCGATTCTGCGAATCTTCAGCGAAGTTGACAACTATGGCCGCTTCACTGGCCTGGGCGACTTCTTCCATCTGGTCTTCACTTTCCTCAGCAATAGGAATAAGACGAGGTTGATAAAGCACTACTCGCCACTCCGAAGCATTGGTGTTCTGGTCACTGCTGGGCTGCCCGGGCTCGATCTCGGCAATGTCCGTCAGCTCGCTCCTCGGGCTGCCGGGTGGGGCAGGGATGATGGGTTCGATCTGAACAGCCTCCTTCCCGCGACTCTTCCGCTTTCTATTCCTGCGTCTTCCTCTGTTGGGCTGAAGGTTGGCAGCATGACTATCAGGTTCGAGCGAGACACTGCTCCCCTCTTTAGAAGGAGTGGCGCTTTCGCCCTCTGTTCCCTTTCCTTTGTCCTTGTTGGCTTCCCCTGCTGTTTCCATCCTTCTCTTGCACGAACGGATCGTATGGCCTTGATGATAACAGTGATCGCAGTACTGTGGGGTGCGCTCATATCTGATTTATTGCCACGCGCTATTGCCGTGCGGAAGAATCAGACGAACCTTCGGGGGGAGGGGTTTGCTGGAATCCAGCTCGATAAGAACCTGGGCTTGGCTCGGTCTGGAGCGTTGCGCCGTGGCGCGATCGATCAGGAGAGGTTGACCAATCCCCTGGGCAATGGCGAAAATGGCCTCCTTGGCGAATAGGTGAAATGGCAAACCAGGGAGGGAGACCCACCCCGGAGTGATGGCCGACTCCCGATTGGGAATAAAACTAGGATCCCATCTGAACACCCGCATCGGAGCGTTCGCAACCAACCACAGTTCCCGGGATCTAATGCGGAGGAAATCTACTTCAAGGCTAGGGCGAATGAGCATGTGCCTCCTATCAATCAGACCGACTTCGACAGCGCCGGCGAACTTCATGCCCTCCATGGCTCGCCGCACAGCATCCACGGACGGGCGGGAGTGAGAGAACTTGCCGATCAAAGCCCAACGTAGAGGGGAGACCAGAGCCTCAACCGCTGCAGCCGGGAAGGAGATGGCCGGAGCGCCGAGGAACGACGAAATCTGGCAACCAAGGCCGGCCCGAGGGACATCCCCGAAGGCAGGGGCCGTGCCCTGCTCCGCCACCGACGGAGCACGGACGACGGCCGAAAACGACGGCGGCGAAGAGACGAAAGCTGGAGGGGGCTGAGTGGAGGCTGCCGGAGGCTTGTCCGCAGGAGGAGGCGCCGGAAAAGCTAATGAAGCAGGGGGAACCGAAGGTGAGGGAGCCGGAGGGGGGGCCGAGGGGGTCGGGTCCCCAGAGGGAAGCGGTGGAGGAGAGGGGAGCACTGGAGCGAGGAGGACAGTGCTCGGCGGCGGACAAGGGCAGGGGTTAGGCGGCGAGAGGGCCGGAGGAGGGTTACAAGAAATAGACGTGGGCAAAAAGGGGTTGGCGACTAAGGAGCTAGAGATGAAGGGGGATGGGAAAACCGAGGGGGAGGCGGAGCTAGGATCGGCCGCCGACATGGCCAGGGCCGGCCGACGGCTCCCGGAAGGGGCGAGCAGCGCAATCGCGAGGGAGACCTAGCCGCCAAAAAAAAACTATTTCCACCTATATTTTTTTTTTCCACCTATATATATATATATATACATATATATATATATATAATATATATATATATATATATATATATATATACATAAGTGATTATATATAGATAGATATATATATTTGCTAAATATAGAAATAAAAGAAAAAGAAAAAGAGATGCAACCAGCCCACTCGGGCCAGGCCAGTCCAGGCCCACCAGGGCTAAGCCCAGCCTGAATCCAGCTACAGCCCAAAAGGGCCCGAGCCCAAACCAATTTTCCTAATCAGCCCAAACAGCAACAGTTAAACCCCTGAGCCCGAGAGTTTGGACGAATGTATAAAATATGGATCGAGATTCAGAGGAGGGGGATATACGAAACCGTAAACCCTAACGCCCATGACAACCCAGTCACCTGGGCGGCCACCCGCCGCCGGCGCCACCGCCGTGCGTAGCCGGAGTCGGCCAGGAACGCACGCGCGGCCTGGAATGTTCGAAAGCAACAACAGCGATCGAAGCCGCGGAGGTAACTTCGAATCCTCGCTTCTTTGTAAATTCTCGACCAAAATCCGATTTGTAAAGTCCTATGTAGAACCCATATAACCCTCTAGGAACCTATCTAACTGGTTGGTATCGAATCAATCTAGATACGAAAGGAAATCGACACGAAGTCGACATAAAACCCCGTCGCATTGACAGAATTGGGATTTCAGATGCTCCTGTTTGAAGGCGATTCCTGATCGATCTGTCAAGAATTTTAGAAATCTATTTAAAGAGACTTTTGGACAACCTATACGAGATTAGAACACTTTTTGTAGAACTATTTTATGCTTACTAAACAGAAAGATATTTGATTCTAAAAATCAACAAAACATAGGAAAAACAGTTTTTTGGAAACTAGAAAATCCACAGATACGACGTGCGTCCCGCCAATCCGAACGACGTGGTCACAAATCGAAGGCATCGAATGGTGCATAATGGCTTCATGGTCATGTGGGCTTTGACGAAATTCAAATTGGTTGCGTGGGCGCGACGAATTTGATTCATATCCGTCAAAATTTACCGTATCGGCCTTTGTGCAAGTTTCCCAATTACTTTGTGCACGTTCGTCAGATCGAGACAAAACTTATGCCAATAGGACCATATTATTTTTCTGGTCCTGCATGCCATGTTTGGTCCAATTCTGAGACAGTTGATTGGACTGCTGTTTTGCGAGCCCCACGGTCCGACTCAACGGGTGATTTTGTGCACGGCCCGCCCGAATCCAACTTTGGACGTACGGTTGGGTTCATATCGTAAAACTGGATCCGTAGACATGTAGTTTGATGACTTTAGAGACCATTGACTCTGACACAATTTTCGGTACAAAGCGGGTCCAACGGCGGACATTATTTTTGCCCGAAATTACCGTTTTGCCCCTGTGCCTAGAATTAAACTTAAGGACAGGCAATCCTAGCTAATTTGACTATTCTGAGAATGTTAGTAACATTTATTTTAGCTTTCGGAGACAGTTGTGATGATTTAGACTTTATGGCTTAGCAGTGGACTAGATTGTTATTAATCTGCGTGCAACCTCCAGACAAGTATACCTTGCCAACTTGTACAGTATAATTTATATACATGTTCATTATCTCATTGCTATTCTTTTTCTTATGTTCGTGATTGCTTTATTTCACGTCCCGTACACTCATCCTGTTATAGTTTTACTTTACATGTTTCTAGTTGCCTGCACATTCCCGTTCCTTTCTGTTATGATATTTCAATCTGTTACACTGTGTTAGTTTCATGTGTATTCCTTGATAGAGTCATCTAGTCCTACACCACGATTCCTTCGACTTGATTATAACTTGACTTGACTTGACATGACTTGAGTAGGACTTGACTTTGACATTATACAGATTGCGAGTACTTACTTTAACTACGGTCTATAGGATTTTATACTAGGATTGGCTACCATCTTGGTTGTGAGTACTTGCCTTGACTGCGATTGAGAAACTATAGATTGTGAGTACTTGCCTAGACTGCGGTCTATAGCTTGACCTATTAGCCATTTCTAGTATGGCATGCCAGTGTCTTAAGATCCTTGTGTTTAGATCATGTGTCTTGGTCCATTTTGTCTCATTGGATGTCCTTGATTGTTCCTTCCTTCCTTGTATATTTGTACTTTTACATGTTAGCTTGTATATTATGTATCTTGCTAGTCCTCTGAGGACCTGATGATCTCTTTAGGTTTAGCGATGGTATGGAGTTAGTTAGCAGAGCGGGATGGTAGAGGATTGCGATACATGATACAGGTATTTGCTTGTGATATTTCTTTATTATCATCTGGTGCTTTATATTCAGTACCATGATATTTTCTGCTTATTATATAGACTCATATCATTCTTAGAGTCTAATCGGACAATATGCTAATGGGCTGCAGACCATGACCCATACTTGTTCATTATTGTTTATATGATTCATGTGGATTGAGATATAGTTTAGATTAGACATGATACCCATGGCCTTGACAGCTTATACGTACTCGAGTCGGGCTGGAGTCCGCTCGATACGTAGCTGGCTTGCTCACGAGCTCGCGCCCGAAAACTGGGTGTGGGTCGTGACAGATCGACATCGACAAACTCTGTCTTTACGACACCGTCGCTGTTGACGTACTTGAAATACTGATGAAGTATGGAAGGAACAATCATGTTCTCGTGTATCTATGGTCGTCCCAACAAGACATTGTAGGATACATTGGCATCGATCATATAGTAGGAAACCTCTATTCGGACAACACCGATCTGGCATTTGAGACGGATCTTGTCCAGCGGATGGCTTTGACCAGAATTAAAAGCCATGATAGTTGTGTTGGTTGCAGATAGCTTATGTAGAGGGATTTCCATAATTTGAAGCAAACTTCTAGGTATGATGCTGAGGGAGGATCCTGGATCGATGTGCATGCGGTCCACCTTGATCGCCCCGATATACCCTGTATAGTACAGGGGTCTATCATGGCGATTATTTTTGAGTTGTATGTCCTTCTGTCAGAAGTGACGTTGGGCACCACTACCATGGTACAATGGCAGTAGGGACATAAGACATGATCTTCAGCAGGGGCTTTGACTTCAGCGAGGTAAGAGTCGACATGTAGCAATGCCTCACTTAAGGCCTTCCGTGTTTCTTTGGAGAGTCGCAATAGATCGAACAGAGACAAACTGGCAGGTGTATTGGCTAGCTGAGCTAGTATGTCAAAGTTGTAGGGCCGATCCATGCCTTTGGGAGCTGGCGCCTTTAGAGATTTATAAAACCGCGTCTCCTTCTGCTTGGATTTGTCTTTGGTTTGAGGCTTGGACGGGTCGGCTTCTGAGCTTGTGGGGGAAGTAAAAGCTTGAGGAGGTACTGCTTATTCTTGTACGGGATCGTACGTCCGAAGATAAGTCTTTCCTGATCGCGTCTCGCCAGATAGAACTTATAGATGGGAGAGGATACCATATGGCATGGCTTGAATTTCCTGCCCCTTTTTGCTTTGGAAGGTACCACCCCCTGCGTCACTTCTTGCACAAGGTCCGGATGGACCCACATAATCTCACTACGTTCCGTCGTGAGTGGCACCAAGGTTGAGTTGCGAGCTGGCGGTAGGTTGATGACTTCCATTATTGCCTTGGGAATCGGGACCACGCCGTTTGGGACTTCTGTGGGAGGAAAGTCACCAAACTGAAGAGAGATCATGTTAGAAGATACGACCTTGTCTTCAGCTTTAAGGTTGATCACTTGGCTATCGATAAGCTGTTATATCTTCTTTTTCAGGACGATGCAGTCCTTGGTGGAATGATGCACGTACTGATGATAGAGACAGTACTTGGGATCGTTGAGCTGGCTCGTCTCTGCAGGATGTCGTGGTGGAGGCAATGTCACTTATTATCCTTCATCAATATGAGAAAGATAGTAATGACATCGTCTTCGTCAAAGGAGAAGGTCTCCTTAGGCTTGTTGTAGGCGCCCTAAGAATTGGAAGCCCCTTTAGATGTGTCGACTTTCAGGACTTCTTTACCTTTACCCCCACGAATAGGTATAGTTTGAGGATGCTTGCCCTTGTCTTCGGATTTGGGTGTCTTCAACCCCAGCAGTTCCAAGTTAGGAACGTCATTTTCAGTAGCATCAACGGCGCCAATGAAAGCGGGCCATGTATCATACTTATGTATACCCATACAAAACTTTACTATAGGAAGGAAGTTATGTCGACAAGTATCCATAAATTATGAGTCTGGTATACCGAAGGACATCTTCATGCTAGCCGCCTGAAGCGTTCGATGAAGGCGATGACAGACTCAGCCCTCCTTTGCTTGGTCTCGATGAGGGTGGACATACTAACATGCATGCCACTCTCGTAAAACCTGTTGAGGAACAACCTCTCCTAGTCTTTGAATGAATTGGTACACCCGTCAGGCAGACTGTAAAACCATTCAAAGGCTACCCCCTGCTAGGTGCTAATAAACAGCTTTGACAGGAACGGATCATCTCAGGACAAGTACAGAGTCTGCGTGTTGAAGTATGTCATGTGCTAACGAGGAGAAGTCAACCCGTCAACTGAATTTAGCGTCAGCGGCTTGTAGTTAGGAGGGCAAGTAGCATTCTCCCACTAAGGGGGATACGGTTGAGATATCCCTATCTTCTGAAGCTTGTCTTTGTGTGAGATGGTGTCGAAACGAGTGACCAGAGAATCAATTGCATCATGTTGATTGAGCAGGTGTTGGGAAAAGGCTGCTGAAGGGTTGTCAGGCGTTGTTGGCGAAGGACCACCCCTAGCATTTGCGAGATTTAGAGTATGCACAACGGAATGATCCTCCTTTTGTAGTGAAGGAGAGTTGTTGTTGTGAGCCGAACTAGTGTGGGCCGAGACATTTTGTTGAGGTGGAGGAACACCCCTAGCAGCTTGAACGCCATGATACTGGTAAGCTTATCATTGATCATGGCGAATGCTGTTTCTAGGCCATCTAACTGTTTGCTGGTCTGATCACAGCCTTCTTCAGGTCTTTCTCCATCCGCCATGTATATAGATAACATGTGGGGATGAACAGAGGAAGCAGTGCAATTGCTACTGATACTGTCTATCTTCGAGTGGATAAGCCCTTCATCTTCAGGTAGAGGAGGTAGATAGTCGCCATCGGATTCGGAGGGATCATCGTCCTTTGGAAGGCTACCCCTAGTGTAGGGGTCATCTGCTTTTGATTCTGAGGAAATGCTACCTCCGGCTTGGGAATCATCATCGTCCATACGGAATCTTGCCTTTGATCGAGTGCCCATATAGACTCCTTCGGATGTGACAGCCTGTTGGCCATCTGTGGGTAGACTTCTCCTTCTTCTTCTTCTCGCTGAGCTAAGAGAGAAAGTTGGGTTCGTAGTCCACCATCTTTGATTGGGGCTTCCATATGGGGGACCCCATGAAGCCATGTTGGATGAAACACATAGTGGCTTCTCGTCGTCAGAGAAGTACAGCCATCGAAACATGGACTTTCTCTAAGGCACTCTTGTTTCTTTGGAGCAACAGCAATTGATAACAATACTGGTGCACGAAAGTGCACTATAAATTGTTATGTTCTCCCTCGCTTTACGTTTATGATTTATCATGTCGCGCAAATCAGCGGAAGGGAGTTTTGCCTTACAATCCATGTTGTATGCATCGCCGAGCTTTGCATGCCGATTCGTAAGGAGGGTAGGCGCATCCATACTTAGTTCATGTGCAGGGACAACCCCCACACCTAAGTTCTGTGATGTCCTTGAAGACAGCCCCGTGCTATACGCGTTGGGGCCTGTCTTTTTATTGTGGGCGCATAGGCCTTGGAGACAGGCCTTGGGTGCATGCTCCTTGACAGCATGTCTGAGCCTCCTTGACTTGGGTGCATAGTATGGATCCAGAGAGCCTGGGTGCATAGCCTTAGGAACATGGCTTTGGATGCCCAGCCTACTGAAGACAGAAGTGTTCTGGTTGGGACTATGCGCCCAAACACTCCCTTGGGCGCATGGCCTTAGGCGCATGCCTGATGGAGCAGTACTATTTTCTTCCAGTTTTAGCCTCCTTCATTTGTGAGCCTCGTCGTGTTCGGCCAGAGTGTCGCATACCCCGATTCTTGGCATCGTAGTATTTTCTTTTGCCAAGTCTCGGGTATTGAACATCTGTTGTTGGTTATGCAGGGAAGAAGTCACTGGGCTAGTAGAGCCCGGAACGGTGTGAGCCTTCTCCATTTTGAGAACTTCTGTGGCAGAGTCATACGCCCATGTGACAGAGTCCTCCAGCTACATATCTGCTACGACACTAGTAGGATATGTACAGCGAGCCTTCGGAAGCCAAGTCTTGCGAGACTTGTTTGGCTTCACTGATTTTGAGGGAGTAGAGCCATCCCTCGAGAGCATCTCTTCGAACACCTGCTGATCGAACTTTACGATCAGCATCTTCTGAGTACTCCCCACTTTGTCGGTATCAGATTGCGTCACTACCTTCTCGTCAGAAAAAAAGGTAGTCCCCAGCAGAGTCGCCATTTTTCTGGACACACACAAAAAAGAAGAAGAAAACACTGTCTTTTCTTTTATTGGCACAAGGCACCACAAATCGAGTACGCCTGAGAGATCCTGTGCTGAGGATCCCCGAGTATAAAAAAAATTCTAGGGAATGGGATGATGAAGATCGAGCGACAGTTGCTCCTTTACTCCGTTGACACTCCGATTACAAAAGTGGAAGAAAACCTAAGAAAATTGCTAACTCTCGGCTTACTGGCAAGAAGTGCAGCAATTTGGCTCTTGAAAATGCTCTCCATTCTGTCTTTTGAAGAGGGATAAGGCCCCCCTTTTATAGTCGTTCTTGGGCTGGAATGATGTTATGCGCCCACATGAGAAAACACGCTGGTTTCTATGTAGGTGCATAGTCCTGCTTTGGACGCATAGGATGTAGGTGCATACAGGCTACAAGATCGTAGGTTGGTCATGGCGTTAACGTGGCTGTATGCTTCGGTACACGACTGCTCGTAGAGACTGACGTGGTCGTGCGCTTCAGTGCATGTTTTGATCATAGCTTTGACTGAGTCAGGCTTGGGCGTATAGTCGTGTCTCAGGCTATGTGCCCTCCTTTCGGGGGAGCTAGTCTTGGGCGCATGAAACTTCACTGGCTGGGCGCATGAAACTTCACTGAATGGGAGCATGGAGATTCACTTATTGGGCGTATGAAGCTTCATTGACTTGGGCGATGGAGCTCCACTGACTGGGTGCATAGAGCTTCACTGACTTGGGCGCAAGGAGTTTCACTGATTTGGGCGCGTGGAGCTACAATGACTTGGGCGCATGGGGCTTCATTTGCTGAAAAATTTTCATGCTTCTACAAACCTAGCCCAATCAAGTCTCACTAAGCCTAACCAAGTCTAGCCTAGCACTCACACACAATCACAAGGTCAACACAAGCATCACACACAAATACAATATATATATAACACACAAGGTATATATGTACAATACACATATATGGCTATTGCCTATATTATAAGGCAAGGTTCAAGTTCACATATGCAGAGAAGAGGGGTGAGTGATACATGAATGTGAACATGGCAAAGGGTTTAGTGCAATCAGACAATGGGGTTAATGTGTGTGTGTGTTTGTGTATAGGCAAGAGAGTGGTGTGTGTCAACTGTTGAGTATATTGGTGAGTGGCATGTGTGTGTTGGTGAACAGATTACATGTGTGTGTGTGTGTACAGTTTACAACATAGGTTGACAGAGCACTGTTCTCAGGTTTTTCATTACTTGCTAAAGCCTAACTTAGTTTTCCATATTTCTTTCTCAGTTAACATGCAATCCCAGGTTACTAAATCACATCGAATCTCAGTTTTCAAACATAGGGAAAATTTTCAGTTATCAATCAACACCAGAAATCAATTTTTAGTTAAAATAAAAACATTTTTCATTTCAGTCTCAGGTTTTTACTAACAATCTCAGGTTAACCTTACATCTAAGCATCAATATCTCATATAAAGTTCTCAGGAAATCTTTCATGTAAGTTCAGTTTATCATTTGAATAACAAACTCGGTTACCACTTGAATTCGAACCCAGATTATAGGAATCAAGTCTCAGGTTTTACTAAAATATAAAACCCATTCTCAGGTTGCATATGCATTAGTCATATTTTCATTACATATTCGAAACCCCAATTCTCAGGTTGCATTTCGAAACCCCAAAGCAGTCTAGTTTAAAACCAAAATGACTAACTAAAATGCATAAAAACTCAGTAAACAAAAACATATGATACAAAAACATCAAATCTCCAAGCTCATAAAACCTGGAATAGGAGTGACAGTTCATTAGTTTTAAAAACCTGAATTTTACTTCAAATATGAAAATATAACAGTTTATAGCTTAAATTCAAAATCCAATTATCGAACAATGTTTACAAAACTCAGAATCAAATCTCAGGTACATACGAATAAATAATTCCCTTGTTTCTAAACATTCAGAAACTGGAAAAACTCCAAAACCCAAATGACAGTTAATATGGACATTTATTCGAAAACCCCAAAAATCACAAGTAAACTTGAAGGAAACAAAGTGTACAGTGTATGGGTCAACCCCATGTGTCCCCGAGAGTCCTTACGTGTCCAAGAACTGGACACGAGGGTGTCAAAACTATAATTTATAGTGTATCAGAAAAATAGTGTAGCCTAGGCCTCGTGCACCCGTGTCGGGTAGCCTAGGATACGACACACGTAACTTCGTGTTACGTGCTCACGTCCACAGGTAGGTAGGGTATAGATCTAGGTGTCTGACACCCAGAATGGTATCCAAGTGTCGTCGTCTCTAGATACGAAGGCCGTATCAGAGGGCCCTATCCGCGCGTTGGCTACCAGTGTAAAACCAGTACGCGTGTCCGTGCTCCTTCGATACGACATGAGATTGTGTCAAACTCGAGGGTTTTACTGACAGAGGTTGCCCTTACCTCTATGCCAAGTGGCACGTGTCCACGTGTCCAAATAAGGGAGAACTTAGGGTCGGGTAGCAGGGCATTGTGACAATCCTCGTGCACAGGTTCGTGTCCAATTTTGGGCACGAACGGGACACGAAACATGCTCAGTCCTAGGGGATCCAAAGCACACCTATAGGGCTACAAATCACTTCAGACATAATTTGAAAATAACAAAATAAATTTCATTCAAACTTTCATCGAACACTTATGAACACACATGGATACGTGTCCGATATGACAACAAACTAATTCTAATTCTTACCAAACTACACCTACATCTAGGGGACACCTAGATGGATGCATCTATGGAATAAAATCAGGATTTTAAGGTGATTTATAGGGATTACCTATAGAGAGCAAATCTCCAAAAAAAATCTCTAAATAGTGAAGTCTCCTTCCTCGAGCTATGTCCCAATGAGCTCCCCTCCTTGCAAGCTGGCCTCCTTCTTCATCTACTCCAGATTTGGTATCAAGTACAAAATATTGGGATCAGTTTGGTGGAGGAATGGGGAGATTTGACAATTTGGGGAAGAAATTAGGGTTCCCTACTAGGGGGTGTTCTAAAAGAGGAAAGTGGTTATGAAGAGAGACTTTATAGAGGAAGAATTAGGTCATAAGTGGCTATTGTGGCTATCCAAAATAAGTGCTAGGGTTAGGGTCTCTCATGGTGGGCTTTGGGCCAAGATTGTTAACTAGCTAGTTCAACTCCTTAACCAAAAGTCCAATGCACTAAACTCTCTCAATCCTCTCATGAACCTTGGTCACACTCAAGTCAACTAAGACCAAATTAAGTTAGATTGGGTCCCACACCATGCTAACTAAGTCACCAAAGTCAAAGTCAGACTAGGCTAGTCTCTAAAGTCACAACTAGCAAAAGTCAAAAATTAACATCCATCAATCAAATAATTAACAAATAATTCCAAGAAACCAAAATGACCAAAATATCCCTAGGCCCAAAATTGGTAATTAATACATCCTAATCACATAGTTAGGCTCTAGGTCAAGTAGTCTCTGGGACAACACTAGCAAAATACCAAAATCATAAGTCACCAATAAAAATAGTTTTAAAATAATTAAAAATCACCAAAATCGTATCCTGATTTAAATATCATTAGTAAAAGATTAAAATTAAAAAAATTCAAAATTACCCTCATTTTAGAATAGTGTGTTACAATCGGCAATACCTAGACATATGTCGGCTGCCATTACTGCCCCAGGACCCTCCGTTGTAGCATCCATGATTGTAGTACCCGACCCACAAGATGCCTTATAATGGATGGTTGGTTCGTTGAAGCCTTGTTGGACTCAGGATTTTGTGAAGGATCGCTTGGAAGGTTAGGCGATCATGGCGGGAATCGTCTTATGAATGTGAGAAGTATTGAACCCTTCGAAGATCCTTTAGCTTCACGCTTAAAATAAATAATAGTATGCTATGTTCTCATTGAGTTGCTGAATAACAACTTGTGTGGACACACACAAAAAAGAAGAAGAAAATGCTGTCTTTTCTTTATTGGCGTAAGGCACCACAAATCGAGTACGCCTGAGAGATCCAGCGCCGAGGATCCCCGAGTACAAAAAAGAATTCTGGGGAATGGGACGATGGAGATCGAGCGGCAGTTTCTCCTTTATTCCGTTGACACTCCGATTACAAAAGTGGGAGAAAATCTAAGAAAATTGCTAACTCTCGGCTCCCTGGCAAGAAGTGCAGCAATTTGGCTCTTGAAAATGCTCTTCGTTCTGTGTTTTGAAGAGGGATAAGGCCGCCATTTTATAGTCGTTCTTGAGCTGGAATGATGTTATGTGCCCACATGAGGAAACATGCTGGTTTTTATGTGGGCGCATAGTTCTGCTTTGGGTGCATAGGATGTAGGCGCATACAGGCTGCGAGGTCGTGGGTTGGTCGTGGTGTAGACGTGGCCACATGCTTCGGTGCACGATTGCTCATAAAGACTGATGTAGCTGTACGCTTCGGTACACATTTTGATCATGGCTTTAACTGAGTCAGGCTTGGGCTCATAGCCATGTCTCAGGCTATACGCCCTCCTTTTGAAGGAGCTAGTCTTAGGCGCATGGGACTTCACTGGGTGGACGCGTAGAGCTTTACTGACTGGGCGCATAGACTTTTACTGGCTGGGCGCATAGAGCTTCTTTGGCTGGACGCATAGAGCTTCACTGGCTTGGGCGCATGGGGCTTCATTAGTAAAAAAATTTCATGCTTCTATAAGACCCCCTTCAAAGTTTTCGATACTTGAACGAGATCGAAATACTTTGAAGGAAGCATGGATCGTCTTCTCGTGATGCAATGGACACATAGCACGGCTCTCTCCTTGGGCGCATAGTATTTGGCCAGCCTATCAAAGAGATATGACAGTTGAGATCTTTTTGGAAATCTGAACTGACAGATTCATCGGGGTGGAATTTGAAGAGGTCCATCCTTCATACGTTGTCCACGCCAGCAAGTGGCAGTTGCATAGTGTGCAAGGGGCTGGTTCTTCACGTAGGCGTATAGGCCATTGTGGGCGTATACTGCACAATAGGTGCATAGGCACATAAAGCTAGTGGGCGCATAGGAAGTGGCCTTTGCCTTTAAATAGGCCATGAAGGAGAGAGAGCTCATTATTCCCATCTCTTAGAATTTTTCAGAAACTCTTCATCTTCTTTCTTTGAGAACCATTTCTCCCTAGGTCGCCAAGAGATCCGCGAAGGGCAAGGGGCTGCTCCGAGTGGCTCTCTTCCCGCGGCAGCGTCTTCACCAGTCCAGGACCCGATCCTGGGTGAGGGCATGCATCAAAAATAGAGTCTCGGGCGTTAATTTGTGACGCTCATACTTTTCTTCTGCCGGGACGCTTGCGCCTAAGGCAATATACTTCTGTGAGCATCGTTATGCGCTCACAGAAGTCATGCGCCAACACTGTGGTGTGCTATGCGCCCATATATTGCCAAATTATACGCCCTCTAACTGTGGAATGTTATGCGCCCACCTACTGTCCGTGTGTTATGCGCCACATGTTTGTTTTGGGTGCATATCCCTTTGGACGCATAGCCCTTCAGGCGCATAGCCCTTCGGGTGCATAAAAGCCCTTCAGAACTTAGTTTTTCCTGTAGTTTTCTGAGTATGACTTTCTCTTCTATCCCTGCAGTAAATATGTTTGTCCCGGAGCTTAAGAGTATCCCTTTTGGTTCTGCTTGCCATGTTCTCGGTACAAGCCTTATAACTAACATGGTCAGAGATGTTCAGGCAAAGATCAGTCATGACCAACCTACGGAACGGGCCATTGCCATAATTGAACAAGATAAAACCTTTCTGAAGCTAATGAGAAGCTCGGAGGGTCACGCTGTTGGAAGAAGCCACACTTCCTATTCGGTGACATCGTAGGATTCGAGGATGACGCGACGATATGTCTGGAAGAATCTTTGGTAGTTATATTGAATGACCAAAGAATAGGGCTGTCATCAATGAAGCGCCAATACCCTCTGTCGGCGTTTACTGTTCTGGCTGTGCAGAGGCAAATGAAATGGGACTTGACTCCTGAACTGTCTGGGGTTGTTTCTAGCAGGATCTAGTTCAACTCTAGTGACCGGAAGAAGGACACGTTCAAGTGTGTCAAGGGTTCCACATCCTACTCCATGAGGGGGCTACAACCGGGTATTATACAGAACGATGTCCCGACTGATCTTCATCCTTATGTTGCTGAGACTCTCTCTAACTTAATGCTGTCGAAGAAGGAGTCATATCCGGAAGGGAAGATGCAGATGGAAGGCTGGAGACATCCCGTTCCGTTCTGTAGTGACCTTACTGGATGGGTGCTCTCGACTTATGAGGCCACCATAAAAGCTGCCGGTCTTCTTTATGCCGTCAGGGCCACCCAGTACGGCATTAAGGTTAACTGGCCGATGTTCGTCTCCTTGGCAGAGCTGTACAACTATCATATGTGCACCTTCTTTACTCCGGGCGGGGAGATGGGTTTGGCTCTTCATGAGATGCAGGCGGTATCCAAACTCCCCTGGAGGTCGGAGCCATATGCAGAATACGTCCTCATTGATGCAGAGATCTTAGACTTGGAGGAGGAGAGCTCTGATATGATGAATGTGTACAAAGGGTTACTTTGTCACTTTTTTATTTGTTACCAGATTACGAAGAAGGGTAAGACCTAGGGGTCCATCCCGCATACGAGGTCTTAGACCAACTATGTTTTCACCAGGGAAGGGGGGAATAGCCCAGTCTCCTTCTTGTCACTTAAGCCCTTGACAATCTCTGAGATAAATCGGCTGATGACAGATTACGGAGCTACGGATACCGAAGATAGGGATGATCCTGAGGAAAATTTCCTGATTTATCATTTCGTCAGACAAGTCGAGTTCAAGATGTCAGAAAAGGCGGTGCTTGCCGCTTTCCTGATGATGTGGCTTCGTTACTGCGTAGTTCCTGGCGCTTCAGGGTCTGTTGAGAGAATCAGTCGGGGGATGATACTTTCGACTGTGAAGCTGGCATTCAGACATCGTCTTGTATTGCTTTCCACGATGGTCTGTGCCATTCATAGGGGTTTGTATTATTTTGTTGTGCGTACGATAACATCCGGAGGCAGGAAGAACTTTGCCAGGACTGAGTTACCCTTCCACTATTTGATGGAGTGGCTGGTACTGTATTGTCCCAAATTGATGAATGCCGGGCTGATGGCAGATTCTTGGGCGGGAGATGCCTTCATTCAGAGGTTCAAAGACACGGATTGGACTATTACAGGGATGCCTGCTTGTAGAAGGGCTTTAAGTTTTTTACAGAATTACGAATTCTTCAGAGTATCGCCTCCATCTGGTAGTAGTCGCGTAGGAGACACTCTAGTAGATGAGGGATCACTCACTACTAGCCTTCCTATCGGAGCATTTCGTTGGCTTCAATCCATTAGGCCTTTCTATCTGGTATTCAGGAACAGGAACCACACTTTCCCGGAACCTTACTTGCCAAGCCTCTTTGTACGATAATTTAGCTATAGCCAGCTTCTTTTGGGCAATCCTAGTCCTTATCTCCAATCGATAGGGAGTCTGATCGACGGGGTACGTGCATGGGGCTACTACAATCCTGGATGTACAGGGACAGTTTTTACCCTGCCCGAAGATAAATTCGACACCCACATGCTCTTTGCTGTTGCTAAGTTCTATATTCAGGTCAATACCTTTCCTTCTCGGTACGACCGTGAGCATAGTTTTATATCGAAGAAATAATTATCGAAAAATAATTCAGAGGTAGGGACGTGAGTTGTTTTCGCCAAATCGAATTTGGACAGAGTCAAAAACGGGAATGATTCTACTAGGGAAATATTTTAGAGGACCTATTATCCAGGGCATATCCAAGACTCTTGAAATACGGATAATAGTTAGATAGTTTTTCAAATCATATAAACATCGTACTGTACATTTACACGACTGAAAACATGTGAACAAAAAAGGTTACACATAGTATTTCTTCAGGAACTTGCCGTTGATAGGCATCATGTGCAAGTCACCATCAGGCTTGGTTAGTCGGTATGCACCGTTAGAATACACTGATTCTATGATGAAAGGACCTTCCTATTTAGGCTTGAATTTTTCTTTTGTTTTGTGCGTCATAACCATTGGTCTTCTCACTGCTAAGACTAGATTGCCGACTTGGAAGATCCTCTCTTTCACCTTTTTATTGAAAGCTCTGGAAAGACGTGCTTGGTATAGCTCAATGCGCTACTGAGCTAACAAGCATTTTTCGTCTAGCGCTTTGAGCTCCTGGAGTCGCAGACGGTAGCTTTCTTCGGTAGTCAGCTCGCTGGCTAAGGCTACTCGAAGAGAAAGAATCTGGATTTCTAGGAGAAGAACCGCTTCGCTCCCATAAACCTGAGAGAATGGCGTACTACCTGTTGGAGTCCGGACCGTTGTACGATAGGCCCATAGACATTTGTCGAGCTTCTCATTCCAATCGTGCTTGTTTGAAGATACGAACTTCTTGAAAAGTTTTATGATAGTTTTATTGAAGGCTTCTTCTAGCCCATTAGCCGCTGAATTATAGGCAGTAGAGGCTATATTCTGGATTCGATTTCTATCGCAGAACCGACCGAATGCATGGCTTGCGAACTGTGGACCATTATCATGGATGATCCTGTGAGGT